>OZ010575.1:100276909-100634409 GCA_963932145.1 Acanthosepion lycidas | reverse complement strand
AACAGCAAAAGTGCTCAGCAATGCAAATTAAAAATCCCCATACTTCAGCATATATTATTAAGTGGATCCAAAAGGAGCAAAAAAACCCTGAGATGTCCACTCTTCATTTATGATTTCTTCATCAGTGATCACTTGACTGATATTGACAGATTTCTAGCCATTTTTAGAAAAATTAGAAGTGATTTAAAATTTTTTCAAAATGATGTTTTTTTAAAACAGAGTTGGAAGGGAGGTAACCTGTAATGTCTTCAGTTTTAGGCCTCAGATTTCTATTGATTAGTCATCCTTGATCCAGGTTTGTGGTATTATTAAAAAAAAAAAATGGAAAATTTAAACAAAATATAATCTGAGATGTGAAATAATCTGAGATGTGAAATAATCTGAAAAACAAAACAAAAAAAAAAACATATAATATCTGGAAAAATCATGTTTATTTAATTCTTCTTTTATGGTTCTCTGTTGTTTTCTGGGATATGAGGCAGATTCATTTTGTCCACACTGATTTCTGAAGGTGTCTATTGATGATTAAGTTTTTCTGAAGAACTATTGCCGCCTGGTGCAAGATGTTTAGTTAATACCATTGTTTCTCTGCTATCTGGAAGACAGACCTGTACATGTTGGGAGTTAGCCTCAACTAGATCTCCCTCCTCAACAATTGGTCCATACTTTGGTGATGCATATTTCTCTTCATTAAAACTAGATCAGGGGTACTTAACCAGGATGGTATTGACTATCCTGATGTTGATTTCTTCTGGGAGTTAAAAAGTCATTCATGCTGATTACAGTTAGTAGATGTTCACAGTAGAGTACAAATTGATTGTACTGCATCTGGATGAACATTTTCCCATATTTCTATAGGAAAATTCTGTGATTTCAAGGCTAACAATATTGACCTCCAAATGCTATTGTTTGTATTCTCTGAGCTGTTCATTACATATATTGTAAGGTGTTGTTTTATTAGTTCGTGTCCATCTTGTGAAGAACGAATCTGTCATCTCCCTTTAGATCAGGGGTCACCAAATTTTTTTCACAGAGGGCCAGATAACCGAGACAATGACAGGCACGTTCTTGATAACCATTGTGTTCAATAAAATACACAGAATGCACAAAAATAAAGATGACAAACATACTAATTTACTAAAAAGTTATCCAAGAAGGCAACAACAGCAATAAAATAGTTATATTACACCAAAAGAGAAGAAAAGGATAGTGAGATTTATGAAACTGGTGTTATAATTAATGTTTGTTTTGGTATTGCTGCATCCAACCAAGAGAAATGCTTTCTAATCTTCATCAGGCAATCTTGTTGTATGTGCTGACTTTACATACTTCAGATTTTATAATAAGTTAAAGCTAAATATATGACATAATTTGCTGAAGTCAATCATTTTTTTATACAGAACTATTCAAACCAGTTCAAACACAGCAATGCAAGTTAAAACATAATTTTGTAGCAGGCTTGTAACCACTTTTCTTAGAAACTTCATTGCAGGCACTTACACAAAAATGCCTGGATATTAAAAGATGCAAAACATTGCCAAAATTTTTATTTCACTGATTTTCCTAATACTTATAATGATGCATTTTACTTACATTTATTTTTCGACATAGAAAGTTTAACTAGAATCTACTTATAATTCCATATAAATAATTATATTTTAACTCATTGGTGGCACAGTGAAGTGGCAGGCTGGATGAACTGACATCAAAGTCTGGATCCAGCCGGCAGGTCATAGTTTGGTGACCCCTGCTTTAGATAAGTGATGTGCCTCTGTTGAAATGCACATATGATGGCATTCCAAAACAAATTCCAGAAAACAAATGACAGACATCTTTTCACAGTTGCAGATGACATTTTTTTTATCATACTTTAGTCACATTTTTTTTTGAACATCCAAAACTTTTGCATGTTACCTTTTTTTTCTTTTGGTCAATTTATATATAAGCAGACATTTTATGTAATCTGATTTGTGCCTTGTCTTTTGCCAGAGATTTTTTCCTCACTTGTCAGCAGAGCACATTCAGATTATCATCTGAAAATACTGAAGACCTTACATATCAAATCTAAGCAACCTTCCCTACTGTAAGCAGAAAGAATGGCTGTTAAATCTCAATGTTTTCTATTTGTGACTGGTATTGCTGAATGACTCTGGTAATTTTGATAGGAAACCTTACAAAGATCATTCAGTAGGTTTTCACTAATTTGAGTTGATTAGATGTAACCATAAATTCTATACCAACTGTTTCTTTTCTCGCATTTCTCACTTGTGGAAATCTCTTCCAGCTTCATACTTTCCAGTCGTCTTGAAAAATTTAAATGCAATGTCAATTGCTATCTACTTTCTTCCTGATTACTCTTCTATTAATCCATCTGCAAAAAAAAAATTGTATAAAAAAATCAATTTTTGCAATATCAAAGTAGGAAATCTTGAAAATTTGCCCTGAAACCTAAAAAACAAAACATTGTGATAAATATGGCAACAAAGATGAGTACGATAGTCCAAACGATGTAAATAGTGTACTTTAGTCACATTTTTCGAACATGTCCAAAACCTTTGCATGGTACCTTTTCATCTTTTGGTCAATTTATATATAAGCAGACATTTTATATAATCTGATTTGTGCCTTAACTTTTGCCAGAGATTTTTTCCTCAGTTGTTAGCAAAGCACATTCGGATTATCATTTGAAAATACTGAAGACCTTACATATCAAGTCTAAGCAACATTTCCTCTGTAAGCAGAATGGTTGTTAGGTCTCAATGCTTTCTCTTTGTAGCTATTATTGTTGACTGACTCTGATAATCTTGATAGGAAACCTTACAAAAATAATTCAGTAGGTTTTCACTAATTTGAGTTGATTAGATGTAACCATAAATTCTATGCCTACAGTTTCTTTTCTCACACTTCTCACTTGTGGAACTATCTTCCGACTCCATGCTTTCCAGTCAACTTTAGTCTTCAAAAATGGAAATGCAATATCAACTACTGTCTTCCTAATTATGCTTGTATTGTTCTTATGCCCTAATAATATTTTTGTTTTTTAATCCTTCCACAAAAAATCTATAAAAAATAATTTTTGTAGTAAAAGCTTTTAGCAATATCAAAGTAGCAAATCTTGAAAATTTGCCCTGAAACCTAAAAAATATAATTTTTGTTGTTTCTTCCAGATTTGATAATAAAAAAAATCTACAAGGAATGTGAATTTTTCAAAAATTTACATGTAATATTTCAGTGTGATTTTTGAAATTTTTCTATTGGTAACAAAAGAGATTTAATTTTAAAATAAATATGTGTGAAGAATAGAAAAAATTCATTGGTTTTTCACCTCAGAAATATTTTTAAAAGAATTCTTACAATTGTTAAATTATTTTTTGCATGGAAGATCAAATAGGTAATAATTCTGAATTATCTCCCTTTTAAATTACTTGCATGTGTGTGTTGTTATAAAATAAAATAAGACATATCTCGGCTGATTTACAGGCAAATAAACTAACATACGAGAGCCAGATGTGAACAGGACAAGGACCCGTCACAAAATGACCATTATCTTCGTTTACGTATGTTCCCAACACACGAGTTCCGGTCGAAAAATAAAATATTTTAAAGTGTTTCTATTTTTTAACCAATAAAAATGCTTCCCTCCTAATTATACTCACATCGTTTTTCAAGCCTGTTAAGCCATAAAAAAATGCCATAAAAGGGGTCACACGGAAGTACAACAGCAGTCAACAGGAGGACAGGGAAGAGACCTGTCACGGTCAGGCTGAGCGGTCAGCAGCACCCAGCAGCAGTAACACCACACCAACCAGCATGAACTACTATAAGAGATCAACCCAGATCTTCAGCTGGCCTATGAACTATACCACAAGGTAGCTGTCCCAAAACCACACGTTCCCATTGAAATAAATCACGTAAATCTATTTCTACTGTTGTCATATTTCTTTCTTGCAACCATACGCTTGTCTATAACAGTGTCTATTGCCTAAGGATTTACAACAGAGATTACTTCATGTTCATTTCAAAAAAATATTGTGCAACACATCACAGGTGAGTTTATTCACACAGGTGTACATTATTCAGTGCAGAATTCCAACCAAATACAACACCTGAAATCTTAGAATAAAAACATTTATAAAGTTGAAGTAAACCTGTATTTTTCTCCTGTGGGATGAATTTTGGAAAGATTATGGAATAATTTGCTATAGCTAAGCATACAGACATTTGATAAAATTCTCAATAAAAAAATAAGAAGTGGAAGAAAAAAAGAACAGGGTAAACTAATACAAGACAATATATGTATATAAAGCAAGTTGAAAGCCAAGCTAAACAGCTCTAAGAGAGTAATAATGCAAAAGGTTCACAAAGTAGGAATAGTGCTCACATGCAAAAGGGATACAGTTAAGTGGTTATAGGATTCTGACTTCAAGGCAAGAAAGAAAAAATGTTGGGATGAGATTGAGAACTATTTGCATCGATTAGCATAGGATTTATCTATAAACTGGGTGAGGGGAAGTTTTTAGCAGGTATTCACTGTTGAGTATAGGGAAAAAGAAAAATCTACTTCCATTTTGTGAAATACATGTCTCAGATAATATGGCACACATCATCAGTGATGTTTTAGCAGTAGAGGTTTCAGGTCTTACAAGATCATTTTCATTCTCCACAGTAACTCAGTCGATATTGATCATTAGGTGTTTTGGGTCTTACACAATCATACCCCTTCTCCAGGGTAACTCAGTCGATATTGATCATTAGGCGTTTTGGGTCTTACACAATCATACCCCTTCTCCAGGGTGACCCAGTCGATATTGATCATTAGGCGTTTCGGGTCTTACGCAATCATACCCCTTCTCCAGGGTGCCCCAGTCGATATTGATCATTAGGTGTTTTGGGTCTTACACAATCATATCCCTTCTCCAGGGTAACCCAATCATTACTGATCAGATATTGACTTATGTACCAGCCATCAGTTACATCTCTTCTTATAATGAAATGCTATCCTAACACATTGTGACAAAAGAACAACTTAGGTCACAGATTTTGCAGTAGAAAAGGTTCACTCCAGAACATCTTGCCATATGCAGTGTGTAATTCCTACTTCGAGAAAATATTCTGCTTCAAAGCTAAGAAAGGAATAGATTCTTTCATATTGATGTTAATATGTGACATTTGAGATGTGATTTTAGTGAAAAAGTAACACTACAAATTTAACAGTGGAAAGGTCACTTGCCAGTATATGTTAACTTGTGACGTTTGAGATGTATATTTTGGGTAAAAATAAATGCACATATTTCAAAGTGGAAACTTTACTCTCCAATGTCTATTAACACGTGTTTTTTGAATGTTGAATTGTGGACAAACTTAGATCTATGGATTTCACAGTGGAAACGTTTCTCTCCCTTGTGTGTTAATGTGTTGTGAGATTAATTTTCAAAAAGCATAGATCTACAGTTTTTGAAGTGGGAAGTTTTCTCTCTAATGTGTGTGAACATATATTTTTTGTGATTGCAATTTCAGGCAAACTTAAATCCACAGATTTCACAGAGGAACCATTTCTCGAGAAAAGCTGAATCCACAGATTTCCATGAATTTCACGGTGTAAGAATTCTTCTTTGTTTCATGAATATTCATCATGGTTTTCGGGCACTCTTTAAAGATGCAAAAGAAAAAATAAATAGAGCAATGTAGTAAGAAAATACACTGTTTAGCATTATGAAAAATCCATTACAGGGTGATCAAAACAAGAGGTTATAATTTGTTGTATTTCAGGGGTCAACTAGACTTTAGAACACAAAGGAATGAAGACAGAAAGACTTAAAAATTAATATTTAAATCTGAAACATTATACAATTTATTCTGGGTTTGTATGTTGTCCTTTATTTTATGAGATACTAGTTTGGCATCCATTCAAGAACTTCACATAGACCTGTATAATGGCTTATGGATTCTAATTCAAAATTTCCTGTTTGTCTAGAATATATGCAATCTGTATATTGGTATATTTATTAATAAAATTTAACTAAGTTGAATGTTAATATTGCTTGGTGTAGCACTCGGGTGTACTATTGTGTTAAATATGTATCACTAGCATTCTCTCCAGTGTGTGTATACATGTGTTGTTTGAGAAGTGAATTTTGGGAAAACTTTAATCCGCAGATATCACAGTGGAAATGTTTCTCTCCTAAGTGTGTATGTATGTGTTTTTTGAGATCAGCATTTCGAGAAAATTTGATTCCACAGAATTCACAGGGGAAACGTTTCTCTCCAGTGTGTGTATACATGTGTCGTTTGAGATCTGCATTTCGAGAAAAGCTGAATCCACAGATTTCACAGTGGAAACGTTTCTCTCCAGTGTGTGTTAACATGTGGGTTTTGAGAGTTGTATTACGGGAACAATTAAATCCACAGATTTCACAGTGGAAGGGTTTCTCTCCTGTGTGTGTCAACATGTGTGTTTTGACAGCTGAATTCTGCGAACACTTAAATCCACAGATTTCACAATGGAATGGTTTCTCTCCAGTGTGTGTTAACATGTGCTTTTTGAGAGATGAAATTTGGGAACACTTAAACTCACAGATTTCACAAGGGAATGGCTTTTCTCCAGTGTGTGTCAACATATGTATTTTGACAGTTGAATTTCTGTAAGACTTATATCCACAGATTTCACAGTGAAAATCTTTCTCTCCAGTATGTAGTAACATGTGTCTTTTGAGATTTGAATTAAAGGAAAAACTTACTCCACAGATTTGACAGTGGAAACGTTTCTCTCCAGAGAGCGTTTCCATTTTTATTTTGAGATTTGAATCCACAAAAAATTAAAATCACCAGATTTGATAGGAAATGGTTTATCCTTTATGGATGTTCTGTTATGTTGCTCCTGTGTGGACCAAAAGCTAAATACTGATCCATGAATTTCACAACATAAGAATGCCGTCTTTTTCATGAATATTTATCATGGCTTCAGGCAGTCTCAAAGATGCAAACTGAAAATGAAAAAAACATTAAGTGAGCACTGCAGTAAAAAAAACACTATGTTCATGAAATATACATTTTCAAGTATTTTCTTAAAACTGTGCCTAAAATTATGAAAAAAATGCACCATTATATGATATGCTGATCAAACAAAAAATATCTAATTTGTTAATTTAAAGGGATTTGTGACCAACTAGACTTTTGAACACAAAAAAATGACAGCAGAAAGACTGATAAAGTTGTGTTTAAACCTGACACATTATGCAGATGTTTTTCTGACTGAAAGCAATTGCATAATAAAAATTATCAGCCAGTAAAATGAGAAACTGGATTTAATTTTATTTTGCCTTGCATGTAAACCTTGAGCAGATTTGGCAATAGATTATTATTAAATCATGTATCAGTGGACATGGATGTGTGGGTGTTGGAATGGGCATAGAAAAAGAAAAAGAAAATCAGTTGTACAGTGGAATAGGATATATTTTAATTTGGATGGCATGTGAAACTAGAGCAGATTTGCCAATAGATTATTATTAAATCATGTATCAGTGGACATGGATGTGTGGGTGTTGGAATGGGCATAGGAAGAGAAAAACAAAATCAGTTGTACAATGCAATAGGATATATTTTAATTTGGATGGTATGTGAAACTAGAGCAGATTTTTCACCAGATTATTATTAAATCATGTAACAGTGGACATGGAAGTGTGGGTGTCAGTATGGGCAAAGGAACAGAAAAATAAAATAAGCAAGCTGAGTTATAAACTAGAAAAATGAGAATTTTGAATTCAAAACAATGTATTATGCTAGACATATGCTCCACTCAAATTTGAAACTTGACCATCAAATGAAGCCAGATTCACAGGTTGATTTAGAGATAGTCACAGCCACTGAGTGCAGAGCAGTAGGACATGACCTCATACCTGCATACATTATAGCAGGCAAGAGAAGAAGGATGTTGAAGAGGTGGATATACAACCAACAGCAGCAGAGATAATTTGGGCAGTCTCTCACACACTGCAGACTGAGAATGTCAGGGCTGCATGCCAGACTTGCGTTGTGGGATGAAAACCAGGTCTACCTACCACAGAATGACTGAGGGGAAGAGATGAAATATTGACAGGAAGAAATTGTAAATTAATGAAGATTCCAGTCTCATGTTATTATTTAATTGGAAACCCACATTGATTATGCACAAATCACGTTGGAGAAGGAAAACCATGTGGAATCTCTTTATGAAAATCTCATAGCTATTTACAGAGACAAAAAAACAGTCAAATGATTTTTAATATTGGAACTAAAATAACAAAATTTGAGCATTCAGCCGATCTACTCAAGTGAAATCATGAATTTAATACAGAAAACTATTGTTTTTCTATCAGAAGTTAGGTTGCTTCTTAGGCCAGGAAAATTGTAACTTCTGTTAGAAAAAAGACCCAAAAATTTTACATTTGTCATACTTACTTTTTTCCCCTTGAAAATGTTGTAAATTCATCTTTCTTGCATTTGATGACAATCTATATTGTATCACACTCTATTCAAATCAGTGTGTTCATCTTGGTTTCTAAACTCACCATAATTTAGCCATTGTACCTTTCACCCTTTTCCTGCTATCTGTTGTATTTGATAATATTGACTGTGAAAATTCCACTTTCCATGCTCAGACAATATCTTGTATCACTTAACCCTTTATCCATAAGGAGAGGTTACAGGATAGATATCCTCCTCAACTACCTCCATCTCTGTGGGTGTTACTAATTTCCCCATCTTTCTCATCAAATTACCTCCATTTATCACCATTGCTACCACTTGACCAATGGTGTCCCAGCCATGCTGGTGTGGCTAAGCTGGCCTCATTAAAATTATAAACTAGAATTTTTGTTTAAAAAATTCTCATTCTCACCAGCCAAAATTCCTACGAATAATACATGGCTCTTAAAACCATATCCTCAACCAGTATTTTTGCAACATTATCAATCAATTGTCAAAGCCCGTCAATTTGTCCCCTTTGTGGAGTTAGTGTCTACATGAACCCTTGGCATCTTTGAGAAAAATAAATCTCTTTATTTTCAAATTGGCAATTCTTTTGAGATATTTTCTCATGCCAAAATTTTTATAATTAACACATGACCTTGCCTTGCCTGTACTTAAAATGATATCTTGAAAAAATAAATAAGGGTAATTTTCTCTACCCTGTATCAACAAATACTTTGGATTATTTCCTCATGCCAAAAGTTTTATAATTAACATGTGGCCTTGCCTTATGGGTAATTAAGATGAAATCTTGTTTTCATTTTTTCTTTAACCAGTACTTTTACAAATATCATAAATCAATTGTCAAAAGCTTGCATATGGCCTTTTTGTGAGTCCA
The DNA here is from genome assembly GCA_963932145.1 of Acanthosepion lycidas. Classification (NCBI taxonomy): domain Eukaryota; kingdom Metazoa; phylum Mollusca; class Cephalopoda; order Sepiida; family Sepiidae; genus Acanthosepion; species Acanthosepion lycidas. The sequence goes on along the minus strand of OZ010575.1, from coordinate 100,625,066 downwards.
CTGTTTACACCAATTCTTGGGTTTTTGAGAAAAGTAACTTTTTTTAAAGAAAAAAAAAATCTTGGGGTATCTTTTCCATCCTCAGTATTTTCTTGTTTAATTTTTATGGTTAATTAGTTAATTAATTACCATAGCTAAATAGTGTCACATGCACAATACAAAGAAACTTATAACAATTTTAAAACAGTAGGTTTTTATGTTTTTGCACCCTCAAAAAAATGCAGTGGCAGGGGAGACAACTCTAGAAAGATATTAGCATGGTAATGGTTAAAAGTATTCCATCAGAAAATGCACATTTCATTTTTTAACATTCTTTCTTATTTGCTCATTGGTTAATATATCAACTGAAGCTTTATCCATATATAATCAAACTCAAATATTAATTTGAGTGTTTCACAACATTCACTGATGAACAACTCATAAAAGAATCAAACTTAAATTACATTGAATAATAAATCTCATATGGAAACACAATGAAATATATATATATAACAGATCATTTTTTAAAAAGATTATAAATGTTCATTTTGCTCATAACTTCTTTCTCTTTGGCTCAATTTCAAACCACTTCACTTTTATATATATATATATATATATATATATATAGTGAACATTGAAATCAATACTCAGAGAAAACATATTGTGTTTAGCATGAAACAGCCTGTTGCTTCTTAGTGTTGATTTTAATGGTCACTTTTATATCTATATTTACATACACTCTATCTCTGATATTGAGAACTTTATCCCATAAATATAGCACACCTTAAAACTATATTTTTTCATACACACACACACACACATATATATATATATATATATATATATATATATATATATACACACACACAGACAAGAAACTGTCATTTTCGGTCATGTGCACACCAGATTATTATATTTAATATACATTCTGTCATTGTAGCATTGAGCACTGTTGTTTGATGTACCATTTTAGTATATTCCATCGATCCTTATTACTTCTCTGTATTAACGTGCATATGTAATGATAAAGGTATCAACAGGACCTGGCATTGTCAAGCATCTTTTGCATTTTGTGTTATGCTCCTTTGCCATGTCATATTGTTCCTCTAACATCGAGCACATTGTAAAAGTATTGTTTTCTGGGGTTTCTTTTTCTCAAATAGTTTTTTTGGGGGGGCAATTTGATTTTTGCTTGTCTTGGTCTTTCCCCCTACCCCCAGTGATTATAGTTAATGAGTCCATTATATTTATTCCACAGCTACCCTTCATTGTCAACATTAGTCAAACTGGTATAAATGCTCATATATTACTGAACAGAGCAGTACCAAAAGCCAGAACACTGTGAACAGCATGCGCATGTAACTGTTAATCATAGTCAACATCAGATTATTATTGTTTTGTACATTCAATGCACAGTGGGAGAAGAATATGCTATGGGAAAATATGTCATCCTATAGCGCTAAAGGGAGGAAGTCATCATGGGTCAGTTCCTGGTTGTATTATTGGGCATGCATTCTTTTGTTAGTGTTGTTTGTGGAAACTTATTACCATTATTATGGCATATTTTAGCCTCTTCTTTTTCAATGCTCTGAAAAAGGAGAAACAGTGACAAACATTGGCCAATTCCATGGCTTAAGTCATTGGACTGTTGCTTAAAATGTGTACACATGTGTATACATATTGAGTTCAGGACATTTTCTTGTGAAACTACAGTGTAACCCGGATATAAGAGAGTTGTCGGGACCGGAGAAGAAGTCTCTTATATCAGGGTTTGGTCTATTTTGTTTACATTAACACAGGCTCTAATTTGGGACCAGAGAAAATCTCTTATATCCGGGTTTCTTATATCCGGGTTACACTGTATACGTTAATGAATTCCTGATAAAAAAGAAAAACAAATTCACATTTGTTTTTCTGTCTTCCCCATTACTGCAAGAAAGACAAAATGTTAAGCTTCATCATCTCATCTACCAGTTGGCCAAGTGCGGATAAATACTCACATTACTGAATAGCACCAAATCTTGTTGATTGTGTGCAGATAGCAGTCATGTGTACACTGAGGTTATAAATATATAATTTCTAGTTTTCATAAATATTTTCATCAAGATTTTCAAAAAATAATATCTCTGAAATAATTTCATTCATTTGTGAATAAGGTCTGTAAATTTCATTAAAATCCATCAATTATTTGATATTTGCATGAATTTCCAAATCAATGTTTTTAACGACAAAAAAAGATGGTAAAATTTCTGATACTAATCTCCCCACCACTGTTGCAAGAAAAACAAAATTTTTAACCAAAATTTCAAACGTCCTTGAAAGGATTAAAAATTTAAAAAATCCTTTGGTCTTTTCTCTTAACATAAAAAATTTGACGATAAAACTTCTTAAAAAATTCATTTAAAAATAGGTACCTCCACTCTGTTTTGATACTTAAGGTAATTTTTTAAAAATGAAAAAATATTCTTGAAGCTTTCATTTTAGCATTAATTAAAAGCTAAATGATTAAATTTACTATTTCCAATAAACAAAATACTCTGGTGCATTTCTGATAGAAATGATATTATTTGTAATTTCAACTTTTTGGTCCTTTTCAGAAAATCTGACCTTTTTGACACATCTGTAAACAAAAGTTAATTCTCAATTTTAAAAATCTTCCAAAAATAAAATATACTTTTCTGAAACATTATTTGAGGAATATTAGCTGATTTAAAGTATAATTAATACAATTTGAAAAAAATATTTACTTTAAGTTTAAAATAACAGAGAAATGGATTTTTAAAACAAACAGTAGTGGTGATTACACACTTAGTCACTTGTCACTCATAGATCACTTAACCAGTGATGATAAAATATGTCAACACCTTTATTGTTGTTCTACAGACACTTTATCTGTTAAAACATAATTTAAGAAAAATTTTTATATAATTTTTAAATACTAAGTAATCTTAAAAATGTTGAAAAATATTTTCCTTAATCTAATTTTAGGAATGTTGAATTTAAATTTACTATAATATGATGGAGTAACTGATAGCAGTGGATAACTTCATGAAAATACTTTAAAAAGAGCATAGTATGATAAAAACAGACTTTAACTTGAAGAAAATGAAATTTTATCATTTAAATGTTTATGTTATTATTAAGAGGTAAGACCAAATTATTTTTGATTATTTTTTATAGTTTTTGCATCCTTTTTAGAACATTCTAACTTTTGATTAAAAAATTTTGCTTCTCTTTGAGAAAGTGTCATCACTAAATAATATTGCAAATTTTAGCACCCTTTTTTTGCAGTGACAGATATTAATTTTGAAAATCTTGCAAAAAAATATGTCAGATTTTAATGAAACTTTCAGGATTTATTCACAAGGGATTGAAATTATTTTAAATATGTTTATTATTTTGAAAGTCATGGTAAAGATATTTTTTTTACATCTGTTAACTTCTGCCCATAACTAATTTTATGAAAACTCTAGAAATCCAATGATGTTTTTTAGTGAATATATTAGTTAAAAGCAGAAGTCTTTGAAGAATTTAATCAATATTTTTTTTGTAAAATCAAACAAATAGTAGTCAAAATTTAGCTCTGAATTGTAATATAAAAAAGTCAATAAAACAAATTTTTATTTAATTTTGAAAGATTTTAATTTTTTTACAGAATTTTTTATTTTTTCAGAAAGTATCAACAAACGTAAGGTGATAGCTAAAGTACTTAATGAAATAAAATATATATTACACTGCTGAAAGTTTTTCTTACTTTAATAATTACAAGGTAAATAAGCTGGTTCATTTAAAACTACAAAAAATTATGTCCTTTCTGTCCTCCCATACGATAACAATACATGAAAACATCACTCATCACTTGTCAATCAGCACTGTTGTTAAGACATGCTTTTTCTTATTGTAAACATTTTTTCTTCAAAGAAAGTAAGTAATGTTTGTTTCAAAATATATTAAATAAACTTTAAATTTTCTAATTTTCTTCAAATAAATTTTTAAAAAGTTACAATTGATTTTCACAAGAACTTTAAATGGAGAAGTTGACTTCTGTTTGCAAAATCCTAAAAAATGGCTGATATAACGATTTTTCTTAATTCATCGACTAAAAAAAAAAAAACAAGATTTTTAACTAAAAATTCCGACGTGCTAAGAAGGATTAAAATTTTTCAAAAAATAACAAAAGAATTGGTCTTTCCTCTCAATAATGACAAACATTAAGGTGATAATTTTTGTTTTTCATGAAGCTTAGATATGTTCAATAATTTGCTAAAAAGACAGCATAGCATGATGAAAAAAGGCCCCAAACTTAATAAAAACAAAGTTTTATCTTGAAAAACTTTTATTCACAAGAGGAAAGATCAAAATATATTTTTTTTAAATTTATTCCTTTTTAGCACGTTTAAAATTTTGGTTGATTTTTTTTTTTTTTTTTGTTAGCAGTTGCATAATATTTAGCATTAGTTTTTTAGCTGAAAAACACAATAATTTGGAAATTCTTGCAAAAATCAAATGATTGTCAGATTTTAATGAAACTTTCAGAACTTATTCAAAAATGAATTAAATTATTTAAAACTTTTTTTTTTAGAAAATTCATGGTAAAAATATTTTTTTTACATTTGTTAAACACCACCCCTTTATTTAATTTTATGAAAATTCCACTATGTGTTTTTTTTGTGATTTTTAATTAAATGCCGGAGACTTTGAAGACCATAGATCATTGATTTTTTTTTCAAGGTGTATTTCTATCCAAAATTTAGCCCTGAATTGTAAAATGCAAAACACAATAAAACTAAGAAATTATTTAATTGAAAAAGCTTTTAATGGCTTTTATGTATAAAAATATGTTGAGCCAAAATATTTTTTTCAATGAAAATTGTGTTGATTTTCGTCCTGACTAGCATGTATCAAATTCTCCAAATGACCATCATTGCATTTTCAAAATTTGAAATTTTTTTTTTTTTTACATATTTCACTAAATTCAGTTTTTTTTCAGTGAGAGGCATAATGCAATTATTAATGTTTTCTTTTTTAGATTCAATTTTAGGGATGGAAACAGTGCAGGCTTTGGACATATTTTCGTTAAAAAGTACCTAAAAAATAAATAAAATATTCGACTTTTGAAAGCACTTTTCAAAAATTACTTCATAATTAAATAAGCTGGTTCACTTAAAATTCGAAAATACTATCACTTCTGTCCTTCCATCTGATAAATTGCCCTGACGTTAGTTGTCGATACATTGATGTAAACATCAATCCACGCCTCCAAAAACCAATCACCACGGTTAGACATTCTTCTCTTATTTCCAACTAAATGTTTTCTGCTAAAAAAAATTAAGTAATGTTTGTTTCCAATTATATTAAGTATTCTTCAAATTTTTCAAAAATAACTTTTTAAAAAAGTATAATTGAATTTTACAAGATTTTTAAGCGGAGAATTTCACTTTTGTTTACAAAGTTGGCAAAAATGTTTGACATGATCGACTTTATGCAAATTTTGCTGACTCAAAAAAAAAAAATAAATAAAAAAAGCAAGATTTTTATTAAAATTTCGGAAGTGCCAGAAAGGATTAAAAATTTAAAAAATATTAAAAAATTGGTCTTTCCTCTCAATAATGACAAACATTAAGGTGATAATTTTTGTTTTTCATGAAGCTTAGATATGTTCAATAATTTGCTAAAAAGACAGCATAGCATGATGAAAAAAGGCCCCAAACTATAAAACAAGATTTTTAACTAAAAATTCCGACGTGCTAAGTCTTTCCTAGACTATAAAAGAATTGTTTAATCAAGTTTGGGGCCTTTTTTTAAATCAGGGTATGCTCCTTTTTAGCGAAGTAATCATAACCAATCACGGTTAAGGTAGTTCTTAAGATTAACCAAAATTTTGAACGTGCTTAGAAGATTAAAAAATTTAATGATAAAAAATGATTTGGTCTTTTATAAACACTTTGACGATAAAACATTTTCTTTCATATAACTACAATATTTTCCTTCTTGTATTAAACAATTTCTCAAAAATATTATTATGCTATTGTTTACCAATGAATAGCATGATCATAATAGTTGACCAATTAATTTTTATTGCGCGCGTTCAGTCAAAAAGTAAAAAAAAAAAAAAAAAAAAAAAAAAAGGACTCTAAATGCGAGTAATACCGATTCAAGCTCTTGGCAATAAATGAACATTAGAAATTGCATGTTTAAAAGAAAAAAATACAAAATTAATCTCAAAAGAATCTCTAATTCTATTCTTATTATTCAAATAATTAAAAAATTGTCAGAATGGCTTCAACAAAGAATTCATCGCAAGAATAGAAATAAATCTACTTACAATTTTTGCATTTGTTCGTTTGATTAATTTTATGGCAACGCAACATTTCAAAAATGGTAAATACTAAAATTTTAGATAAACTAATTCTTTCAAGTTGAATGAAATTTAAGAACAACCAGCATTTTTAATCAAAGGTTCAACTTCAAAACAAAAGATTTTCCGAAAATGCAAAAATGAAGGGAGGTAATTCATAGACCCTTTGTAATAACGACAACATCAACACCTACCGTAATAGAAGGCCTTGTTCGATGGGTAGGGCTTATTTGCTGACGTCACTATCTGTAGTATAAACACGGAGGAAATACTTATTTGTTTTTTTACTGTTTGAGATTTCTAAAATTTGGAGTTTAGGACTCAGTTTCTATTAAAAATTTCCCAAATAGTTACATTTAGGTGTAAATTTACATGCTTAATTCGAAATTAACAAATTAATAAAATTTCGGACTCATTCGCTTCGGATCACCATTCGCGGAAGCTTACTTGGCCTTTTTACTGATCAGCGCAAGGGTTAGTATTATGACTGAATGACTGCCTCGAGGCAAATGTAGGAAAACAACGCCGGTAATGGCTGCCGCGCTGTAGCCGCAACGCTAATGAGTCCACAACTTTATTGCTGATAATTCCAAAAGGATAGAATTTAGCAAAATTTCTTTGTTATTTTCTAATTAAGCATGTACATTTATACGTAAATGTAACTATTTGGGTAATTTTTATTAGAAACTGAGCGCGGTTCCTAAACTGCAAATTACACGACATTTCTTGCCACGGCTTCATTTTTTTGTTTTGTCAATATTTTCACTAAATTAATTTACGAAACAAAAACAAAAAAAAAAAAAAAAAAAAAAAAAAAAAGCCGTCCCAAAAGAAAAAATTGTATGTATTTTTCTCATTTCCAAAACAAAGTAATAAGGATTTAAAATAAATGATTTATGCATGGATACATATAAGTAAAACTGAGTTTTACTTATATGTATCCATGCATAAATCATTCAAAGGGGAAAATCTTGTACCAAACAAAAGTAGTAAAGAAAGTGAGTCAGTAATTTCTTTTTGTAAAAAGCATTTAAAACTTAATGATTAAATTAATTTCATGACTTTATAATTCACGATACATGTAAAAACAAAATAATAAGATGGCCTCCACCGTTAAAACAAAATTAAAAGATTTATTTATTGAATTCTTTGGATGAAATTATTAATTAAATTAAACTCATTATTTTTAAATAAAATTTTCAATACAAATACTTAAAACAAACGTTTGTATTTTTCTTTTATTGGTACAAAAAATATCTCCATAACTATATGTGTGAATTTAAAATTTGCTAAAGTTTTTTGATAAAAATATGAACATTGAACAACATTTTTTAAATTAAATTCCCCGCCCCAATACACCTGGAACTTTCCTTCATGTTATAGCTATTGTATTTTTTTTTTTTTTTTTTTTTTTTTTTTACTATCTTAAATTTTGATAAGCGTTTTGAATAGGTGCCCGTTTAATTCATTTTTTTTTAAGATAATGTGAACTGCATTTTCGACCTGAGAACACACGGTGAGAAACATCAGCATATTTAATAAGAAAACTGCTACCACAATAATTGTTAGTGTTTTTAGCGGCTAGCCTTAAGAAAGCAATTCTTCATGTAGATGCAATCCCGAGAATTTTACCAAACTCTCCTTCTACACTAATCCTCACCAGGGACTCAATAGAGAATCCAGAAAAATTAAACTGAGAAATTTTGCCCTGAAAAGAGCTTCAGATCAAAGTATTGCTGATGATTTGGAATACAAACAGCTGAGGAGATTCTACAGCATTAACGATATATAGAGGGAAAATGAAATTTTCTTGTTAGAAATTACTGGAGTATATAGTGAGGCAGCAAGAGACATGTTACATCATCAAGTTTCCATATCCAAAAATCAGTTAACTTGTTATAATTGAACCTGATTTTGCAGTACATGTGTTCTGTAATGTGAAAATTATAATACTATCAGGGAGTATGAGATTCCTGTTCAAATACTATGGAAATTGTTATTGAAAACATGAAAGAAATGGACATAGAAGAAAGAGTGTGATTACATCTGGTACTGTCCTTTCTGTTAGTGCAAAACAAGTCATTTAGATATTTTCATTCAGTTAAATTTATATATGAACAGCTAAAATTAATAGCACAAAGTAAGTTTGATTATTCAGCAGAAATGATTATTTTTCTTCATTGTTGTATAACTGCTCCCCTAGAGTTTATAGGCTGTTAAGAGACACCAAAATATAATTTTCCCTAGTTATTCAGCCATCAAAAGAGTAACCTTAACCAATATGAATCCTATACTTGAGCAACATGACAATTTTCTTATATTAAAAATATGTTACTAGAGGAAAAAAGATATTACAATATCTTTACTTGTAGATGAAATTCAGCTAAAACCTTATTTTGATTATAAAGGTGCTAATATTGTTGGCTTAGCCAACAACAGCAATGAGACTACAAAAAGTGCTTTTGCTTTTATGCTTAACTGTGTATTCTCATGATACAAGAATGTTGTGCATATTATGCCAACTAAATGTCTGATAATTTATTTGATATAGTTAAACATGTAATAATTGGTCTACAAGACACAAGTTTTAGAGTAATATCAGTCATAACAGATAATAATGCAATAAATAAGAAAGCTATATCTTACTTTTGTAGTTCTGCAAAACTTTCAATTGTATATCAAAATTCAGTTATGAAATCTAGACCTCTTTTCTTCATATTTGGTCAAAAAGATGCAAGTAAATGCATGATGTTCCCAAAATTTTGTCATGATGGAAATTATAATTAGGATAATATCAAAAGTGCCCCATTTTGTACTTTACAGAAGCTTCAGGCCCTGGAATCTCAATTTAAAATATTGCTATAAACTGACCTAAAAGGATCTTTCTCCCACTAGTTTTAAAGGGCAAAATGTTTCATGTGTTTTGCAAATTTTTAATTAATTCACTATTCAGAGATTGCTGGCCTTAGTGAAACAGAAATGTTTGCCTAACTTTGCAGAATTCATAAACATATTTTATACTTAGTGGGTAATACTGAATCTAAAAACATCATATAAGGGTTGGTGGCTTAACAATAAATATGCTAATCCAATTAAAGTAAATTATGACAGTTATACATTTCCCCCTGTATTCTGCAACTGGTTAGAATCTTGGAATAGCATTCCTGGCAATAAGGGGAAGCTAAAAAAATGAAATCTTCACAACTTTGCATCGTACTATTCATGCAATTCTAGAACTGACCAAATATTGCACAGAATTTAAAATGATGTATGTATTATCTGGTAGATTTCAAACAGATTCGGCCAGCATTTGCAACTTGGTGGAGATCAACATAATATTTCTATACGTCAAGTGTTTGTCTGTGGGGGAAAAAAATCAGAATGATATCAGTTTTAAAATTGAGCCTCTACCACTTAATAACCAAAATATTGATTTGAAGATTTTACAAATTAACTGGGATGAAGTATCAGGAGAGGATCAAAATTTAGGTACAGTGTAACCTGGATATAAGAGACCCGAATATAAGAGAAACCCCGGATGTAAGAGAGATTTTCTCTGGTCCCAAATTAGAGCCATACTTACTTAAACAAAATAGACCAAACCCGGATATAAGAGACTTCTTCACCGGGCCCCGACAACTCTCTTATATCCGGGTTACACTGTATTTATAAATTTAACATATTTAATGGATGAGGATGTTGTTATAAAATAAAATAAGACATATCTCGGCTGATTTACAGGCAAGTGCTCAAGAGCGAGAGCCGGATGTGAACGGGACAAAGCCCCGTCACAAAATGACCATTATCTTCGTTTACAAATGTTCCCGACACTCGAGTTCCGGTCGAAAAAAAAACGAACAATATGATGTGTCAGGTGCAAAACGATGATGGTGATACAATCAGGATTCACCGTGCACATATCCGACGACTGGCTCCACGCCCATCACATCTTTCTAATACAATCCCTCTGCCTCCACCGTGTAACAGTCACCAGGATCATTCTCCTCCACATCCTTCGGGGACACATAATTCTGCAAATAATTCCATACAAAAAAACAAATGCCAATAAGAAGAACACGAGGACAACTTCCCACACGTTTCAGAGACTTTATCATGAATTAATCACCCAAATATACACGAATAACGCTCACTGTAAATCAGACCGACATCTGGGGGAGCCTTGTTATAAAAGAAAATAAGTCATATCTTGGCTGATTTACAGGCAAATACTCAAGAGCGAGAATAGGATGTGAACGAGACAAAGCCCCGTCACAAAATGAACATTATCTTCGTTTACAAATGTTCCCGACACTCAAGTTCCGGTCGAAAAATGAAATAATATTTAAAGTGCTTTATTTTTCGTCCAATAAAAATGCTTCCCTCCTAATTATACTCGCTTCGTTTTTCGAGCCTGTTAAGCCATAAAAAACGCTATAAAAGGGGTCACAGGGAAGTTCAACAGGCAGTCAACAGGTGTCGGACGACCGGCTGAACGGTGAAACTCTCTGCCTTCGGGCGGGGAGGACCCCGAACGAGGCTACGCCGAAGGGCAGAATCCCGTTCGGGGAGGTAAACCGACCCTGAACCCGTTTATACGGGTTCAAAGGGTATATTTTTGGCCGAGCCTACGGGCTCGGAGATCCCACGTTAAACCGGCCTTGTGCCACATGATGCCCTCGTGGTGGGGTGACTAAATACTAGTCAACAGGTGGCCACCGAAGAGACTTGTTCACAGCAGGGGAGTGCCAGCGTCAACATGTGTGAACTACTATGAGAGATCGACCTAGATCCGAAGCCGGCTTATGAACTATACCACAAGGTAGCTGTCCCAAACCCTCACGTTCCTGATGAAATAAACCACGTAAATCTATTTCTGCTGTTGTCGTATTTCTTTCTTGCAACCATACGCTTATCTATAACAATGTTAATGAATAGAGAATTGTTCTTGTTATAGATAGCAGGTTGTTGTTGTTATGCAGTTTTAAGAAAATGAAATGCAATAGTTGCAGGAAGTGATAATGAGGACAAAACACCTGAAATAAACAGCCATTTTCAGGGAATTAATAGAGGTTCTCTGCCATATCCTACAACAAATGCTGTTCTCTATCATTATATAGTTATTGGTAAATTGACAAAAAAAAAAAAAAAATGTTTCTTTTCATCATTCAGTAAATCTAAAGAAATTAGCCATATAACCTTGAATGTTTTGGTGGGTAATGATCATATTTTCACTTGGCCTCTTGTGGCAAGGGTCAATAATGTATTAAAAAATTAGGAAGAATGATTGTCTGGAGTTCTTCATATGTTCTATTGAATCATTTTTGTGCTAGGGAAAATAATATTACTAGAAACAAGTTAACCAAAAAAAGACAGCTAAATTTCCCATATACCTATGTAATATTTTTTTTTTACAATTATTTAAAATATGTTGTATTTTCTACACAAAAAAATGTTAGTATTGTAATTTCACTACTACAGGAAATTTTAAAATAAAATAAAACATGCAAATTAAAACCATTTGGCCAGCATCGACGAACTTGGTGGAGATCAATTATATTTCTATACGTCAAGTGTTTGTGTGTGGGGAAAAAAAAATCGGAATGATATCAGTTTTAAAATTGAGCCTCTACCACTTAATAACCAAAATATTGATTTGAAGATTTTTACAAATTAACTGGGATGAAGTATCAGGAGAGGATCAAAATTTAGGTACAGTGTAACCCGGATATAAGAGACCCAGATATAAGAGAAACCCCGGATGTAAGAGAGATTTTCTCTGGTCCCAAATTCGAGCCATACTTACCTAAACAAAATAGACCAAACCCGGATATAAGAGAAACCCGGATATAAGAGACCTCTTCTCCGGGTCCCGACAACTCTCTTATATCCGGGTTACACTGTATTTATAAATTTAACATAATTTAATGGATGAGGATGTTAATGAATAGAGAATTGTTCTTGTTATAGATAGCAGGTTGTTGTTGTTATGCCGTTTTTAAGAGAAGGAAATAATGCAGTAGTTGCAGGAATTTAATATAAGTGATAATAAGGAAGTGAAAATGTGAATAAAATACCTGACATAAACAGCTATTTTCAAGAAATTAATAGAGGTTCTCTGCTATATCCTATAGTATAGGATATAGCAGAGAACCTCTATTATAGGACCTATACTATTACAAATGCTGTTCTCTGTAATTATATAGTTATTAATAAATTGACAAAAAAATTTTCTTTTCATCATTCAGTAAATCAAAGGAAATTAGCCATATATATAACCTTGAATGTTTTGGCAGTTAAATGATAGTATTTTTCACTTGGACTTTTGTGGCAAGGGTCAATGTATTAAAAAATTAGGAAGAATGATTGTCTGGAGTTCTTCATGTAAAATTCTGTGAGCTACCTACCACATGACACTGTATTAGTGTAGAACTACCAGATGATCTTCCTTTAGTTACTGCTGAATCCCAAGACAACCCACGTTTAGTTGCGTCCAGTGAATTGGAAATGCAATACATTCAATGACCTCTTTCCTTTAACTAAGCCTGAAATCCTCATCAGGTGTGTCATTACCAATGAGTTCCTTTCAAATTGTTGTTCTTTCTGTTTGAAAAGTGTTTTCCTGGTTTGTGTATTTCTTTGAAATATAGTTTATTCATCCATTTCCCCCTTTTTTTTCAGAAATATATTAGCGGTTTTGCCTTTCACGGTGCATTTCCCGAATAAAAAGGTAACATAGAGACATGCAATACTGAAATGCATAATTTTTCTGTTGTATTAGGTTGGTGCAAAAATAATGACGTAATAATGTCGTTTTTTGACGTTAAAAAATACGTCAAAAAACGACATTATTACGTCATTATTTTTGCACCAACCTAATATTTACATACATACTATTTCATTTTCTTTCCTTTGTTAATCAATTAACTGAGATATAAAAATACATGAAAATATCACCTTCTTGAAATTTATTCCATTTCCTTTCATCTCCACTGAAAATATATCGTTTACCGGTCGAAAAGGCAGTGAAATTCTCTAAGACACCAGGCGTCCCTTTACCATTAAATTTCTTTCACATTGCTGTTGTTTCTGTTAGAAAAGTGTTTTTACTGGTTTGTTTATTTCTATAGGATACAAATCCTATATCATTCCAACAAATAACTGAAAAACACAAAGTAGATTTGCACACCCGCAAAATCGGATCAAAACGACTAAAAACAGATTTCGCAATAAGGTGTGAAATTAATTTTCTGACCAATGAAAGGAGGCGATTTGCTAAACTAAAAAAAAAAAAGACAACGATCCAGTGTGAAAAAAAGTCAGCTATAAATAGAGAGAGTCAAGTCAATCTCCAGTCAGAACGGCGCAGCGATCATAGAGGACAGAAGACTGACAGTCAGGCTCGTCACTGACTCAACCAGACACTAAGAGCAGAAAGTGGGGTAGGAAAGAAAACAACAACAACAACAAATTTACAACTGACTCCAAAACAATTCAACCTCGATAAGTACATTTTCCTCTTATCTTTTATTTCTCATTCACACTCTCTTTTTCAACTTAAATTGATCGCACCTTTTTCCTTTCCACCTACTCGGCGGATACACAAAAACAAAAGTAACAGACATTACTCTACTACTCTGTTGAAAGACAGTGAACACATCGACATTTTTTGTTCAAATCACATTTGCTTAAACGAACTAAAGCATTAATCTTTTTTACTCTATTCAACAAGATATAAAAATATACAAATTTGTTTATTCTGGTGAATGACATTAAATATACAATGTTCTATTTTCTACAAACGTTTCTTATCGTGTTGTCTTTTCTTGAAAATTGCGTTGTATTTTGTGGGCAGGGTATCCCGTATTAAATTCTCCTTTTAATCCGGGTACGCTGTACCCCACATTTCTTTGAAATAAGTTTTGTTAATTCATTTCCCCTCTTTGAGAGATATATTTGCTGTTTCTGGCTTCCACAGTGTATTTCCTGAATAAAAGGGTAACATCAGTATGAGGTGTGGACCTTTTTCTTTTTTTTTTTATTAAGACCAGCAGTCAGTTACACTAATTAAATTCCCACAAAGTCCTAAAGGGCACTGTAAAGCCGCGATGAAAATGGGGTATTTCTCTATCTGTTACATTTCTACAGTCAAAATAAATCAACGACAAATTTTTAAAAAATGGGTTTTTCCAAACAAAAATGAAGCGGGCATTAGAAAACAACAAATTTCTGATGGAATATAATCCAACATAGTTGTACTAGTTTTCACATCACTCTTTATGTCTATATGTATCGAATGGAGGTGCTAGGCAGGGTTTTTAGATAGAGCAGATAGTGGCATGCTCACTTTTATTTGAATAAATCATGGTATTCCATAATTAGATGAGCAATTTTGATTCTTGTATTGTGACTGCTAATGCCATATATTCCACACCTCATATTGACAATGGTACGATAGTTTGTTATCTAGTAATTAGTAGTAAAAGGATAATATCAGTATGAGGCATGGACGTTTATTTTATTGAGACTGGCGGTCAGCTACAGTAATTACAATTCGGTTGGACTTGTAGTTGATTCCCACAAAGTCCTAAAGAGGGCTGCTATATATAAAAAAAAGGAACATTTCATACCTTTGTTTTCTTTTCTCTCATTTCCGTCCAACATGCTGTAGCAACGAAAGCCATGTGACCATGTGACACATACAGATAGACACGCGTGTATCACCCAGAGAAGTTCTCGCTCTTGTTACTCAATTTTATCAAAATAAAATAAAAGAAAAATTATAAAATATCACCAAAATGACTAGTAAATTGTGACGATACATATTTGCACTTACCGGATTCGAAGCGTCCAAGAGGCTTTGCTTGTCGGGCAGCTGTTTTATGATGGATATGTGCATAAAACCAAGCTAGACAAGCGTATGGTTGCAAGAAAGAAATACGACAACAGCAGAAATAGATTTACGTGATTTATTTCAATAGGAACGTGTGGTTTTGGGACAGCTACCTTGTGGTATAGTTCATAAGCCGGCTTCCGATCTGGGTTGATCTCACATAGTAGTTCTCACTGGTTGGCGTGGTGTTCCTCCTGCTGACTGCCCAGACTGACCGTGACAGATCTCTTCGCTGGCCTCCTGTTGACTGCTAGTACTTCCCCGTGTGACCCCTTTTATGGCGTTTTTTATGGCTTAACAGACTCGAAGAACGACGCGAGTATAATTAGGAGAAAAGCATTTTTATTGGTCGAAAAATAGAAACACTTTAAAATATTATTTTATTTTTCAACCGGAACTCGTGCGTCAGGCCTATGCGTAAACGATGATAATGGTCATTTTGTGACGGGGTCTTGTCCCGTTAACATCCGGCTTTCGCTCTTGAGTATGTTAGTTTATTTGTCTGAAAATCAGCAGAGATACGTCTTATTTTATTTTATAACAGACAGTTCGTCATTTCGTCACCTACATCCCTTCCTCTCGCAAGTCTTGTCTAAGAAAAGTACATTCTCCAACATTTGTTTATTTTATGCTGCTTGGCACGATTTGTCTAGTGGCGGTCAGAATGCTGATTGGTCGTGCTGGGGACTCTGATTGAGAACGAGGCCAACGTATTTTTGGTCAATAAAACCGGTCTGGGACATTTTGGCTGTGAGTGCAGTTGGGACCGTGGTGACGTGCACTGTTATACAGTTTCGTATTAAGTTACGACTCTGTTTATTTTTGTCTGGAAGCTGGACGCTAGCTTCGAACTTACCGCTAGAGTGAGCGGTGTAATTACCGGTGTTTACCGAAACGTGGGAGGAATACACTGAACGTCAACAACATAAATAAATCTACAAGAATGATTTAACATCACAATACAATAAGAGAACCAGTAATACAGAGAGCTAAAGAAAAACAATAATAACACAAGTTCAATCCATGGCGAATTTGGGTTAGAAGAAAAAACTTGGAGATATATCAAGAGGAATTAACTATAACTGAGATATCCAAGGATATCATCTGTGGAATTAGAACAATCTGTGGACTAAATAAAGGAAATTCCAACAAATATCACCTGAAGAAGGCCAGAGCATAAAATGACCAAAACATTGTAAATGTGACAATAAAGATGAGGACAATGATGAGGAGAACAATGAAAATAACTATTTCTCAATAATATTTTTCATCTGCTGATTCAGCTTTGCTTTCATCTACTATATTGATATCCCAAAGTTGATTGGGGTTTACAATCTTGTATTACAAATTTGCTTCGACTCATTTTTATATATTTTAATTGGTTTTTTATATTGACTTTTTATTTTTAAATGTGATTTGCTTACTGTTGTAACATACCTACGGATGATAATAGGTATGTCCCCATTCACATAAATACAGCAGTAAATACTGTATGTTGGTCTGCAGTTGTGGAATTCATTTGATTTACTTCTAGCAGCTGACTACTTCTATGTGCCACTGGCAAATCTTATATGTGTTGCTCTTGTCCTAAGTATTATCATTCATTACCAACCTTTGTTTGATTATACTATTCAGTAACCTTCCCTAGGTTACAACACTTACTTATAAAGAAAGAAAAATGACTCATTTTGAATTGATCATTTAAACATGTTTTTTTAAATTAATGTAGAATTACAATTTACAGTAATGAGAATATTATCAACAAAAACAACCATAACAAGGTTTTTAGTGGAAATATTTTTTCATGTAAATAGAGGAGTCTGCTAAGAAAAGGGAAACACCCTGGCCAGATAAATATGTGTAGAGTACTACGTTCTAATTTCACCCATTTTCTTTAATTATAATACAAGTGTTTCATTGTTTTTACCAGTTGTAAGATAGTTTCTGGCTGTAGTAACTATTATATGTAGTGAATTAACTATAACTGAGATATCCAAAGACATTGTGGAATTATAAAAATTTATTCCTGTAGACTAAATAAAAGATTTGGTTCAGAAATTCCAACAGATATTACCTGAAGAAGACCAGATGTAAATAATGGAAATAACTATTTCTCAGTAATATTTTTCATCTGCTGGTTCAGCATTGCTTTCATCTACTTTATTGATATCCCAAAGTTGATTGGGGTTTACAATCTTGTATTACAAATTTGCTTACACTTTTTTCTATATATTGGGATTGGCTCTTTTACATTGACTTTTTTTTTAAAATGTGAATTGCTTTCTTATAAAGAAAGAAAAATGACTCGTATTGAATTGATCATTTAAACATGTTTTTACATTAATGTAGAATTACAATTTACAGTAATAACCATATCATCAACATGAATAACCATAATGAGCCTTTTATTAAAAATATTTTTATGTAAATACAGGAGTCTGCTAAGAAGAGAGGCACACCTTGGCCAGTTAAATATGTGTAGTATGACATTCCATCGTACCTGCTTTAAGTTCAAATAATAAAATTTTTACTTGCAATGCATGTTTTTCGTTGTTGTTACTGGTAGTAAGATGCATGTTGCAATCAATCAGGGCATTCAAGTATACACTTTTTACATCTATTTGGTGGACAGATAAACTGTGTTGAAAAGCGAATTGATTTAAAGTCTTTACAGATAAATATGTGGTTCTTTAAAGTTTTATTTTATTCTGTTCTAGGCTTTTGTGAGTAGTCTCCAACAAACCTGTTGTTTATTACCATTTTGAAAAGTCAACACTCACTGATTTTCAGTTAATTCATTTGTCGTCGTGTTTATTTCAACATCCATAGCCTCACGTCAGTCATTTAAGTAATAGCTTCAACAAAAGTAGGTGTATATTTTGCAGAACAGCAGAATCTATAGTGGGACTTAACATATTGCGCAAATTTGAAACAACATAATTTTTCAAACATTTATACATTTTTGTCAACTTGTTAGACATTTTAAGCTCTAATTGTTGGTATAATGTTTCATTTAAAATAAGAATTTAGTAAAGAAATAAATCTTATAATTTTATAAGGGACAAGCCACTCACAAGTGTCCTTCGAATGAGGACTCAAATGAAAAATTTACTCCTGAGTAGAATGGTTTTTCTCAAGGGTGCGTTAACAAATCTTCTCAGAGTTAAAAATTGGGCAAACTTAAAACCATAGATTTCAATCAAAAGGTTTCTTTCTTGTGTGTGTGTGTTGTTTCAGATATTAATTTTGGGAAAACTTAAATCCACAGATTTCACAGTGGAATGGTTTCTCAACTATGGGTGTATACATGTACTGTGAAGAGAATTTTAGCAAAACTTAAATCTACAAAATTTATTCTTCTATGTGTGCTTAAGATCTACTTATCAAGAAACTGCCCAGTGTGTAACAACATATGCTTTTTGAGATTTGAATTTTGAGAAAACTTAAATCCACAGATTTCACAGTGGAATGGTTTCTCTCCAGTGTGTGACAACATATGCTTTTTGAGATTTGAATTTAGAGAACACTTATATCCACAAACTTCACAGTGGAATGGTTTCTCTCCTGTGTGTGTTAACATATGGATTTTGAGATTTGCATTTTTGGAAGACTTATATCCGCAAATTTCACAGCGGAATGGTTTCTCTCCAGTGTGTGACAACATATGTGCTTTGAGATTTGAATTTTGTGAACACTTATATCCACAAACTTCACAGTGGAATGGTTTTTCTCCAGTGTGTGTTAACACGTGTTTCTGAAGTGATGATTTTAAGGAAAAACTCATTCCACATATGTCACAGTGGAATGGTTTCTCTCCTGTGTGTGTTAAAAGGTGCTTTTTGAGACTTGAATTTCGGGAAAACTTACATCCACAGATTTCACAGTTGTATGGTTTCTCACCAGTGTGTGTCAACATGTGCTTTTTGAGACATGAGTTTTGTGAACATTTATATCCACAGATTTCACAGGAGAATGGTTTCTCTCCAGTGTGTATTGAAATGTGTTTTTTGAGAGATGAATTATGGGAAAATTTAAATCCACAGATTTTACAGTGAAATCGTTTCTCTCCAGTGTGTGTATACATGTGTTGTTTGAGATTTGAATTTTGGGAACAATTATATCCACAGATTTTACAGTGGAAT
Source organism: Acanthosepion lycidas (assembly GCA_963932145.1). Lineage (NCBI taxonomy): Eukaryota > Metazoa > Mollusca > Cephalopoda > Sepiida > Sepiidae > Acanthosepion > Acanthosepion lycidas. The sequence continues at coordinate 100,605,697 of OZ010575.1, read as the reverse complement.
GGTTTCTCTCCAGTATGTGTTAACATATGTTGCTTAAGATTTGTCTTTTGGGAACACTTATATTCACAAATTTCACAGTGGAAAGGTTTCTCTCCAGTGTGTTTTAACAGGTGTCGTTTGAGATCTGCATTTTGAGAAAAGTTGTATCCACAAATTTCACACTCGAAACATTTCTCTTTACCACGTGACATGTGCATTTTGAGATTTGAATTCATGAAAAATACATCATCACAGCTTTGATAGGAAACTGGTTATCCCCTATGGCTGTTCTGTTATGTCTCTCCTGTGTGGTCCTAAAGTTAATTACTAATCCATGAATTTCACAGTATGAGAATGTATTCTTACTCTTGAATATTCATCATGGTTTCAGGTTGCTCTCAATGATGCAAACTGAAAAAGAAAAAATATATTAAATGAGCACAGGAGTATGTAAACATTCTATGTAGGGTCATGAAATAGGTTTATAGAAAATAGTTTTCAATTATTTTCTTAAAGCTACCCACCAAAAAATGTACCATTATACTTCATTTTGATCAAACAGAAAGATATTTATTAACCTTTACCACACTAATTTCTTTGTAGAACTTTTCCCCCCCTTGCCAATACATTTTTTGAGGGTACAAAAAAATGAACACCTACTGTTTTAAAATTGTTAAAACTTTCTTTGTATTGTGCATATAGATTTTAATTCTTGTGCACTAATAAAAGAATGAATAATATTTTGATGTAAAGAATTATGTATTACATTTTGCATGCATGTTTTGACATGGAAAACAAAAAATTTGAAATGCGAAATAAAAACCAATACAATAAAAAATACATAAATAATTCAATGTACTTTAACTTTTATTACTCCTTGTGGAGTTCTGGGTGCAATAAAAAGCAAAATTGCTAAGAAGGCTTTCATTTTGTCAAAAAAGTGACATTGTTTCCATACAAGAAGACACTATCATTTCTTTGCTCTTTCTTTCACCTGACTCATATTTGTCTCGTTGATGAATAAAGTTATTATTTCATCATTTATAAATAGACAAAATCATTCACCTTCTGAAAGGCTACCAGATATATCGATGGTCACCAGTAACTTAAAATTACTCATGCATGTATGATAGTAGCTGCTAGTGGTCATTGTTGCTTTCCTCCCCATTACTAGTGTGGTTATCATCTCCAACCACTTCACCATCAATATCCACTCAAGTAAAGCCTTCAAAATCATCATCGAAGTGTTGATAAAAAAACTCTTGAATAACGGCCTTGTTGGATATTGATATGGCATTTTTGTTCACAAAAAACCCTTTATTTTGCTTGCTGGGGTAGACTGTTCTAGTCCCACGTGCCATGTCTAATGGATGTCAGTTATCAAGGACACATGGCACATTGGATAAAGGCATTAGTTAGATCCAGTAACAGGACCCAAAGAGTGTGAGTTCAATACCTTGTTAAGGCAGTGGAGAACGGGGAGAGGGGAATTAACAGGAGATAACTGATAACTGACATCCAGAAGAGTTGCAGGAGATACTGAAGTTGTCTGGAGGCTGTGATTGAAGCCAATGGTGATTTTTCTTTATTTAAATATAATTTTGTGTAATTTTGGTAAATATATCTGCTAAAATGAGATGTCACTGTTATTTTCATTTTTGTGCAATTTAGGCAACGATTTAACTACATGTTTATTTCACATTACAACCTAAGTATATTGCAATCTCAATCTATTTCTTCTGATTTTTCATAAAATGTATTGTTGACAAAAGTAAAAACAACAAAATAAAAAAAAAACCCTTAAAAATCCAATATTTGTCCAAGAGATTACTTTCAATGAATATTAGTAAATTTAAGAATTAACAGAACTTGGTGAATGTAATGTTTAATTCTTGTTTAAAAAAACTATAATGAAAATAACATATATTTACCAATTTTACACAGGGTAACCAATGAGGTCACAAGGTCAATGACAAGTCTTTTACTGTCACACCCAACCATAGCATGTCTTTTTTTCATTGTTATCTCAAAGCACGCATAAAATTGTAAAACATACAAAGGATCAAAGTGACTACAATCTATGAACATTATTTACATTATTCGGACTGTTGTCCTCATCACAACGTTTCAGCCGTTGTACGCTCTGGCCTTCTTCAGGACACATGGCACAGTGGATAAAGGCATTGATTAGATCCAGTGACAGGACCCAGAGAGTGTGAGTTCAATACCCAGTTAAGGCAGTGGAGAACTTTCAGAGATAAATTAGCAGGAGATAACTGATAACTGACATCCATTAGACATGGTACGTGAAACTAGAACAGTCTACCCAGTGAGCGAAATAAAACGTTCTGTTCGACATTCCAACCACCTGAAGAAGGCCGGAGTGTATAATGGCTGAAACGTTGTGATAAATATGGTGACAAAGATGAAGACAATAGTCCAAATAATGTAAATAGTGTACATAATACCTCATCTCAGAAATATAGACAGATATTAAAAAATATTGTTTTATAGCATTCTTTATTTGACAATTCAGAGCAGATTTTGGGAAATGAGTAGCAGTTTGTAAAAAATTGAGATTTATATTCTCAAATGAGTTCTGTTTTAACTGATAAAACAAATTTGGCAATTAAAATTTTTTAAAATTTCAGGAAATTAAGTGGAACAGAGATAACATGTAAAAAAAATATTTTTACGAAACTTTACTCAAAAAGTTTCAAATAATTACCTTCTTTTGTAGATAAGTCCTGAAAGGTTCATCGAAATCTGACCATTATCTGATTTTTGCAAGAATTTCTAAATCACTGTGTTTTTACCAGAAAAAAAGGCTCTAAAACACTAATAGCAAATATTAGGTAATAGTCCAAATAATGTAAATAATGTACATAACACCTCATCTCAGAAATATAGACATACAATCTATGAATTCATTTCGCATTTGCTCAAAAAATTAATAAATTTTCTTTGACACAATAACCAAATCTTTAAGAATATAATTTTTCTTATTTGACAGGCTTTTATGAAAGTGTTGAGGACATAAAATGTGGGTTCAGTTCTAGTAATGGGCTACAACAAAAAGTAGAAGAAAATTAAAACAAGATGAAATATTAAAAATATATATTGAATAAGTAAGGATGAATTCATTCAAATGTTACGTGCATGTGCGTTTGACATTTCCATATGGCAGTTTGTCAGAAGCCAATTTTCTATGTTTTCACTGCTCACTGTGCATCCGTTGGCAAAAACAGGAAGAGTTTCTAAATTGTCTACCAAGGTGGAAATGGGAGGGCTGTTATTGGCTTGACTCTTGACTAAGCAGATGATTCATTACAGCAATGCTGTTAAAGAAAACACTGGATTGGCCACTTTCTTTATTTTCTTACAAGGGGCTGTGACAAAACTTACAATATTAAAAGTATACAGTGTAACCTGCATATAAGAGACCCGGATATAAGAGAAACCCGGATATAAGAGCGATTTTCTCTGTACCCAAATTAGAGCCATACTTACCTAAACAAAATAGACCAAAACCGGATATAAGAGAAACCCTGATATAAGAGAAACCCGGGTATAAGATACTTCTTTTCCGGTCCCGGCAACTCTCTTATATCCGGGTTACACTGTATTTAAAATTATTTATATTTTATTTATAAGAGAAATAGAGAGAGAGGGAGAATGAGTGGGAGAGTGATAACAATTGGTACACGAACAGTTGAATGACAGAAAACAACAACAAACAAAAATGAAGACTTCAGTAAAACAATACATTGCCAAGTTTATTTCTGTTAAAGAAAAATATTTAAAATTATTTATGCAGTGTAATCCGGATATAAGAGACCCGGATATAAGAGAGATTTTCTCTGGTCCCAAATTAGAGCCATACTTACCTAAACAAAATAGACCAAACCCGGATATAAGAAACTTCTTCTCCGGTCCCGACAACTCTCTTATATCCGGGTTACACTGTATAATGGAAACTAATTAAAAACTAGTTAAATTACATTTTTAATTAATTTCTTTTATTTTCTTAGCTGCATGATGTCATGAATTTTTTTAAAAGTATTCTGATTTTAAAATGTATGGAACTGAAGTGCTACAAAAAAGAAGACATTTAATAAAGACCTTCCATATAAAAAATAATTTAAACTTTTTATATGAATAGCAAAGTAAAACAATTCTTTTAAAACCATGAATGCTGACACAGTTCTGCTTATTAATTAAAAGTTTTATTTCTTTGCAAAATGTAAATTTTGGTTGTTATAGTTTTCATGAAAGTAAGGAAAATTCTAAGATCTCATTTTTTAAATGTTTAATTAGTATTTTTCAAAAAGATATAAATTTTTTTTTGCCAATATCTAGTCTGTAGGCAATCATGTATCTTTCAATACATGACTGACGAGGTAAATTTTTCCCAGCATAGGTTGCCATTTCTTTCTGCGATAAACCAGTTGTCATCCAAGGCTAGAGATCCTGGTCTGTCCTGCTATTTACCCATAGCTGTTGGGAGAAGAAGAGGATTCATACCTTTTCCAAGGGTATTAGCACATAAGTGAATGTAATGGATGTGAGTGGAATTTAAACTTGGCTCTCTGATTCCTCAATCCGAGCCACTATCCATTAATATGGTTAACATGAAGGTAAGAAAAATTTCAAGAACTCGCTTTTTAAATGTTTAAGTAATATTTTTCAAAAAAATATCAAACTTTCTTTGGCAACACCTAGTTTATAGGAATAATAAATGATGCCTGACTAAAAGAAATCCAGTAATTGCTTTCAAATATACACTATATGTATGTAATGGCTGGCTGCTTGTATCTGAGTACACCTGTCATGCTCCTGACAAATCAACTATGGTGAGATTTGAACCCAGGTCTCATGATCAGAATGTTCTACACTATCCTAAGTAACCTTCATAAGCTTCACTCAAGTATATTTTCGTCGTCATGTTAATCACTCCCATTTCAACTACACCATTCAAATCTTCCTTTTCAACCTACGAAGAACAGAACAAACTTGAAAATTATGGACATATTGGCAAATAATAAATTTCTCCTAATCTGGATGGGTCATGTGCATTACCCCCACATGGCTTTGCCAGATTCACCAAGGCACCTTAAGGTGGCACTGTTAAACAGTTATAAAATGGAAATTTCCATCTTCTTTCTCTCTAACATCTGATAGAAATAACACCAGGTACGGGACTTGTTCCTGGGGGTAGGGGAATATCTTTACCCTGAGTGACTGTATGTTTACACATACATAGACATGTATCACCCACAGATATAAACAATTCCTAATTGCTTAATTTTAATATCTTCCTCCATTTCAGCTGGGTTTGCATCCATCCAATTGTGTTTTCTCTCCTTTTTTAATCAGTTAATATAGATATAAATAGACATGAAAATATTACCTTGTTGAAATTTATTTTGTTTTATCTCTACTGACATGCCGATTACATGTGTAAATTTGGTTTGTCACTGCTTTTAGTCCAGCTAGAATTCATCCAGCACAGAAGGACCTTCTTCTGACCACCAAGTGTATTTTTTCTAGACATTATTAAAGAAATGGCAGTCATATTGAAATCATACATTCATGTTAATGTTGAGGCAAGTCCAATCTCTGTTGTTGTTTCTTGCCTTGGGATTGGTTAATAAATAAAAAAAATTCAACCTTTATCAATTCCAATTGTTGTTCTTCTTTTCAAGACACACACTTCGGTTGTAATGTTTGTTGCGAAATAAAAGTATTCTAAGATCTCACTTTTTAAATTTTTAATTAATATTTTTTGAAAAGATGTAAGATTTTCTTTGGAGATAACTAGTTCAGAGTAATAAGAAATAATGTCAGATTAAAAGAAATCAAGAAATTGCTCAAAAATATACATGGATGGACAAACAAACATTATATATATATATATATATATATATATATATATATATATATATATATGATAAATAGCACCAAATGGATGCATTCTTTTTTTCAGAAATGAAAGCACAAAATTGCTACTCCCTATTTTGAGATATTTGCCAAAAATCATAGAATTTTTAGAACCAAAGAAAACTTTTTAGTTCTTAGTCATTGATGAATAAATTGTGTACTGAATAGTTTGTTATGATAAGATTTTGTGTTAATATTGTTTTGGGGTCAGTATCCCCTCAGACCTTTTCAATTTTGAGTGTGTTCATTTTAATTAAGGTGGTATTGATGAAATGTTTGTTATATCATGAAAACTTGTTATATCATGAAAAATCAATATGTAAGGCTTTAAATGCATTTAAAAAAAAAGAAATAAAAATTGTTCTTGAAGCTTATCTTTGATTTATTTCCAAGCTAATAAATTTAATGTTTCCAATAAGCAAAATGCTTTGCTGCATTTCAAATCTCATTTAAATTGATTAGAATCCCTTTTTCTGATTATTAATAAAATTGAGTTTTTGAAATAGTATAAAATTCATTCTTGATTAAAAGAAATCCAGTAATTGCTTCAAAATATGCATATATCTATAAAAAGCAGTTTTAAATGAATATATGAAGATATATTGCAGTATAAAATAAAGATAATTTGGCCAAGTCTGACAAATATGTCCACAGGAAAAAAAATCAACCCCTCACTCATAAGGTTATTTAATGTAGAATTTTGCATGAGGTATAGGATAGGATTTTGTATTGAATCAAACTCACTACTCAACAGTAATAAGAATCACACTGGGAAAAATTACCCTTTCATTGAAGTGATCTTATGAAGATTAAATTTCAGTTTTTACTTGCAATAAAAACAAAAATGTTGAAATAAATTACATTGCATTTTAGTTTCAATTTTTCATTTTAATTGTGATGCTTGGCTCAAATTATTCAACTAAAAATTAGATTAAAGAATTAAAGCTGAAAGTAAAAAATATGGAAAAAGAAAAAGTCACTTACTGAGAAAAAGATCATGTGTGTTCTGTACAATATGCCAAAGATATTTTAACCAAATTAGAAACAAGTCAGTCACAGGTGTTGCCATAAATGCATCTCAGATATGCTAATATTGTGTGTCCTCTCCCACCTGTGGAAAAATTGTTGAGTCAATAAAAGTGGTTGGTGTTCTTGAATTGAGAGAAAGATTTTTTTTTTGTTTTCTACTTTGTCCATCAGCTTGCATGTTGGATTTCTGATCATTTTAATGTATTGGAATTTGTGACATTGGACCTGCGATTCCTGATTTTGACATTTATCTCTGTGTCTGGATCTTCGAGCTTGGACATGCAAAAGGATACTAATGTTTGCCACTTTAGCATGTGACCTAATGAGCAGTGCATCCTACCACCAGATTTGTACCCTACATTATCTAAATTAAGGGGAAAAGCAAAGACAGAAGGAGAAATGGTATTTATTGTTGTATTATAAAATTTAAAATAAAAAAAATTATAAAACAAGAAAATTGACTAAAATATCATAAAACAACGTATCTGAATGTTTTTATTTAAAAACATTCTGAATGTCTTAAGATATCAAGAAAAAACGTCTGGATAATGCCTTAATAATGTAGGATACAAATGTGGTGGTAGGATACACACTAAAGCAGAAATTGATCTGTAGGACACACGCTAAAATGACACCCTTATTTTTTCACCCACATTTAATTTGCTTATTTAAACAAATTTTTATCCACAAAAATTGTTTGTCACAAATGAACTAAAAATATACATCCATGTACTGAAATCAGTTGATTTAAGAAGAAAAATTAAAAACTCAATTCATTTTATCACTGAATTTCATATAATTTTAAGTTTTACATAAAACTGAACAATGAAGGAGACTAGTGAATGAGTTTTTAAAATGTCTAAAAAAATAATTAAAACATTTTAATCAAGCATTCTATGTTTTAGAAAAATGAATTTAACTGTTTCTAAATAACCACTTTAAAATAAATATTAAACTTACCTTTGTACAATATCTTTCACCTGGGAACAAATAATAAAATGTTTCAATGATAAAAATTAAGAACCACAAAACTCAAATCAAAGATAAGAAAGAGTGCAACAATGGAGATAATCATATATTTTTTTTTATCTAGCTTCTGTGTATAAATAGTCCTTCACACATTAAAAATATCGTAGATTATTAAAAAGGAATAACTACAAAAAACAAACCCATGCTCGTTAATTTTTTTTATATATGAATGTTCCTAGAAAGATACATCGAAATCAAATATTAAAATTGTACCTTCCAATACATAAGATTATAAAGATGTGCCAACTCATTCTTAATCAGTGTTATTTTACTTTCAAAAATTCCTTTTGCTTTTTTATACAGCGATGTTCACCCAGTACAGAGCCAGAGGACCACTTAAGCTAGAGGGTAACAGAGTACGTGGCACAGTTTATGTGGGTATATGTAAAAGGTAGCAATTAACCCTAGACTTAAACAGGTACAGATTGTAGTGATCGGGAAGCAACCTCTTGGGAGATGGTTCCTCAAGGCAGTAGGTCATGAGTAGAAGCTGCTTGAGTGGAACTTACATCTCACCAAAGGAATATAGAGATGTGATGGTATAACATTCAGAGAATAAAGTTCAAATTGCACTTTGTGCTGTGTTTCCTTCAAACTAATGGTGTTGAGAAAAACAGAAAATGACGTCAGCTTTTGTTTGTCAAACTGCTGGATATCTTTACTTCCTGTCTTTTTCCTGATATACAAGACTAACAAAGAGAGTGCAAATGTGTGGATATTTGAAAACATTTGATCAAAAGGTTTCAAAAGAGGAAGATTACTCCCATGTACATATTCATGCTTAGATGCTGAGGAAATCTAACCCCACAAGTTTTACAGAAGGGATTACTTCATGCCATTTTAGATTTACATTAGAATAAAATATTCCACAACATATCACAAATGACTATATTCACACAAGTGTAAAATATTATACGGTGTAAAATGTTCACTACATATAAAACCAGAAATAACACAAAATATAATTTTCTTAAGTAGAAGAAACCATTTTTTTGTTTTTGTGGGAAGAATTTTGAGAAAACTGACAAAATTATAAATAAAAAATAATAAGTAGAGGAAGAATAAAGAAGAGGACAAAAATAATATGAAATAAACAATATATGTATATAATGCAAGTCGAATGCAAAACAAAGAAGTTATAAGACAGTAATAAAGCAAAAGGTTCACAGAATCAAAATAGTGTTTACATGCAAAAGGGATACAGTACAGTAATTATAGCATTCTAAAAATAGATACCTTTCTTACTGGTGAAGGATTCCTTGCCAGAAAATCAAAAGATACTAATTATAAAATTTGCAGATGATTGTTGTAAAAAAATGAACATCTGGTTTCTCAACTTGAAGTTAATTTTGCCCTTATCAATTTTCAAACTTGAATTCTTTTCAAGCAGACACTGTAAGCACAAAAGTGGAGAACATAAAAAAAGAAACACATCCAAGTACCACTTACCAGCACATCAACCCAGTAGAGCCAAAAGTTATTCTGCACTGATATTGGCCTTTCTGGTCAACATCTCCATTTGAGAATACATTAATCTTATTTTATCTGCTAGCAACATAACATCACATTTCCTTCTTCCAATTTCTGAGCCAAGTTCCATGCACTTCTGAAGCCAAATTTGAATTTGCTAAAATGTGTTTTAGTTTGCTATTTATTTGAATTTTAATCCTCAAAGTGCTATTTTCATATTTTTACCTATAATCAATTGATTTCAAGGTAGTTACACTTACAAACAATGACCCCAGAGATGATTTAGTTTATTACACACTGCATGCCAGACTTGAGGTGCAGGATGAAACAAGGGCTGTATACCACAGATTAGTTGAGAGGTTGTGATGAAATATTGGTGGAAAGAAAGATTAAAGTCTTGTGTTATCATTTAATTGGCAATCCCCATTCATCATGCAATAAACACTTATTTAGGTATCTTCATTAGATTGCTAAAAAAAGAGAATAGTATAGTGAAATAGTATAGTCAAATTTGATGAAAATAAAATTTTATCATCTAAATGTTTATGTTATTATTAACGGGAAAGACTAAAGTATGTTTTAATTATTTTAAAAAATTTTCCTCCTTTTTAGAACATTCTAAATTTTGATTAAAAAACCTTGTTTCTCTTTGTATCAGCAGAACTAGTAAAATAACAAATTTTTAGCACATTTTTTTTGTATGTCACATTAATTTGGAAAATCTTGCAAAAATGAAAATAATTGCTGGATGTTAATGAAACTTTCAGAAACTATTCACAAATGATGAAAATTATTATATAGTTACTTTTTTCATGGAAAAAATATTTTTTTTATATTTATTACCTGCCCCACCCAAATAACTAATTTTATGAAAACTCTAGAAATTCAATAACATTGAGTTTAGTGATTATATTTGTTAAAAGCACAAGGCTTCGAGGAAAGTAAATCATGTATTTTTTTTTTTATTTGGACCCTCCGACCTCAAAATCAGCTCTGAATTGTAACATACAAAACTCAATAAAACAAAGACATTATTTAATTTCAAATGCTTTTATTTGCTTTTAGTCCTTTTTATGAATATGGACAATATTTTCTGAAAGCAAAAACTTTTTTCGATGAAAAATGAATTTTTAATACAATTATTTTTTATTTCTTTAATTATTTTAGATTTTTACATTTAAGTTGTTAAAATATAAAATTCGTTAAAAGCCGTATTCAGTTTCATAAATGCTCTTATGAGATAAATCTTTTTTTACCACATTGTAAATTGTATTGTTTTGACTAATCAAAAGACCCCGCAGTAATTGAGAAAAATAATTTTGCATTCATAATATGGCTGTAATTATAAATTAGGGAAGACCAGCAAGAATACAATTAAGTTGCGTTATCTGATCTAAGCATTGTTCTCTGCTGTTAAGGTCTTTATTTTTGCGAAACATGTGTGGAGAAGTTAATTTGATTTTTCAATTTCAACTGAAAAGGGTACCTACAAAAGGGTATCTTATGAAATTTATATGATCTTATTTTTATATTAATCTCAGTTATGACATTTTTCCATAAATGAAATACCAAAATTAATAATAAAATGAATGGAAAAACAAATAACATGGTAAAATGTAATAAATGTACATAAAATTATAGTATTTTATGTACACTTCTGATAAAATTTCATAAGAAAGGTACCTATAAATTAATTAGATACCTTTCTTATGAAATTTAATCTCACTCTCAACAGTCTTATTTTAATTTTTTTATAATATATTTTCCATAAAGCATCGTAAACGTAAAGGTGAAAGCTAAGTACAAAAAAAAAATAAGAGTGCTGAAATTTTCCATTAAAAATAAAGAGGTAAATAATTTGTTCACTCAACTCTGAATAATTATATCACATCTGTCCTCCCGTAGGATAACTTTTCCTCACATTAGTTGTCAATACATGATGAAATCGTCAATCATCACCTGTCAAGTGACACGAAATGTTATGACCTGCTTTGTTTTATTTTTAAACTACTTCTTTTTGACATAGAAACTAAGTAATAATATTTTTGTTTCAAAATATTTTAAATAAACATTATAATTTCTAATTTTTTTTAAATTAGTTATAAAAAAATTATAATGCCATTATGATTGATTACCTGTCAATTTTGCTGACTCAAAAAAAGAAAAAATTTAAAATTAACGGTAAATAAGTACTAACAATAAATTATTTATTGTTAGTAACTAAGTAGTTCAAGTCGCAGTCTACCTAGGGCCATGGGCCCGGTAAAGGTCAAAATATGTTTTTTGTTTTACGATAATCGAAAAAAAAAAATGACTGTCTTTTCAGTTTTCTGGCAAAATTTTCAGCGATAAACTTTTACTTTTTTTTACTTACCTTCTTAATTTCAGGGTTAATCTGCTGAAGCTGAACATTTTCATACAAAAACAAACAAGATTTTTAAGTTGTTGTTGCTGGACGTGATATTACTTTCTTAACATCGAGAATATTTCGTAAAGTTAATCAATAAAACTAATTATTTTCAAATAAATTGGAATTTCAAAAGTAAAGAATTTGAAAATAGGACATTATTTGTAAATACTGAGGAAAAAGAACAAAGTGTACCGCAAACGGTGTAAAAGAAAAAATTGTTCCTTGCTTAAAAATGTAACAACAATTGTATCGAAGTGGCTAACACAATCTTTTTTTTATCCGAATCTTCATAAAATTTTTACACCTGCTTTCTGTTTTACCTTTCGTTAATTCCATTCTTTTCAACTTTATTGCAATTTACATAATTTAAATGACTTCTTTTGAACTTTTTTTGTAGCTCTGAATTAAAAAAGAAATAAATTAATTTCCGTAAACTTTTTGTTTTGGGCATTTTTAAATCACTGGCAACTTTTTGGTTACTCATCAATTCTTAAAACTGTCATTGTATACAAAAATGCAAACAACAAATTTAAAATTCTCTTTAATATTGGTTTTAAAGTGTTAATCTTTCTTTACTTTCTGTGTATACGCATTGTTAGTTTCGTATCACTTGGTATCTGTTTTTTACAGCATAAAAAAACTGCTAGCTCAATATGATTTGTAAACAAGGCAAGATGGTACAGTCAGGACAGCGAACAAATAAGTTTGTTTGAGCCTTGTGTTCGGACTTGTGTTCTTCAATGACATCGGGTTTTTCTTTGGCAAAATTGCAGATTAGGACCCAGAAACCAATTTAAAAAAAGAAGCAGCATTTCTGGTGTAAAAGCCTGAATATTCCAAAAAAACACCATTAAAAATTTGCGGAAACCTATAGGGGAGATATCGAGAATCTTATTGGGTCTTTATTGGTTTGAGCTGACTTGTTGAACTCTCGGCCTTCGGGTAGAGAGGAACACAGGCGAGTCTATGGCAAAGAGCAGTCGTTGATGTCTGGGGAAGTAGACAAGCCCGCCCCCGTTTATGCAGAGTCTACGGAGAGAGTTTTTGCCCAAGCCTACGGGCTCGGAATCGCCCCACGTAGAAAACAGCCTTGTGCTACATCTTGCCTTGTGGTGAGTCTCTAAGGTAAATATGTGATGCGTGTTCTGAACGCATATATCTATTGTACATTTAACGATTCAAGAAAAAAACAACGAAACTCCACTTGTGGATCAACAAATAAATATATATTAAAATATAACATACAAAACAATCATGCAATGAAATGTAATGATTAAGGAAAAAAAGTTGTTCCCCTTCAACTGTATTCTGATTTATGATTGAATGTTCGAAAGAGTTTCTCTAAAATAAGAATGTTCAGGATTCTATGTTGAATAATAATAGAGTCTGCTCTTAGAATAGATTACAGTTAATTAAAAAATGTATTGTTTAGAGAAATTAATAAAGTTCTGGTTCATGAACTTGGCTGAGTCACAGAGAGAGAGAGAGAGAGATGTGTAATGTGTTACAAAAGTCTGTGTCTGTGTGTGCGTTTGAAATATTGTGAGTAAAGTCGTAGATTTTTGTGGACAGGCGAAATAGCTGGAATCTACTGGCGGCTTGTGTCAAAATTGCTTCTTTTAAAGGTACCGGTAGGCTCCGAGCGAAAACGCGGGAAAAATTTGATTTACTATTAAAATGTTTGATTGGTTAAAATTTGACTAATTACTGATTTTGTATCAAAGAAACATGTGAGCAAGTTCACGACCAGAAAATTCAAAGTGATGACTCCGATTGCTAAATTGTCTTATAGAAAAACAGTATTGATTTACTAGCCAATCACAGACGAATAAATTGTGGGTGTGGAAAGGCATAGCAGTCGCTACAAATATAACATCAGTTCAGATCTGCCTAGACATACTGTGCTTGCTTGGTCGACCTTGTTTTTGTGTACTGTAGTGAACAAAACAAGATCTAGATTTGAAATTCAAATGCTAAGCACTGACTCATTGATTTTGTTAGAAATCAAAAAGACTCGCATTTACAAACTTTGCTTAACACACACCCAAAAGCGAATCCAAAACAAAACTCGTGAAATTTCACACTTTGATGTGAAATGTTTTTCGGCCAGTAGAAAACTAGGAAACATTTAAAAACAAAATTCAAATAATCTTCAATTCTCAGAAACAAATTATTTTACGGACCTTTTCGCAAGCCGACGTGAAGTTTGTCGGTCGTCCAATGGAAAGACCCAAACCATATCCGGGAGTGAATTCCCAAATGACCTTTTCAACCCCCACAAACAAAATAAAAGACAGACGAGTTCGCCTGTCACCAGAGAGAAGAAGACAATCGTATTAACACGTCCCTTGACAAACGTCAAGCGATCGTTATTATTATCTCTACCTTTCTTCCTCGCCTCTTTTATACTTGATAAACGAACGGAACATTTTAAGACTGAGCGATTACTTCAAAGACATTCATACCCTACGATAATGCATACATACATACATACATACATACACACATACGTTCTTGCCTATGTACACATAAATTCATTCTTGCAAGGACTACTACGAACATTTTGACGACCTTTTATCAACCAAAATACATTAATTTTATTTGTAAAGACCTAAATTGATTTATATGTATATAAATTTGTTGTTTCACTTTACAATTTGATTTTCTTGTTTTATGGTGGGCTAACAAACAAAGCCAAATCAAACTAATCTGTTTCAACACTCATACACTTCACTATAACTGATAACCGGCTATAGTACAAACACTAACTCCTAGTTTGTCAATTCTTTTGCCTTCTTATCAATTTTGATTTGGTTTATTGTTCACTTGCTTGCATGATTGTTGCTGTTTCATCTTTTTGACCTTTTTTTTTTTCATTATAGACCTTATCAATTCTGATCGTGTTATTTATTTTGCACTTCACCAATGGCTTCTAACTCATAATGAGACCAGTTGCTTCGGAAAATTAAAATCACTGTAATTTTAAGCTAGTAATGACGGGGCAATAGAGATGATGCAATTAGAGACGACTTTATTTGTGGTCTGGCTTCGAACCTCATACGTCAGAAACTCCTTGAAAAGAAAACGTTGAATCTCCAAACAGCCTTTGACGAGGCTAGATCTCTCGAAATGGCAGAGAAACATATTATGTCTTATCAACCCTATACCCCTTGAACACCTGCAGTGACTACTTAAAACAATGCTAGGCACATTGATATTTGTCTAGGACTACCAACTAATGACAATGATACTATCACGGCAGCGGTACCCAAATGTTTTTTCTGCGGATATAGCAGACACCCACACACCAAATACCCTGCAAGAGATCTCTATCTATAAAAGGCAGGATGTGTGTGTGTGTGTAACGAATGCACGGCCGCAATTTTCGACGGATTTGCACCAAAATTTACATGTACATGCTCCAAGTTAGCGGAAAGGCCAAGACTGACTTTGCGTTTCTCAACACCCATCGATAGTGAAAATAATCGATTTTTTCATGCTTCTACGGCAGTTTTCGTGTAGTTTGTGGCCATTTTGTACTGGCCAGAGTGAGAGCCTATAGCTAGCTGCCACGAATAGGCAGGAAGATTCTATTGGCCAGCGTGAGAGCCAACAGCTGACTGACACGAATGTTGACTAGCATGCAAAAAAAATCGTCACAAGTGGGAAAAATTTAAATCTGCATGGCACTTTACTCCAATTGGCTCATTCGCTTGCTTAAACTCAACGTTGACTCTGATTCCGCAGAACTGGGTTGGGCGTGAAAAACTATTTGTTGTTAACATTCTTTTTTTCATTCGATTTTTCCAGTTACGAGTCCTTTTTTAAAGCTGATCATTTTGTGTTCATTTTGTTTAGTTCTTTTTTCGTAACATATTTAATGTTTAGTATAGAGCTTAGAAAAAAATTGCAGTGTGAGATAGTCAAGTAGTAAGGCATTTAGCAACATCAGCACGGCAAAGGGCACTCCTTTAAGGGCAAAAATATTTTAAGTCAAATGATAGCGATTGCTGTATGAGTCGTACGATTTTTTAATCAAGCACGGGCAACGCCGGGCCATGCTGCTAATCTATGATATTGTGTATTTTATTGCAAGTCTGCTTGTCTTAAATGACTTTCAGAATTCCATTGACTGACAGCATTTCTTTCTTCATATTGTCATATCCTGTTGGCACTTCAACATTTTTAAATAAGCAACTAGATGAAGAAGCTTAACCTTCCAGCACCAGTTGTAAAACTGATTCAGGATATAACAAGGCTTCAAAGCCCCCAAAAAGAGTATTCTATGGGCAAGATGACTAGAATCAATGTGTAGTAACTGTTCCAGCAGCAGACAGTTGGTCCACAGCTCAAGGCATCACCATCAGCTACTGCACCATCTAGCCAGTCATCTCCAGCAGGTTTTCAGCCACAGCAGTGATATGCAATGAACAATCCTTTTAAGAACAACACTTTTAAAAAAAACTTCAAAACTGTCCTTTTCGGCACAACAATTCTCAAAGCCTACAAAACTCTTTTTCAGTTCAATGGCCACAAAACTGTCCTTTTCAGGGCAACGCTCTTCTCACCCTGTACATGTCTAGTGCAATATAACCTTATTTCTGTCAATGTATTTTTTTAACAAAAATAAACTTGGCAATATATATATATATATATATATATATATATATATATATATATATATATTTTTTTTTACTCAAGTTTTCATTTTGTTTGTTATTGTTTTTCCATCATTCAAATATCTTTTTGCCGGCCATTATGCCAAACACATCATCAACACTATCTTTGTGATCAAGCTCCCGCTATCTCTCTCTCTCTCTCTCTCTCTCTCTCTCTCTCTCTATAGAGAGAGAGAGAGAGTATATTGTTAAAATGTTATTTATGTGTGATCTTAATGAAATCCCATTGGCTACTGTGAATAAATAAATGTCGTTTTTGTTATATTTTTATTTTTAAGAAAAATTAGGAATTAATTACAATTACATTTTTTTATATCTAATTGTTAATTAATTCTTAAATTTACTAATTTTCATAAATAAATCTATTGAATAAATATTGGATTTTTAAGATGTTTTTTTTAATTTTGTTGTTTTCACTTTTCGTCAATAATAAAATTTATGGGAAATCGGAAAAAAAACAGACTGAAATTGCGATACAATGTTCTTGTTCTATCTATTGTTTTTTACCCAAACTATTTTTGAAAAGGAACAAATTCTGCTTTTACACCGTTTCATGTAATTCTTTTGTTCAGAAACTACAACCATTCCGTTTTTAAAACTTTGTTTTTTTAATTGTAGTTTATTTGCAAATAGGAAATTTTATAGATTACAAAATATTGTCGAGCTTGAGAAAGAATTATCAAGACTATCAACAACAACTTAATCCTCGTTTGTTTTTGCAGAAAAAGGTTTAGATTCGCCCTGAAAAGGTAAGTTCAAAACGAACCGTCACGAACTTCAAAAGCCGCACAAAAAATGTATAAAAATTAATTTAAATGTCTTTTAAAAGTAATTCAGTTATAGTTCACTATTTGTTTTTATGATAATAGCCTGAGGCGAATGAGAATTAAAAAAAAAATTAATTTCCCTATATAGAGATATTTTTTCAGGCATTTTTATAACACTGGTACATTTTCGTCTTTCATCTAATCGCCATTTTAGACGAAAAATGAAAACAAGAAATTTAAAAATTCAATATTGTAGAGACAAGTGTGGACTGCTGAATTGTAGTGAGCATTTCCACCTATTTTAAAAATAACTAAAAATAGTTTCAATTTAAATAACAATGTCTCTTAGCCTTCCTAATACAGGATTTTATTTTTATTCTTTAAGATTTTAAAATGTTTTTCTTAAAGGAATTATTGCTGATACATAAAAATCACACCAGCTTTACTTAAAGGTACAAAATGGTAATAATAATTGCTAAATTTGATTAAAAATATTTTTTTTTTTTTAACATCGATTGCTCGCCTCTGTCAGGCTGATGAACAGCGACAGAAATTCGTGTTGATATTTCTACAGAACTGCTTCCGTTTGTAATTATGGTGGCCTGTAATAAAAAAACAATACTTTAATTTAAAGTAGGTTCCTCCACTTTTTCGCAGAAAACAGCATAGCATAAAGAAAAATGCACAAAAAACTTAATAAAAAAACAAAGTTTTATCGTCAAAATGTTTGCCTCCACGAGATCGCTAAAAAAAGAGCATGGAATGATGAAAAAGACGCCAAACTTGACAAAAACAAAATTTATCCTCTAAATGTTTATATTATTATTAAGAGGAAAGATCAAAGTATTTTGGGGGTATTTTTTTACACTTTTTAACTGTCCCTAGCACGACTGAAATTTTCGTTAAAAATCTTTTCTTTTTTTTTTCAAGCAAAATTGTCAGATGGCAAACATTTTTTTTCATTTTCTAAAAAAAAAATGAAAATCTCAGTTTGAAATTCTTTTAAATATCAATTATCATTTTTTCAAAACTTATTTTAAGAAAATCAGAAATTATAATGTTTATTTAAAATATTTTGAACCAAGCTTAACTTAGCTTCTGTGTCAAAAAGATGTAATCATATATATATACTTATTATAAAACCCAGGTTGTATGTGTGTGTGTGTGTCTGTACGTTTATATATTGGATCGGATTTCCTACATTTTTCAACCGATTTCAACAAAACTTCACAGGACTGCGTAAAATTACCTTGCGGTGGTTCTGACAGCGCCAAAAATTGGGAAAACACAATTGTTTTTGCATAAAATCAATTTGGAAACACAATTAAGAGGCATCTCGAGAATGAAAGAGGGACAACTCGTATCTAGTTTGAAAATAAAACCATGCAGGTCATAAAATTACGCGTCACTTGACAGGCGATGAATGACATATTGATGGATTCTGTGAGGATAATTTGTTCTACAGAAGATGAAAAGTGAAATTATTTACATTTAAGTAAACATTATTTACCTCATTATTTTTAAAGAAAACTTTCAGCACTCTCATTTTTTTTTTTATATACTTATCTTTCACCTTTACGTTTACGATGATTTATGGAAAATACTATAGTTTTATGTACATTTACTACATTTTACTGTCTTATTTGTATTTCCATTAATTTTATTATTAATTTTGATATTTCATTTATGGAAAAAATGCCATAATTGAGATTAATATAAAAATAAGATCATATAAGTTTCATAAGATGATACTGATAGTTGTAGGTACCCTTCTCAGTTGAAATTGAAAAATCAAATAAACTTCTCCACAAACGTAAAGGCCTTAACAGCAGAGAACAATGGTTAAATCAAATAACACAGCTTAATTGTATTCTGGTTGGTCTTCTGTACTTTATAATTAGAGCACGATTATAAACACAAAATTAAATTTCTTAATTACTGCAGGTCTTCTGATTAGTCAAAATGATACAATTTACAACACGCTAAAAAAAGATCTATCTTATAAGGACACTTATGAAAGTGGATGCTGTTTTTAACTAATTTTATAATTTTTTAACAACTTAAATGTAAAAATCTATTATAATTAAAAAATAATAAATAACTGTATTAAAAATTCATTTTTCATCAAAAAATTTTTTTGCTTTCAGAAAATATTCTCCATATTCATAAAAACAAATAAAAGCATTTGAAATTAAATAATATATTTGTTTTATTGAGTTTTGTATGTTACAATTCAGAGCTGATTTTCAGGTAAGGGGTATCCAATTAAAAAAAAAAAAACAAAACATGATTTGCATTCCTCAAAGCCTTGTGTTTTTAACTATTGTAATTACTAAAGTGTACTGGATCAAATTTCTAGAGTTTTCATAAAATTAGTTATGGGGGTGAGTAATAAATATAAAAAAATATTTCTGCCATGAATTTAATAAAAGAAAACATATTTATAATAATTTAGATCATCTGTGAATAGTTTCTGAAAGTTTCATTAACATCCAACAATTATTTTTATTTTTGCAAGATTTTCCAAATTAATGTGTGTCATACAAAAAAGACATGCTAAAAATTGTATATGTTATTTTACTAGTTCCGGTGATACAAAAAGAAACAAGGATTTTTAAATGAAAATTCAGATTGTTCTAAAAAGAAGGAAAAATTTTTAAAAATAATTAAAACGAATTTGATCTTTCCTTTTAATAATAACATAAACATTTAGATAATAAATTTTTGTTTTCATCAAGTTTGGCATCTTTTGAATCATGCGGTGTTCTCTTTTTAGCGATCTCGTGGAGGTACCTATAAGATCAAAGACCTAAGTATTTTTTTATTATTTTTGAAATTTTTTAATCCTTTCTAAAACATTCGAAATTTTGATTCAAAATCATGTTTTGTTTATGTCATCGGTGGACGTAATAATTACAAATACTTTTTTCAGCGTTTTTTTTTTTTTTTTCTAGTGAAAACATTGATTTGGAAATTCTTGCAACAATCAAATAATTGTTGGATTTTAATGAAACTTTCAGAACTTATTTACAAAGGAATGAAATTATTTTTGAAATTTTGGGTTTTAGAAAATCTTGGTAAAAATGTTTTGTTTTTTTTTTTTACAGATTCCCCCCACACACACACACACTTATTTAATTACATGAAATTTTATGAAATCCCTTTCTGTTTCCAGAATTTCTTTTATTAGTTAAAAGTAGGACTCCTTGGAAAATGTAAATCTAATTTTTTCTCAAACTTTTCTGTTCTATATGAAAATCTGTTCCAAATAGTAAACTATAAAATGTAATGAAATTATGACATTATTTAATTAGAAAAGCCTTTAATTGCCACTATTTTCCAAAGAAATAAACTTTTTTCAATGAATAATGAATTTTTACAAGAATTTTTTTCATTTTTTAATTGTAATGATTTAAAATAATTTAAAAATCATTTAAAATTCTGTATTACTCTATTTCCTGGATGTGATATTGTAATTAAGTGGAAATGAAATTTACAAATCCAAAATGGAAAAAATTAATAAATCTCATTTTACTATTCTATTTTTAAAATAATTATTTCTTATTTTTTCACTTTAATTGTTCCCTTTTTTCATCTATGATAGTCTAACCATGTCATTATTATGAAAAGGTCACATACTTTTTGCTGTTTGTGTTCAGAAACTACAATCATTCTATTTTCAAATCATTTTTTATGGCAGATGATTTGAAAATATGAAGTTTTATTAATCATGAAATATTTTTGAGGTTGCAAAAGAAATATCAAGTCCAACATTAACTTTATATAACTGTAAAAAACAAATTGGATTAACATCCTTTAATTAAAAAGGACACAAAAAGATGTGTGTTGGATGTTGAAACATATCCCCATTCCCAAACATTTCCCCAAAGTTTTAATAAATATATTCAGTAAATAATTCATTTAGTAATGAATAAATAAATACTAAAATGTTCATTTGAATCAGATAATTCTTTGATCTTTTACAAATATTTCAAAAAGGTATCATTTTTTTTTTTTTTTTTTTTTCTTGCTCTCATTTCAGAAAAAAGCATCGACTAGTAAAATAAAATGAAAATAAATGTGGTTTGTTTATGTCCGGTAAACCAAGAGCTTAGGTTAAAAATAAAAAAACCCAAAAAGAATGGATACTTGTGGGTTATCTGTCACCACTTTTTAAATTAATTTTCCAACTTTATCACAAATACAAATATATATAATATATATATATATATATATATATATATACTCTATCACAAAAACTTATTTTGACGTCTGAAAAAAAAGAATTAAAAACAGTTTAAATACCACATCAAACTTTATAAAAGATCACCAATACATAAATTAAAAAGTGGCAACCCACATGAATCACATTTTAAATACTGGTGATAGATAACCCACAAATTTATGCAATAATCATAACCCTTATTTAAAAAATATGCAAAACAAAAATGGAACAAAGAAATATGGAACAACAGCAGTGTATTAATCAAGACATTGGTATATTTGTTTAAAAATACATTATATTTAATTTTATAAAGGATAATATTTTAAGAATACTTTCATTATATATGATTTTATGAAACTTAGTAGAATGAATAATTTCATTTATAAAGTGAGAAATAGTTTTTTATTAGTTAAATGATACTTTTGAATTTAATAAATTGCTATTATTTTTTTTTTATTTTTGTAACAGTTTGATTTCATAAAATATCTAATTGCACCCAACAGGTATTTTTTTTTTATTATTCTGAATTTAGAAGGTAATGAGTCATCACATTACTCTTTCAGTAGGGAAAAGTAGTCAAAGGCAGTAATTCAACATTATTTTCTTTTTGACCATCCATACTAAAAATAATCTAACAATTGCTAAATTGAAAAAAAAAAGTAAATTTCTTTTAGAAAATGGTTCACATTTGAAAATGGAATTAAACTTCATATTTTCTTTATTCATCATTCATGTTTTAATTAATTGAGTGTAAATTCTTTTAAAAATAAATATTAAGTGTAAATTGTTTTTCTGTTCAATCGGAAAGAAAATTGCATTTTGTTAAATTATTAATCACTGTTAAAAAAATTTATATTGTCAGTTTTATTGAATTATATTTCTTTTTTAAATTTAGGACAATTTTTCTGTGTGTTTACACTTGATATTGTATATTGTTTTACTAAAATATCATTGTGAGGTATTTTTCTTTATGTAACTGTAAAAAAAAATTTGAATAACACCTCACTAAATTAAAAAGTACACAGAAGATATCAGAAAGTGTAAGAGGGGAAACAGACTCCATAAAAATATTTCTACAATGTTTTCTAATAATCTATTTTGTATGCAAACCATCAATCACTGAATAAGTATGAGCATTCTGTCTGAATCAGATAATTCTTTGATATTTGGGAGTTATTTAAATTTGGGGGTAGTGACATTTTTTTGTTGTTTTCATTTCAGAAATAAAACATCCATTTTAGTGGTACCTTGTTAGTCTGAGTTCGTCATGAAGAAAGTCATTTTTTCAATTATTGTAAAAGGAAAGTTGGCTCCCTCTGCCGCGCCAGACAATTTTTCTCACTGGAGTCAATTCTTCAAATCAACCATTGTATTGCTGCCATATATGGTCTGGAGCCCCTTCTGTTTGTCTCAATGTTCTTGATAAAATCCAGAAACGGATATGCAATGTAATTGGCCATGATCTAACATCTCGTCTGCAATTGCTCTCTCACAGATGTGCCATCCCCTCCCTCTGTCTTTTTTACAAATACTTTCATGGTAACTGCCCCAATGAGCTGCTTTCGCTGGTTCCCAGACTTCATGAAATTAAGCGTTCTACTAGGCTGACATCTTGCTCTCACCCTTTTACTGTCAAAACTGTTAAATGTAGCCATCTCTTCTACTCCAATAGCTACATGTCTCACATCTCTCACCTGTGGAACTCCCTCCCCTTTTCTGGTTTCCCTGATAGCTATACTCTCCAACTATTCAAATGTTCAATTGATGTCTCCAGATGCCTTGATCTATCCCCTATCCTTCTCTTCATCCTTTCCTCTATCACTCCCATTTGTTCTCGCTCCAACTCTCTGTAACCCCTTACATGCTAGTAGCTTCCTGTCTTGCTTGGGGTGAAACACTTAAAAAAAAAAAAAAAAACCTGTGTGTCAGAGGTGTGGAGCAAACTGCATAATTTGAAATAAGATTAATGGAGATTGTGTCGTAACTGCAAATAGTTGGACATTGAGATTACCATAATCAAAGAATTTACTGCATAATCTTTTTAAAAGTTTATCTGTTATATATTTATCATCTTAATCTGGTGTACACATGACCATCCATGATTAACAGTGGCTTGCACACTATACTCACAGTCTTCAATTTCTGTAAAATCTTTAAGGAGTACTTTCTTTCAGCTCACAATAGTTGCTCAAGCTTTGAGTCAGCTATGATAGATGTTTTTAAAAAGTGAGGAAAATTTTATAAGTTCAAATGAATTACTGACCTTACACCTGCATCCATTATAGCAGGCAAGACAACAGGTAGAGAAAAATTTTCCTTTAAATCGTCTCTCAAAAGACATTTGAATACATTGAAGAGAAACATTTCCACTGTGAAATCTTTGGATTCAACTTTTCTCAAAATTAATCTCAAAAAGTGTGTTAACACACACTGGGGAGAAACATTTGCACAGTGAAATCTGTGGATTTAATGTTGACACTATCTGGAGAAAAACATATCCAGTGTGAATTTTTTTGAAATGCAGATCTCAAACAACACTTGTTAGTATGCATTGGAGAGAAACCATTTCACTATGAAATCTGCGGATTCAACTTTTCCCAAAAATGAATCTCTCAAAATATACATGTTAATACACAATAGAGAGAAACAATTTCTCTTTGAAATTTGTGGATTTATGTTTTCTTGTCTTTCATCTCTCGAAGTGTATGTTAACACACATTGGAGAAAAATCTTTCCACTTTGAAATCTCTGGAGGAAGCTGTTTACACTATGAGAATTTCAAATGGCACAAGATAACACATCCTTGCAAGTCGCACTTAAATTGGGAGATTTTGAATTAGGTGTTTACTAAATTCTCATCTCAAATGACATCTGTTCTCATTAATTAAGCTGAAAATGGTGCAACATTACTTCCCAAATATTTGAAATGAAATCCTTGTCAGGGAGAAAAACAAGAATGTCATTTGAAGTCCTGCTATAGATTTTGCTGTTCTTTAAAGTATATGCCCAATCAAAGTCATTACATAAATGATTCCATAGAATGTCATGTGAACATGGAAATTGAAATAATCCCTCAGTATATGAATGAAAAATAGCATTATTAAAATACTTTTAAAATATTTCTTATGTGAAAATGCCATTAAACTTTTTTTTTCTTTTCATTTCTTCAAACACATGTTAATATAATTAAAAACTATCTCTTTTATCATCAGCAAATGGAAGAATTTCAAAACTACACTGAAATATTACAAGTAAATTTTTAAAAAGTTAATTTCCGTGTAGATTTTTTTCCCCTGTCAAATCTGAAAAAATGTGTTTTTATTAAATTATGCAAACAACAAGTTAGAACAAAAATTATTTTTGTACATGTACTGGGGAAATTTTTAAGGCTGGTTACATTGATATTGCAAAAGCTTTTACTGAAATAATACAGGATTTTTTTCTTTATAAGACTAAAAATATTATTTGTCTTCAACCACTAAAATTAAAATTATTCACAATGTACTAAAATGGGTGGGTTAACTGATCCCCCCAACCCCCAAATTTGTAGAATGTTTTCTAATAAAGTAGGATATTCAGTATACAATTCTTTCATTAATGAATAATTGCTGAAAATTTCATTTAATTTTCATAATTCCCAGAATTTTGTATCATTTTTTAAAAAGAGATGATGTTTATTTGCTTTCCATCGATGGTAACTTGTATATATACTCGCAGATACGTCACAATTTTTTTTTACCAAAAATTATATTCATTACAAAATATTTGGGAACTTGGGAAATAAATATCAAGTCCAACAGCAACTTAATCCTGTTTGTTTTTGTATGAAAAGGTTTTAGATTCACTCTGAAAAAAAAAAAAAATTAAGTTAGACAAACCATCAAGGACTTCCTAAAAGTGCAGAGAAAATCCATTTTAAATAATTTAAATGTCTTCCTCAGTTTTATTTCAAAGATAATAGCCTTTAAAAGTAATACAAATTAAAAGTAACATATTTTAAAAACATTGGCACATCTTCATTATTTACAGATTTTAAATTCAATTAAACATTTACTTAAAAATAAAGTTTCATATATGAATAAAATAAATAAGCCTTTTTACAAAACATTGGCTTGTTTTTTGTCATTTAATGCAAAATTTTAAAAGATTTTAAATTTAATTAAACATTTAAATTATTATAATGAAATTTTTTAAAATGAAAATAATTCTTGTAAAAATTCATTATTCATTGAGAAAAATAATGTCCATTATAATAAAACTAAAACATTTCTCCATATAAACAATGATGATTTAAGTTCTGAAAGTTTCATTAGTAAAAGAAATATTTTTTAAGCATGTTTTTTTTTTTTTTTATTTCTTCTCTGTTATTGACACTAAAATGTCAATGGAATTTTGTTTTTTAGCATAGAGTCCAAAAATATTATTTAAATTTTGGATTTCATTTTCTTTTTTTTTTAATTTTTCATGGGTTGAACTTTTTTTTAGATACTAGGATAAATGTTGCACATTTTATACTAACATTCATACATCTCCAGTGAATACTTGCTCAAAACTTTGGTTAAAAATCTTGTTTTTCTTTCATCAGCAGTGGTGGGTGGGGATTAGTATTTTATTATCTTTTTTGTGGAGAAAAACAATGACTTAGAAATTCCTGCAAAAATCAAATAATTGTTGAATTTTAAAGAAACTTGAACTGATTCAAAATGAATTAAATATTCTAAAACTGTTTCTTTTAGAAAATCTTGGTAAAGATATATATAGTTTTTTTTTTTTTTTTTACATCTATTACACCTCACTTATTTAATTTTATGAAATTTCGAGAACATCAATAATGCAACACTTAATTTAGTTAAAAGCAGAACTTGGAGAATTGAAATCAACTTTTTTCGTAAAACAGAACCCTCAAATCTACTCTAAATCATAAAATGAAATAAAACTAAAACATTATTTAATTAGAAAAGCTTTTATAAATAAGACATTACACTATAGTCTTAAGACAAAAAAATACGATAAAGAATGAATTTTTACAAGAACTGATTTCACATTTGTAAATTTTAATGAGAATAGTTTATAAAGTTTTAAAATCTTTTAAAATGCTATTTCAATGCTGTAACAGTTTGGGGATATATTTACTAATCATAAATTGAAAAGCTTATTACAATTGAAGTAACCCAGTATTTTAAAAAGAATTTAGTTGTTTTTTTTTTTTCCTTTGCATGTACATATCAAGAAAAATATATCATGAGCAAAATCTCAGTCATCAGTGTAAGCTAGACATCTAATTGCCTCAAGCCAGGATTGAAACCCAACTGATTTGGCATATATATATATATATATATATATAATACTTTTCCATAAGAAATATTAAATGTAATTTCATCTAAATTTGACTCTTATATATGTTGACCATCAATGAATGTTGTGAAACAGTTAATGTAACATTTGAGTTTCCTTATATATGGAGAAGGCTTCAGTTGACATATAGATTAATGTGTGAGTAAAAAAAAAATGTTAAAAAACGAAACTGATGCATTTTCTGGTGGAATTCTTTTAACAATGTTTATCTGAAACTGTGAATGCATTTGCTTTCCTCAGATGTTGCCCCTGATAATATATTTACCCAGCAGATAGCAGATCCTAGTTATCAAAAGTGATTGACTAAGGAAGAACAAATGAACGTAGGTCTCATTTTAACTGATTTTTGGCCAGATAATCATACTTATTATAAAACCCAGGTTGTGTGTGTGTGTCTGTACGTTTATATATTGGATCGGATTTCCTACATTTTTCAACCAATTTCAACAAAACTTCACAGGACTATGTAAAATTACCTTACAGTGGTTCTGACAGCACCAAAAATTGGAAAAACACAATTGTTTTTGCACGAAATCAATTTGAAAACACGATTAAGAGGCATCACGAGAATGGAAGGGGGACAACTCATATCGAGTTATACTTATTATAAAACCCAGGTTGTTTGTGTTTGTGTTCGTTTATATATGGGATCAGATTTCCTATATTTTTCAACCGATTTCAACAAAACTTCACTTTTTTTTTGGAAGGTAGTGTTTCTTATTGTCTTGCACACTTTTTTCTTTATTTTTACATTCAGAATGCTTTAAAAATTCCATTTACGAGACAATTGTTTATAATAAAATTTTATTCAATCGGTAAAATCATAACGATTGAAAACAATGTTTTGTTTGAGTTTGGGTTTTACCAATTCGTAAAAAAACAACAACAAAAAACAAAACAAGACATGCGTGTCCATCAACCTTAAACAATAATCATTGTCAATTTTATTTTTCCGTCTTTATGATGGTCGATACTTGATCTATCTCTTACTGTTAAATCCTCGGGCAATGCCGGGCTCTACTGCTAGTCAAGAATAAAGATACATATGTCTACAACCACCATGAATGTAAGACATTCATTTATCATTGGACTTT
Organism: Acanthosepion lycidas; assembly: GCA_963932145.1. Lineage (NCBI taxonomy): Eukaryota > Metazoa > Mollusca > Cephalopoda > Sepiida > Sepiidae > Acanthosepion > Acanthosepion lycidas. Next base: position 100,577,720 of record OZ010575.1, on the reverse strand, counting down.
TCCTCAGTACTCATCATGACAACTTGGCAGCTTCCTCCTCCTCCTCCCACAATGTATTGGAATAACCCTAATATTGGAAAAGAAATGGACAGATTTATACTCTAACTCAAGTTACATTTCATTGGGCTACTCTGCAACACCAATGAGGGTGTGAAGATTAACTACTTACTAATTTAGACAGAAAATGAGGGTCAATAGCTAAGTGAAATGTTTGTCTTTCAGGATGAAAGAACCATTGGCCACCGCATGGAACAATACAGAGCCGAGATGTAACTTTTGAGTGTTCAGACACAAAGTTTTACGAGTCGGCACATGTTTTCTTAAAAAAGTTGAGGAAACCATTTTAGTCAATCTATTTATATTTGATATTCACCTCAAGTTGACACGGACGTCCTTAGTCAAGGAGGAAAGAGACCCGACTATTGTCTCAGCCCTAAAAGTAGCAGAGACTGAAGAAACTTCTATAAGATAAATAGAAGGGATTCACACATCAACAGAAGTGACCAGTACACTTGCAATGAAAATAACCAAAGGAAAGAAAAAGTAAGAAGCTGCAAATTTTGCAGAAGAGGCCATGAGATGGGACAATGTCCAGCAAAGGGGAAAACATGCATGAAATGTAAGAAATTTTGCTATTTTGCATGCACGTCTCATGAGGGAAAAGAGACAGACGAGTACCAAGGTGTATACTACATTGCGTAGTCACCAGAGAAAGGACAGGTGACATAGATGCAGTAGAGGAGTGCTGATGAGTCCACTAATGAAGATGTTTATTTCCATGTAGTGAAAACAGAATAGGAATGGAAATAGAATAAGACAAAATGCAAAGAAAGTTGGAAACAAAATAAAACAAGTGACAGCACATGACAAAATTGACATGAGAACCATGAGTGACCACTTACCTCTTGAAACGGCTACTGTTTGCTGTAAAAATTAATTTCTGCAATATTTTAAACTTAAAGTAAATAATATTTGTTTCAAATCAGATTAAATATTAAATCATCTAATATTCCTCAAATACAGTTTCAGAAAATTATATTTTTGCATGATTTTTCAAACCAAGAAACTAACTTCTGCTTACAAATGTGTCAAAAATGGACAGTTTTGATGATGTTACTGAAAAACAATGAAAATCAATTTCAATCTGTATAATTTCTGTTTGAAATACACCAGAGAATTTTGCTTACTAAAAGCAGTAAATTTAATCCTCCAGCTTTCAATTAAAGCTAAAATGAAAGCTTTTACATTTTTGAAATTTAAACATTCGGTATCGCAGTTTTTGTGGATGTACCTAACTAAAGCTAATATGAATTAAGATAAAAATTAATTCTGTACAAAAATAAACATTTCAGGCATTTTTAAAATATTGGCTCATCTTCTCATCCTCCATTGACTCATTGGATCACCATTATAAACAAAAAGTGAAAACAAACTAGAGATATGTTTCAATCTCGTTTAGTAAATTTATAAATTAATTGGATTTTAAAAATGTTAGAAAAAATTATTTTTTGAGTTTTATTGAATTATTTTTTGTGAAATTTTGGATAAATTTTCTGTATGTCCACCCTTGATATTGCATGATTTTTTTAACTGAAGTAAAATTGTCAGGGACTTTTTTCTATATAACTAAAAAGATTTAACTAACTCCCCATATTATCTGGTCATCCCATAAGTTCTGTCCGAATTTTAACTTTTTGCTAAAATGAACGAAATTTAAAGAGTATTTTATAATGTCTAATGAAGCTGAACATTATTTTTATGTTTAGATGCATTTAAACTGATCAAATTTTATTTCAGAGAACAATAAAATTAAATTTTGTTTGATTAAAACCCTGCTAACATGGAAGTACCCAAGAATCATTTGAGACACATAATGCTTTATGAGTTCAAGAAAGGAAACTCAGTAGCTGAAGTGGCTAGAAACATTCACTCAGTTTATGGAGGAATGTGTGAATGAAAGAACTTGCAGAAGATGGTTTGCAAAATTCAGAGGTGGACATTTCACCCTTGAAGATGAAGATTGAACCAGATGTCCAGCTGAGTTTGATGAAAAGCTTCTTGAAGCAGCCCTTGAAGAAAATCCTGCTTTATCAGTTGAGGAATTGGTAGTGGTTCTCAGTTCAAACCATACAACTGTTCATCATCATCTTCAACAACTTGGAGAAGTTCCTAAACTTGGAAAATAGGTGCCTCATGAATTGTCTGAAAACAACCTCAAATCCCAAGTTGACATCTGCTCTTCTCTCCATTCTCACCAACTTGTTTCACCTTTTTTGGATAGACTTGTGACTGGCGACGAAAAATGGATCTTTTATTGGAATGTTAAGCATCATAGACAGTGGCTTGGTAAAGGGGAAGGACCCCAGCCACAACCGAGAAGGGAACTTCATGGGCAAAAGGTTCTTCTTTCAATCTGGTGGGATCACCAAGGAATAATCCACTTTGAATTCTTACCACCTAATGCAACAATTAATGCTCAAATATAGTGTCAGCAATTAGAGCATTTGAAACAAGCTTTGAGTAAAAAAATCCTGCTCTAGTGAATCGAAAAGAGGTGATGTTTCATCAGGACAATGCGCGACCTCACACAGCAAGAATCACATCACAAAAGATGGAAGAACTTGGTTGGGAGAAAATTCCTCATCCACCTTATTCTCCCGATCTTGCTCCTTCAGACTACCATTTGTTTCGTAGCTTACAGAATCATTTGGAAGAAAGAGCTTTTGTAACACAGGAAGAGGTTAAAACTGACATTTGTGAGTTCTTCAAATCAAAACCAAAAGAATTTTACAGTAATGGAATTAGTAAGCTTGTTAATAGATGGAAGGAAGTCATAGATAATCAGGGAAAATACATTGTTGATTGAATCTGTAATTAAATGTAACATTTGGTCACTTGTTTTCTTTATTCAAAATTCGGACAGAACTGATGGGATGACCTGATAAAAAGCATACACAAAATATCAAAAAGGTGCAGAGGAGGAACAAACCTCATAGAAAAAATTTCCACACAGTTTTTTAATAAAACAACCTATTTAGTTTATAAATCATTAAAGATTGAATAATTACTGAATATTCTTATTGAATTGGATAATTCACTGAATTTTAGCAAATATTTAAAATATTGCAATTTTTGTTTTCATTTAAAAAAAAATGAAACATCCATTTTGTGATATCTTGTCAGTTTGAAGTGGCCCATAAAGAAACGGTCATATTTTTTGATTATTTTAAAACATATTTTGATTTGAATTTTTTTTAATAACTTATAAAATTTTGCAATACTTAGATTTTTTTTAGATGTTTTAATTAGAGTAATTTATAAACTTTTAAAATTCTGTATTAATTTGTACTGTTCAAGTGATATTAAATTAAAACTCTTTATTAATCAAAAATGGAAAAGTCATTTCAATTCAATTTAAAAAGAAATTGAAATTTATATCTTTTATTTTTTTTTGATTATCAGTAAAATCTATCAAATCTGTTAAGACAACATAATTCTCTGTATTCAAAAATCTTTAAAAAGTAAAAAATATACTTTTCTGAAACATTGAGAAATATAAGCTGTTTTCAAATTTAATTAATCTGAATTGAAACAATTACTTTTAGTTTAAAATACAGTGTAACCCGGATATAAGAGAAATTTTCTCTGGTCCCAAATTAGAGCCATACTTACCTAAACAAAATAGACTAAACCCAGATATAAGAGACTTCTTCTCCGGTTCTGACAACTCTCTTATATCCGGGTTACACTGTATAATGTAAAAGTATATTTTTTCAAATGGAGGGTTTGTTTTTCTGGTGTGTTGAGTGATGACAGCCTGATGTTTAGAAAATTTAAGTGAGAGGGACTGAACTGAAAGAAATTACTTGATGAATACAACATGAATGCCTTATTTACGTTGTTTTTGTTTTTCTTGTAACTGACCCATCAAGGGAATGCAAATACTGTATAGATTCTCCAGTTACTTTAGCTTACAGGAGAGTCTTTCAGAGATATAATTGCTGTTAATATTTCAGATATTTACCTGTAAACTGCAATGAAAATCTTATTTGTCATGTAACATAGGCATAACAATGTAGAAATCACTGTGAAGATATATTTACCTGTAGCTAAATATATATATATGCATCATGGAATGGTCATTTGTCATTTTAATCATAAATATCGAAAATTCTGTTTGAATTGGATCTGTCACTGATTTTTGGCAAATATTCAAATATAGAAGGGCTAGCAATTTTTTCTTTTCATTTAAAAAGTAAAATGTTCATTTTGGTGTTACCTAGTTAGTTTGAGTTTGTTTATGAAAAATTGGTCTTATTTATTGATTACTGTAAAATAGGCTTGATTTTTGTTTTTAATAAATAATAAAAAAATATACAAGAATTGTAATTTTTTAATTAGAATAATTTATAACCTTTTAAAATTCTGTATTTGTAGTGACCAATAGATATTAAATTAAACTGTACTTATTAATCATAAATAGAAAAAGTCATTACAATTCAATGACTCAGTACTTTAGAAAGAAATCTAAATTTTTATAATTTTTTGATTATCAGTAAAGTCTATCAATTTGTCCATATTGACATATCTGTTAAGACAACTTAATTCTCTGTATTAAAAAATCTTTCAAAAATAAAATATACATTCCTGAAGCATAGAGAAAAATTAACTGTTTTGAAATGTTATTAATCTGAATTGAAACAAAATGTTACTTTTAGTTTAAACTATGGCAGAAAAGTATATTTTTAACATGGAGAGCTTGTTTTATGCGTTGAGTGATTTAGCCTGATGTTTAGGAGTTTTTAAGTGATGGGGAGTGAACTGTAAGAAATTGCTTGATGACTGCAACATGAATGCTTTATTTATATAATTTTTGTTTTTCTTGCAACTGATCAGTCCACAGAATGCAAATACTGTATAGATTTTCCAATTTAGCTTACAGGAGAAAGTATTTCAGAGATATTATTGTTGTTAATATTTCATATGAAAAATTCCTCAGTGTTAACCTGTAGAAAAAGACAATATATATAAAAATGTATTTTGTAAATATTTCATATATTTACCTGTAAACTACAATGAAAATTTTACTGATCATGTAACATAGGCATACCTATATAGAAATCAATGTGAGTAAGTTTACCTGTAGATAAGAAAGATGGTCAGATATGCATTATAGAATTGTCATTCTATTCTTAAAATAGATTAGAAGAGGACTTAAATTTAGTGAAAAAGTAATAAAAAAATTATGAGCAAAATGAACATGTATAAGCATTTTGAAAGATGATCGGTTACATATCTATCATAATAATCTGGAATTATGTATTAATTGTCCAAATCAAAAAAGACAACATAATTCTCCGTGTTAAAAATCTTTCAAAAATAAAACATACTTTTCTGAAACATTGAGAGATATAAGTTGTTTTCAAATTTAATTAATCTGAATTGAAACAAAATGTTACTTTTAGTTTAAAATATGGCAGAAAAATATATTTTTTAACATGGAGAGCTTATTTTATGTGTTGAGTGATTTAGTGACAGCCTGATGTTTAGGATTTTTTAAGTGATGGGGAGTGAACTGTAAGAAATTGCTTGATGACTGCAACATGAATGCTTTATTTATGTAGTTTTTGTCTTTCTTGTAACTAATCAGTCCACAGAATGCAAGTACTGTATAGATTTTCCAATTACTTTAGATTACAGGAGAAAGTATTTCAGAGGTATAGTTGTTGCTAATATATCATATATTTACCTGTAAACTACAATGAAAATTTTACTGATCATGTAACATAGGCATACCTATATAGAAATCAATGTGAGTATGTTTACCTGCAGATAAAAAAGATGGTCAGATATGCATCATGGAATTGTCATTCTAATCTTAAAATAGATTAGAAGAGGACTTAAATTTAGTGAAAAAGTAATAAAAAATTATGAGCAAAATGAACATGTATAAGCATTTTGAAAGATGATGGTTATATATTTATCATAATAATGTATAATTATATATTTATTGTAATGATACACTGACCATGATTAACAGTTACTTGTGCAATCTTAAGACTTTTGGTAATGTTCTGGTCATTGATGTAAGCATTTATACCTGCTTGGCTAATCCAGGTGTTATGGATAGGTTTTGAATATGAACTATGTACTTATCAATATGTATACACAGATGTACCCCTTTTAAGTGATAGCTGAACAACTTAAGCTAAGCAAGCAGCCAGTGTTTCTCCCTTTTCAGAACATTTAACAATGTCTAATTTTACCAGGAACTGAACCATGCTAACTTCTGCAGCCATATTGAATGTTTGAGGCAGACACGATAAGTGCTTTAACCATGTATCATCATAGGTTGAGACTGTTGTAATACATCTTTTAAGCAATAGTTGAACAATGTAAGTCAAGCAACTGACCAATGCTTCTCCTGTTTCAGAGCATTTAACAATGTTTAATTGTGCCAGGAACTGACACATACCACCCTCCTCACTCTAGCACTGTTTGACAATGTATTCTTCCACCACACAGTGTATTTTTCTGCCATGTCAAATCCTTGAGGCAGACTCCATAAGATTAATGGATATTGCACTGTAACCATGAATCATCACAGGTTGAGACTGTTGTAACCCAGGGACCTACTGTTTGTTATATATTTATCATAATAATTGGGTCTACACATAACTAGGCATGACTATCAGTTACTCTGCACAGAGTCTTCATGTATAATAAGTGGCCAGTTAATAATGAATGAAGGTTGCCAATTGAATGATGACACCAGACTTGAATCTTTGCTAATTTACATTTTATTCCTGCCAATATTTCATCACATTATTTCTGTGGCTGTTATTTTTATATCCATATATCCAACATCCTATGTTCTCTGCACTCAGTGACTGGGAGTATCTCTAAATCAACTTCATTTGATGTAACATAATACAATACAGGATTTTGAATTTAAAGTTGTCTGTTTCCTTCTATGGAACACACCTTGCTGATTTTGTTTTTTCTTTTCCTATGCCCATTCCAACACCCACACATCCATATCCACTGATACATGATTTAATAATAATCTATTGGCAAATCTGCTCTAGTTTCACATGCCATCCAAAATAAAATATATCTTATTGCATTGTACAACTGATTTTGTTTTCCTTTTCCTATGCCCATTCCAACACCCACACATCCATGTCCACTGATACATGATTTAATAATAATCTATTGGCAAATCTGGTCTAGTTTCAAATGCCATCCAAAATAAAATATATCCTATTGCATTGTACAACTGATTTTGTTTTTCTCTTCCTATGTCCATTCCAACACCCACACATCCATATTTATTGTTACATCATTTAATAATAATCAGATGGCAAATCTGCTATTTTTACATGCAGGCCAGAATAAAATTAAATTCTATTTTTATATTACATTGTTCATTTGCATTGTATAAATGATTTCAGTCAAAATAAGCAGTAATAAATGTGTCAGATTTGAAGACAAATTTATCAGTCATTTTGCCTTGGTTTCTTTGTATTCATAAGTCTATTTGATAACAAATGCCTTTTAATTAACAGCATTTTTTTTTTTTTTTGACGAACACATAGTATAATGGTGCATTCTCTGTAATTAGGGACAGTTTTAAGATATCATATTTTTTCTTTTTCAGATTGCATATTTGAGGGTACATGAAACCATGGTAAATATTCATGAGAAAGAGGGCATTTTACACTGTGAAATTTGTGGATTTGTAGTAAACTGTAAGTCAGTACATGAGATATTTAACAAAACACTCATTGGGGATTAACCATTTCCTACAAAACCTCTGGTGTTATATTTAAATTCAGATGTCAAAACAAACATGAAAACGCAAACTGGAGAGCAGCCATTCCACTGTGAAATCTGTGGATTTAAATTTTCCCTAAATTCAACTCTGAAGCGCCACATGTTAACACACACTGGAGAAAAACCTTTCCAGTGCAAAGTCTGTGGATTTAAGTGTTCTCAAATATCGTCTCTAAAAGCACATATGTTAACACACACTGGAGAGAAACCTTTCCACTGCGATATCTGTGGATTTAAATCTTCTAAAAATTCAAATCACAAAAGACACATGTCAACACACACAGGAGAAAAACTTTTCCAGTGCGAAATCTGTGGATTTAAATCTTCCCTAAATGCAAATCACAAAAGACACATGTTAACACACACTGGAGAGAAACCTTTCCAGTGCCAACTCTGTGGATTTAAATTTTCGCTCAATTCAACTCTGAAACGTCATATGTTGACACATACTGGAGAGAAACCTTTCCACTGTGAAGTCTGTGGATTTAAGTGTTCCCAAAAATCATCTTTAAAATCACATATGTTAACACATACTGGAGAGAAACCTTTCCACTGTGAAATCTGTTCATTTAAGTGTTCCCAAAAATCATCTCTAAAATCACATATGTTAGCACACACTGGACAGAAACCTTTCCACTGCAAAATTTGTGGATTTAAATCTTCCCTAAATTCAAATCTCAAAACACACATGTTAACACACACTGGGGAGAAACCTTTCCACTGTGATATCTGTGAATTTAAATCTTCCCAAAATTCCAATCTCAGAAAACATATGTATAGACACACTGGACAGAAACCTTTCCCCTGCAAAATCTGTGGATTCAAGTCTTCCCAAAAATCATCTCTAAAATTACATATGTTAACACACACTGGAGAGCAGCCTTTCCACTGTGATATCTGTGGATTTAAATCTTCCAAAATTTCAAATCACAAAAGACACATGTTAACACACACTGGAGAGAAACCTTTCCATTGTGAAATCTGTGGATTTCAATTTTCCCTAAATTCAAATCACAAAAGACACATGTTAACACACACTGGAGAGAAACCTTTCCACTGCACAATCTGTGGATTTAAATCGTCCCTAAACTCAACTTTGAAACGCCACATGTTAACACACACTGGAGAGAAACCATTACACTGTGAAATCTGTGGATATAAGTTTTCCCAAAATTCACATCTCAAACGTCACATGTATACACACACTGGAGAGAAACCATTCCACTGTGAAATCTGTGGTTGTACATTTTCCCGAAATTCATCTTTAAAAAGGCACATGAAAAAACACTGAAAAGAAACCATTCCACTGAAATCTGTTGAATAATTTTTTCATTTTGATGATGACTCTAATAACAACTTTGAACAAGATTCTAATGAAATTTGGAATAAAAGATTGTAATCTCCAATCAAATTCTTGTGAAATGTATATCAATATTAGGGATGAAAATTGCCAAACCAGTAGATAACAAATATTAGTGAGAAATAGTTTGGAGCCTTGTGCATATATATCTATATATATATATATATATATATATATATATATATATAATTACTAGATAACAAACTACTGTAGCATTGTCAATATGCAGTGTGGAATATATGGCTAAGCAGCCACAACACAAGCAAAATTGCTCATCCAATTATTAAATACCATGATTAATTCAAATGAAGATAAGCATCCTACTATCTGTTGTGATAGTCATGGTAAAAATAATTTTATCTAAGGCCACCTCTACCATCAACATTTAAAACCATCAGAGCTAAGCAGTGAAATGTAAAATGTCACAATAACACTGGACTATATTCCATCAGAAGAAAATGATGCTGACTTAGTTAAAATGTCATTCAGTAGAGCGGATTTCAAGAAATATTTTAATGCTTCAAATGGAGCACAATCCTGATCTTTCTGCTTGCCACTTTCTTCCCTTTCAGAATGGTATAACGACTGAACTGTATCCCTTTTTCTTGTGAACACTATTTCTACTTTATGAATCTTTTACTTTATTTCTTACTATTAGCTGTTTTGCTTTGCTTTTCACTTGCATTATGTACATATATTGTTTGTCTCATTTTTGTCCTATTCATTATTCTTCTTATTGTTTGTTGAGAATTTTGTCAATTTTCTTAAATTAATCTGAAAAGATAATACACGTTTACTGCTACTTCAGAAAGTTTTCATTTGTGGTATTTCTGCTGTTATATTTGGTTGGGATTCTGCACTCTATAATATATATAATAATAATAATATAATAATAATAATGGACTCTCCTGTCGGTTTTGACGGATGAGGATCTGACAGCTTATTGATTCAGTTATGAAAGTTTATGTGCTAATCTTAAGTGGCATTTAAGACACGCTAGTGATTTACAAAGGAGGCCACATATAGAGCAAGTGTGAGGATTGTGAGATGAGATCAAGGGTGACCTTTTAGATCTTGCTCTCGCTTCTTGAAGATGATTCAGACAAGCAGATTGAAAATTGCTGAGTCCACTAAAACACGTTGATCTCCATTCTACCCGCCCTAAAGCTAAGCACTCAAGGGTGTTATGTGGTATATTAACTGCTGACAAGTTGCTTTTCAGCTTGTCTTTGTATCTTAGCCATGGGTGTCCTACATTCCTGTAGCCCTGATCTAACTGGCTCTACATTAGGATCTTGGGTATCCTGTCAGCAGACATTTTCAAGACATGACCAGTCCACTGTAATATATATATATATATATATATATATATATATATATATGTGTGTGTGTGTGTGTGAATATATCGTATATACTCATGAATAGGTCACACTTTTTTTTACCAAATATTTCACAAAATATCAAGGGTGGGACCTATCTGCTTGACATAAATGTAAAACAACACTACCTTGTCATCATGATTTCTGAGAAATCAGAAATGATACCCAAACACTAAAGCTGCATTTTTTTCTCCGTATAGAAACAATTCATCTGTCATACTGACTCGCTGCTTTAAACTTAATTCATGCTGCTAGATTCACATATTCATCACAATAAATAAATAAAATTATAAAATATTCATTGATCCATCAGTCACCGTTCAGTCAGGACCCTCACTCTCGACTGATATAGAAACCCTGAACATGCATGCATAAGTTAAGGAACCATGTATTGATGTTTATTGAGAAAGAAAAAATAATCCCACAATTCATTCTGCAAAATATATTTTGTCAAAAATACATTGGAAAATATGACTTAAAGAAATGAAATACATTCTTTATGAGATAATTTTCTTTAATGGTTGTCTCATATAACATTAAAAGGCATTCTTAAGTGTTACTTACAAATAACAAAGTGCATTAATCTAGTACCCAAAACGTTTGCGCTATTTTGCATAATGCAGCAGTATAGTTGGTAACCAAATTTATAGTTTATAATTTTAATTGTTGCAAACCCTAATTATGAGTAAAAGAAAGAGTTATGAAGCAGGTTTTAAATTAAAAATTGTAAATTATGCAGAAGAACATGGAAATCGATCTGCAGAAGTATATTAATAATTGTATGTTTTGAAATAAAGATAAAAATAAAGGTAGATATCTGATAATTCTTATGTTTAAAAAGGGCTGTTTAACTCCTCAGATTATAGTGCAACCTGTCTGTGAGTCAACAGTAAATGACCAATTATTAAACCATAAAGTAGGGTGCGACCTATCCAGTGGGGTGACCTATCTGTAAATATATACGGTAGTCACATGTTGTGCAATATTTTCTTTCTTTATAAATCTAAAATGGCATAATGTAATCCTTGCCGTAAAACTTGTTGGGTTAGATTTTCTTAGTATTCAAACATGAATGATATGTATATGGAGGTAATCTTTTGAAACGTTTTGGTCAATTTTTTTCAAAAATCTACACCTTTTCACTCACATTGTCAGTCTAGTATATGAGAAAAAGACAGGGAATAAAGATATCTAGCAAGTTTGCCAAACAAACAGCATTTGCATGAAGGAAAGACAGTGTCAAATGCAATTTGATCTCTGAGCGTTTGAAAATTATACCACGACACTTCTCCATCAGCAATAGATGCACCGATGCAAATATTGGGCACAGAAATGAATACTTTCTGTTATAGCGACTAATTTAGAAGGGAGATGTTTCAGAACTATTACCTGTTTGATCTTCCATACAAAAAAGATATAAGTAAGCAGTTGTGAAAATAATGAAATAAAATTCTTTTAAAAATATTTCCAATGTGAAAATACCATGCAACTTTATTTTTTTCAATTCCACAAATGCATCTTAATTTAATAAAGTATGTCTCTTTTGTCATCAGCAAAGGGAAGAATTCCAAATTGGTTTGAAATATTACAAGTAAATTTTTATTTATTTATGATCATCATTGGTGTTACCTATCATATATATTTCTGGATGCATGGCAGAGTGGTTAGAACATTCTGACCATGAGACCTGAGTTCAAATTTCACCATAGTTGATTTATCAGGAAAGTGACAGGTGTACAGCCATTCATTACATCCATATAAAAGTGCTTGTCTGTGCATACATGTATGTTTAGCAGCAATTTCTGGATTTATTTTAATTGAAATTTATATTCCTAAAAACTTGGCATTGTCAAAGAAAATTTTATATCTTTTTGAAAAATATTAATTTTAAAACATGAGGTCTTCCAAGTTTTTTTTTTACTTTCAAGGCAAATATAACAGCCCACTGTAAAGAAAAAGCAACACTTAATTATTGTTTGAATTATATGGCTAGGAGTAAGAATTTTCCCTTGAATTGGCAGAAATCCTAATGGCCATTATCTGACTGACAGAAATATGATGTTATAAATAATAATAATAATAACATCAAGACAATTTTATGAGAAATATTTAATTTAATCATTACTTGATCTGTTTAAAAAAAATTGCATTCATGAAGTCATTATAGAAATATATTGTTTTCGTAACAGAAGTCAAGTTGCTCCTTAGACCAGGAAATTTTAACTTCTCTTAGAAAAAAGAAATTATACAGTGTAACCCGGATATAAGAGAGTTGTCGGGACTGGAGAAGAAGTCCCTTATATCCGGGTTTGGTCTAATTTATATACATTCACACAGGCTCTAATTTGGGACCAGAGAAAAAATCTCTTATATCAGGGTCTCTTATATCCGGGTCTCTTATATCCGGGTTACACTGTACTTCTCAAACTTGTTTCTGTTCTTCTTGAAAGTGCTGTAAATTCATACTTGCATTTTATGATAGAATCTATTGTATACCAATCCACTGAAACCAGCATGTTCATCTTGGTTTCTATACTTACAATGTTTTAGATATTGTATACTCGCCTATTTTTCAGGCATTTTCTTATGTTCTCAGTATACTTCCATGCCCAGTGGACATTTTGTATCACTTAAACCTTATACATAAAAAATGGAAATTGAACCTTTAACCCCATCACCTTCGATTGCATTCATTTCAGTTTATATTTTTTGTTTATTTTTTTTTTTTAAAAGGCTTATCATAAAGCACAAAAGAGAATATAATTGAATCAAAACTTGAGAAAATATTGCCAAAAGAAAGAAAGTGCTGCTTAAAGAATTCACAGTAATTTCACCACATACCAATGCTCTCATAATGATAAAGACAGGTTATACAAATGACCATAACAGATTTTAATGCGAAATTTACTTTTAGAACTTTTCAGATGAACATTCCATCAGAAAATGCATTAGTTTCATTTATACCATTCTTTTTTTTTTTATTTGGACATTGATTAATATTCATGACAACTGAAGCCTTATCCATATATAATTAATATTCATGACAACTGAAACCTAATCCATATATAATTAATATTCATGACAACTGAAGCCTTATCCATATATAATTAATATTCATGACAACTGAAACCTAATCCATATATAATTAATATTTATGACAACTGAAGCCTTATCCATATATAATTAATATTCATGATAACTGAAACCTAATCCATATATAATTAATATTCATGACAACTGAAACCTAATCCATATATAATTAATATTCATGTCAACTGAAACCTTATCCATATATAATTAATATTCATGTCAACTGAAGCCTTATCCATATATAATTAAACTCAAATGTTACCTTGAGTATTTCACAAGAAACTGTACCTGAAATCTCTTATGGAAAAGCATTCAGATAAACATAACAGATCATCTTTCAAAAAGCTTATAAATGTTCCTTTTGCTTGAATTTTCTTTTATCTGACAAAATTTCAAACACCTTATATATGTATATGATCGAAATAAAAGTATAAAACTTAATATTATGAGATATATTAAAAACGGGCAAAGCAACCGGTTTCGCTCCCGCTCTTCAGGCTTCAATGGGAGATTTAGAATTAACACAGAAAAATGTACAATAAAAGGAAGTTGAGAAAAACAAAAATGAAAAAGGAACTAGAGACAAATGACAGCGAGTCCCAACAAACACTCACGTTATTTACACAAAGAAGGCTTACGGGACCTGATGTAAAGTGCCTCCAGAACCTTTAAATGAAATAAGGAGTGAGACCAGGACAACACGGTGAACCAGTCAACACTAAATTTGTCATTTGTCTCTAGTTCCTTTTTCATTTTTTTTTTTTTTTTTTCACAACTTCCTTTTATTGTACATTTTTCTGTGTTAATTTTAAATCTCCTGTTGAAGCCTGAAGAGCGGGAGCAAAACCGGTTGCTTCGCCCATTTTTAATATGTCTCATAATATTAAATTTTATACTTTTATTTCAATCATTAAATTTTCTACCTACAAAAATATCTTTAAATATATAAGGAACTGTTAGTTTTGGTTGGTCACATGCAAACCAGATTATTATATATATAATGTAGATGCTCTGTCATTGCAGCATTGAGCACTTTCATCTAATGTACCATTTTAGTATACTCGATCGTCTCTTATTCTTTATATTAATATGTACATACAATGGTAGATGTATGCTTGTGATCTGGCAAACTGCTTTTGGTGGTATGCTCGTTTGGCATGGTGCAAGTGTCCCTCTGATAAAGATCACACATTTGTAAGTAAATTCTTGTGTTTTGAGGTTTCTTTCCCTGAAATAGTTGTGATTTCTTGGCTATTCAATTTGTGGCCATATCAGGATTTCCCCCCCACATCCTATGTATTCAACAATGCACATGGTGTGCAAAAAAATATGCAGTGCAGCAGAAGTATACACTGTACTGCAGAAGAATGTTATCATACAGCAATAAATTGAGGAAAGCAGCATGGGTCAGTTCCTGGTGAAATTAGACAAAGCTAAATGTTCTGACAAGGGAGAAACATTGGTCAGTTGTTTGGTCATCGCTTGAAACATGTACATTAATGTCTACATATTGATAAGTACATAGTTTGTATTTGAGAGCTACCCTAATTATAATATTCTGAGTTAGCCAATGAGTATAAATACCCATATCAATAAACAGAACATTACCAAAAACCTCAAGATTGCATATAGATTACACAAATAACTGTTAATTATGTTTGGTCATCTGTATATTGGATTATTATAAATATATAAGAGATCATCTTTTAAAATGCTTATACAAGTCGATTTTGCATTTTAAGATTAGAATGACAATTGACCATTTTTTTTAGCTACACAGTAATTTCTACATAGTTATACCTATGTTACATGATAAATAAGATTTTCATTGCAGTTTACAGGTAAATATCTGAAATATTAACAACAATTATATCTCTGAAAGACTTTCTCCTTTAAGCTAAAGTAATTGGAGAATCTACAGTTTTTATATTCCATGGACTGGTCAGTTACAAGTAAAACAAAAACTATGTAAATAAGGTGTTCATGTTGTATTCATCAAGTAATTTCTTTCAGTTCAATCCCCCTCACTTAAATTTTCTAAATATTAGATTGTCAATAAATCTCTGAACAGATCAGGAAAAAAACAAGCTCTCCATGTTAAAAAAATATTCTTTTCTGTTATATTTTAAACTAAAACTAACATTTGTTTCCATTCAGATTATGAAGATGGATTATATATAAGGGTGTTTCATTTAGACTGATCAAAGTCCGCAGTAAATAAATCAGTGTTACAAAAGTTCATTTTGCTCATGATTTTTCATTTTCTTTCACTAAATTTCAACCCCCTTCCAATATATTTTAAGTTCAGAATGACAAATGACCATTTCACGATGCATATATGACCATCTTTTTAGCTACAGGTAAATATATGTTCACAGATTGTAGTTTACAGGTAAATATCTGAAATATTGACAATAATTATATCTCTGAAAGACTTTGTCCTTTAAGCTAAAGTAATTGGAGAATCTATACAGTATTTGCATTCGCTTAACAGGTCAGTTACAAGAAAAACAAAAATTAAGGAAATTAGTTATATCAATGTCAAATTTTAGGCAAGGGAAGTCATCTATATAAATGAAAATCCAGAAGGCCCTGGAGAGACAAAGAGAATTGAGCCAAACAAAGAGAGTAATTTGACATGTCAGTCATTGCCTCCCAAGAACATTTGAATTTTCCATGTCTGGAGCAAACCCACAGACACGCACAAGACAGACAGTCTTGCTTCCACTATTTTTTGTTTTTGCTGGTAGATTCCCCAAGCCATCATCCAGGAAGGGGAGAGCTTAATCTTTCAATAAATAATAGAGATATTTTATTCACCAGTTTTTCTTTATATTCAGTAAACCTGTTCTTAGAGTTTATCAACAGCATTTGTCTTTTTATTGAAGGAGTTCTTATTCCAGTTCTAATTTCCAACATAGTCCCTGAATGCTAAGAAACAAATTACAATTGCTGTTGTGTATGCTCCGGCCTTCTTCAGGTGGTTGGAAAGTCAAACTGAACCCATTATTTTGCTCACTGGGGTAGACTGTTCTAGTTCCACGTGCCATGTTTAATGGATGTCAATTATCTCCTGTTAATTCCCCTCTCCAAGTTCTCCACTAACTTAACCAAGTATTGAACTCACACTCTTTGGGTTCTGTCACTCTTCCCCAAACTAACCTTTAACCAATCATCATATGTTTATGTGGGACGCTTATTTGTTGATTACACAATCACTTCTGGTCATAATTCTGGTTGTGGCTCACATGACAGTAGCTGCTCAGCTGTGATTGGTCCTTTCTTGGATGATGTTGTTCTGGGTTGGAACTGATGATCAGCTTCTTTTGATGGTCATATGTGCCTTCAGTTCCTTCTATATTTATTTCCAGCTAGTGTTTCCACGTTGCCTGTTCTCGGTTGATATCCTTTTGTAGTGATTACTACTATGTTTGCCACGCCTACATTTTTCTCAACTGTGATTGGTCAAATAATAAATACTAAATATCACAGGACAATTTACTGATTGCATTCACCACACTGAATTTTTCCTACCGTTAACTCACAAACATGCTTTTGTTATAAAATCACCGATTGGTTAATTTTTCATCCAATCAGATATTTTTCGTGTTCTTTCAAAATTTATTCCACGTTCGTGCTGGGAGCCTACCGATAGTAATATAAGTCCGGATTCATTCCCAAATCAAACAGTAGAGTTGAAGACAGTAGAACTCAACTACTCACACGCGTCTACACAAATTATTCATTCTACTTACTCCGCACGCACACACACAGACACTGAACTTGAATATCATACACCATCAGTTCTTTGTGAACAAGCCAAGTTGCAACAACTCTGTTAGTTACAAAACACACAGCTGTACGATCTTCTGAATACACATTCTATTTTTAACACAGAACTCTGAACATTATATTCAGAAAACTTGCTTATTTAAATATCACCATATTCAACCAGCAGTTAAAGGGAAACTACTTTTTTCTCCTTATTCACACATTACAAAAATTACTTTGTTGATTTTAATATATACTTTATCGTTGAAACACAAATCGGTTTTCCATTGTTTTTCCTAGATTTTAAAAAATGTATAAATGTTAAATGCTCTTCAACAGGCAGACACATTAATCTTTTCAACAAAACACCATTTACATTGGTAGCCCCAACAATTAAAGAAAGCAGCATTTACACTTTATTTGCACTACTCACCAAGACTCCATACTAGCATAATTAATTCACAGATGTACAGGGGGCCTGAAAAATTTTAAGTGCTTAGGGCCCCGCTATTGGGTCTTAATCCAGCCATTAGAAGAATATTTTCTAGAAGTAGGCCTTTCGCACTGTATATGGCAAGACTTTCTGGACTGAAGCATTTCTACTGCAACATGTGTGACATAAGGTGTTTTTTTTTTGTTTTTTTTTGTCACGATAGCATTCAATAACGAGAAGAGTTGTAGCTGATGTCTGGATGTAGGCGTATAAATATTTAGCTTGACATTTAAGCATTAATAAAAAGAATGTATTTAACCAAAAAAAAAAACAAAAAACGTAAAACACCTACATTTTCAAAACTTAAGAAAACCCCAGAACCTTCAAGAAATCTTAAGAATAAAGACACCGGATGTAAGACTTTTATATTTATCTTTGATGCTCAGCGCCGAAAAAACGGGCATACACACACGAATTTACACACACATAAAACCACACACACACAAACAATGAAATAAGAAAAAAAAATCAGCCTTACACCAATAAAAAAAGTACATAAATGATTTTTTAAACTAATATAAAAATAAAGTGAGAAAATAAGCAGTCAATTGCTGGTACATCCTGACGAGTGGACAGAGCAATTACTCTATAGTCGGGGCGCTGAGAACACCATTCATCTAAGTGATCAATTTCATATCTGTATTAATTATAAAACGAAAATCAGAAATAATGATGGCATATATGTACTGATAAATCATCAGTTACCTCCCCTTAAGATCTAGGAGATTAAAAGCACCCTGTTATGTTCGCTAGTAGACGAGTGCAATAAAGCTTTGGTATAAGTTTATTCATTCGTTCTGTTTTTACTACATTCTACACACACACAAAAAAAAACCTTCGCAAACGGGCATACACACACATACACAATGAAAATGCATATACTACACAGAGGGAGAGAGAGATATACGTGTGAACTTGATGAAACGGAAACCTCATAGCTTACAGTGCGTAAAACGGTAAATAAATGTCATTTTCGCTAAGAAAAAGAAAGTAAGGTTGCGTTGTTGACATTTTTACGTTTACCAAATTCTTTTGAGTTTTAATTCTTAAATTTTCTTTGAAACAAATGCTTTGGGCAAATATTGGATTTTTAAGAGGTTTTTGATTTTGTTTCACTTTTTATCAATAATCAAATTTTATGTAAAATATGGAAAATCAGATTGATACAATAATAATGTTCGGTGCACCCAGACTATTTTTGATCAAGGAACAAATCCTCCTTTTATACCGGTTACTGTGCATTCTAATTTTTATTCTGTTCGTTGTGTTCAGAAACTAAATGCGTTCTATTTTCAAATAAATCTTCTTTTAAATAATAGCAATTTCTTTAAAAAATAGAAAGTTTTAAATTAATTGATTACAAAATATTGTCGAACTTGAGAAAGAAATATCAAGTCCAACAATAACAGCAACTTTAAAATCATAATATTAACATCAAAATAATACGATGTAAATTTATTTTACTAAACTTGTATAAAGAAAAACAAAAAAATAAACTTTGCATAAATTCTCTAGGTAACCTTTAAAAGAATGCAGTTGATTTAATGTTCCGAAAGATGCTTAAAAATTAAATAGAACATTTTTGTCAAGAAAAATACTTTCAAACATCATTGATAATTAAATGGTACCCAGAAAATGATGCAACGGAAAACTGGACACCGGAAAATTAGCAACAGAAAATTACGTCAACCATGAGCCAGTCGAGACTGTCGAATCTGGCAGTGCTGTCCATTGAAAACGAGCTTACAAAACAAACAGTATTTGACAATGTCATTGACCAATTTGCCACAATGAAAACAAGAAAACATTCATTCTAAGACCATAGTATCGAATGTCATTCTTTTGTGTATTGCCGTGTTTTGTATTTAGTTGTTCTGAAAGTGAACAGTTGCATTTTAAAAATCTTTTGATTTGAACTGATTTATTTTATTTTTGTGGTATTGGATTTTGTCTTGGATCATACATGTAAACAGTAACGTATCGGTCAGTAGAGTAAAGTAAAGGTAGAGCATGTATGAAAATTTAGCTACGGCTAATCATTCAGCATAGGGTGGATCGGGGTCATTGGGGTGACATTTGTTGAGCGGACCGCCCCGGGTGACGTTTACTCTAGCTACGCCACTGTTTTAATGTTAAATATATTTAATTCTAAAACAATTTTAATCAGGGCAAATCACTTAAATTGACAAAAAAAATTTTTTTTTTTTAAATTAATTACAAAAACGGTATTTTTACAATTAATCACAATGAAGAAACTGTATTTTCTTTTTGAGAATTATGACAGAACAAAATTTTGACATTGACAAAACAGAAGTATTTTATTCATTAAATCAATAAATTTAAAATACAATCATTATTTACATTTAATCTCAGTTCAATTAAAAAATATATTTTGGATTTATGACAGTTATTTTTAAACTGATGGAAGAAACGTTCATTAACACTAGGATGGCCAGCTCCTTTGACATCTTTATTTACATTACGTCATGAAACAGCCATCTCTAATATATTCAATATTCAAGTCAGGAGTAACAAGTCTGAAAAGAAATTCACAAATATATACACATAATTTATATACAGTGTAACCCGGATATAAGAGAGCTGTCGGGACCGGAGAGCAAGTCTCTTATATCCGGGTTCCACTTATATCCGGGTTCGGTCTATTTTGTTTAGGTAAGTATGGCTCTAATTTGGGACCAAAGAAAATCTATCTTATATCCAGGTTTCTCTTATATCCGGGTTACACTATATATATATATATATATATATATATATATATATATATATATATATATATATGAATAAAAACAGACCACTTTAAGGTTCCATGAAAAATGAAAAGCCTTTTCATTTCAACCTTTGGAAGTAAAGTCTGACGATCCAGAGCCCTTTAAAAGGGCTGTGGTGAAATAATTTATTACATGGAACCTTAAAGTGGTCTGTTTTTATTCAAATTTATTTGCTCTGAATTTACATTGAGCTCTCTGGATATCATACTCCTTGGGTCTACCCATACGGATTACCTAGTTTTGCATAAACTAAATATACATATATATATATATATTTATATATATATAAATTATGTGTGTGCGTGTATAGATGGATAGGGGACATAAACACAAGTATTATTCCTTGTGAGAAATTTTTCAATGCATTTACCCTATAAATAGCCTAGGTGTCAAAAACGACACCTTGGTCATTCAAGGTAAAACCTCAAATATCAGCTATTCCACTGAATATTTTTAAAGTATTAAGTCTGTTAAGCATCTTTGCTAAAATTCAATAATTGTCCATAAACTCAGCATCGAACCGAAACTAGTTATTCCACAGTAATTTGTTGAAAATTTGAAGGTTTTGAAAATGACACCTCGGCCACTCTAGTGTTAAAATTAAATACAAAAACAGTTCAATGAAGAAACTATATTTGGTGAGAATTATGGCAACAAAATTTTTGTAATAAGTCTGATGTGTTGACTTTGGTTTCTTATAAGAAGCAAATCAGTTGAGATGAATTTCCCTTTAAAAAATTTCATTGAATCTGCATAGACATATGGAAAGATTTAGCAGGCCCTGGAAGAGGTAGAAATAGCTGAAAATGTAGCTGCAACATTCTGCTGATCAGCAATGCTTCTTATCATTTGCTTTCATGGCATACTTCTGACTTATGCTCTTATTGTTCAATCAGGGAAAAAAAATAGCATTTTGTCTGAAGTGTGACCTATGATCCAACATAATCTGAACATCACAAAATTGCCACAATAATTTTAACAAATTTCACTACAGCTAAATGGAATGAAAGAAAATAAATTTGTTCTAATGACTGTAAAACAAAAGGATTTAACTTAGAGAAATGGGAAGGTGAGGAGACTCTCTCTCTCTGATTAGAAACAATTCTACTGAAATTGACAAGTTGCAGTAATAGTCAAAGATGAAGTGGGAATAAGAAAGATGAAGAATACATTTTATTTCTAAGGAGATAGTAAAACATCAAACATTCACTTATTTTGAGAAGATTTTCTTTTAGACAAAATTTTTATACTGATTCTGTATTGATTGAAAGTGCAGATCCACAAACTTCACAAGAATATGGTTTCTCTCCAGCATGTGCATGTTTTTAAATACATCCTTGTGTTTCTGCAAGTTTTGTTTTTACTGTCCAATAGTGTTTAAAACAAGTGTTGGCAAACTTCAATGAGTTCAGGTTCTTCAAATAAAAAAATTTTTTTTTAAAATGAACCAAAAAAGTGCTTCGTAAGGCAACACTGACGCCTATTTCTTGCCACCCATACATCCCACCACCCAAAGAAAGAAAAAGTGAAATAAATAAATAAAAAACTAGTAAAGAGTATTTGAAATAAAAAACATCAAATGATTTGCACATTGTTTATTAAAAATACAAAAATAACTACAAAAATAAAAAAATGTTTAAAAAAATAAAATATCAATGTACTAATTACAATCAATATCCATCTGACAAATGATTCAGATTTGGTTACAAAAACAATATATTAATTACATTCAAAATTAAATTGCTGGCATTCACTTAATATCAACTAACAACAAATTCCTTCATGTATGTCATAATTGTTATAGGCTAGTTTTGTGCAATGTATTGCTTTTCATGGGAAAAATTAGTTATGTTTCTGGGACACACAGACGGGAAAGTTACAGTGTTAAGATTTTTATGCAACTGTGATGCAGTATATGCACCTATCAGCATTGCTGTATATCTATTGTATTTTGCAGTATTTGAAAATAATGCATTACAGTTTTTATGAGAATATGATTCATATTGCACACAAACTATGACTCATCAGAAAATGTATATCCACAAACTGATCAAGATTTTTTTATTCATTTTTCATTTCTACGAATCTTCACAAGTATTATTCAGAAAGTAAATATGCACTAAGATAGGATTACTGTTCACTGTGTATCCACATACTGCACCAAAACAGATTTGTCTATAAACACATATCAGCAAACATCACAAGAATATTTTTCTCACCAGTGTAAAATTCTCAAAATTATAGTTTTTCTCCAGGGTGTGTACTCATATGATTGACCATATTTATAAATGCAGATCCAGAAACTTCACTAGAGTATGTTTTTTCTCCAGTGTGTGTGCGTATATGTCTCACTAAATGTGAATTCTGAGAAAATGCTG
Organism: Acanthosepion lycidas; assembly: GCA_963932145.1. Taxonomy (NCBI): domain Eukaryota; kingdom Metazoa; phylum Mollusca; class Cephalopoda; order Sepiida; family Sepiidae; genus Acanthosepion; species Acanthosepion lycidas. The sequence goes on along the minus strand of OZ010575.1, from coordinate 100,554,624 downwards.
ATCCACAAACTTCACAAGAATATGGTTTCTCTCCAGTGTGTGTACGCATATGACTGATCATATTTGACTTGCGCGAAAATGCAGATCCACAAACTTCACAAGAATATGGTTTCTCTCCAGTGTGTGTGCGCATATGTTTCACCATATTTGACTTCTGTGAAAATGCAGATGCACAAATGTCACAAGAATATGGTTTCTCTCCAGTGTGTGTACGCATATGATTAACTAAATCTGGTTTCCGTAAAAATGCAGATGCACAAACTTCGCAAGAATATGGTTTTTCTCCAGTGTGTGTATGCATATGTGTCATTAAATGAGACTTCTGTGAAAATGCAGATCCACAAATTTCACAAGAATATGGTTTCTCTCCAGTGTGTGTACGCATATGATTGACCATATTTGACTTGTGTGAAAATGCAGACCCACAAACTTCGCAAGAATATGGTTTTTGTCCAGTATGTGTATGCATATGACTGTTCAACTCTGACTTCTGTGAAAAGACAGATCCATAAACTCCACAAGAATAAGGTTTCTCTCCAGTGTGTGTACGCATATGTGTCACTAAATGCGATTTCTGTGAAAATGCAGATTCACAAACTTGACAAGAAAATGGTTTTTCTCCAGTATGTGTACGCATATGTTTGACCACATTTGACTTGCGTGAAAATGCAGATCCACAAACTTCACATGAATAAGGTTTCTCTCCAGTGTGCATACGCATATGTCTCACTAAATGCGACTTCTCTGAAAATGCAGATACACAAACTTCACAAGAATATGGTTTACTTCCAGTGTGTGTACGCATATGTTTGTCCATATTTGACTTCTGTGAAAATGCAGATCCACAAACTTCACAAGAAAATGGTTTTTCTCCGGTGTGTGTACGCATATGTTTAATCATATTTGACTTGTGAGCAAATGCAGATGCACAAACATCACAAGAATATGGTTTCTCTCCGGTGTGTGTACGCATATGCTTGACCATATTTGACTTGTGTGGAAACGCAGATCCACAAATTTCGCAAGAATATGGTTTCTCTCCAGTGTGGGTACGCATATGTGTCACTAAATGTGACCTTTGTGAAAATGCAGATCTACAAACTTCACAAAAATATGGTTTCTTTGTTATATGTGTTTCCATTTGGCCTATTATGTCCAATTTCACAACAGATCAGCATATGTTACCAAAAATATGGCATATATTTCCTGTTTATTCATGCATAACACTAAATGTCTTTTTGTAGAAAGGTAAACCAAACATTTCAAAGTACATTACTTCTTGCAAAGAAAAATTCATTGTCATGTATTTGACAATGTAGATACATCACTATGAAAAATGTAGTATATATCACTAAGTGTGACTTCCTTGAAAATACAGTTCCGCAAACATCACAAGAATATGCTTTCTCTTGAATGTGTGTACACATGTTCCACCATAGTTGTCTCCTGTGAAAATTCAGATCCCCAAACTTCACTAGAATAAGGTTTCTCTCCAGTGTGTGTATGTATATGTCTCACTAAAACTTCTGTAAAATGCAGATCCACAAACTTCACAGGAATACTGTTTTTTTGTAATATGTGTTTCTATCTTGACTATTATGTCTGACTTCACAACAGTTTAGCAGTTGTCAGATGTATATGGTCGTATTTCCTGTTTATTCATAAATAAAACTGTGTACTTGTAGAAAGATAAACCACACGTTTCAAAATAAATTTTTTCTTGCCAGTTAAAGTTCATTGTCATGCTTTTGACGATGTAGATCCATAACTGTTACATGAACCATGTAGCATATATTTGTCTGTGTTTTCATGGAAAGTGAAATATCTTTTCCTTCAGTGAAATTCTCAGAAATGACCAATGCAGTTTTCACACAGCCAAAACATCTGTGAAGAAAAAAAGGCATAAATGATACATTAATAGGGACCATGAAGAATATATGAAAGCAGTGTATATTAGGTTTGGTTTGGTTTGTTTTGTTTTTTGGCATATCAACCTCAGTGGGACATTTAATGCTGACAACTTTTTTTTTTCTTGTATTATTTTTGTTTTGTCAAAAATCTATTTCTGTTGATATTTTTTTCCTCAAAAATGTGTAGCTGGTAATATTGTTTTCAAAAACATATAGCTGGTAATAGTTTTTTTTTTTCAAAACGTATAGCTGGTAATAGTTTTTTTTTCAAAAACAGCTGGTAATAGTTTTTTTTTTTCAAAAACAGCTGGTAATGGGTTTTTTTTCAAAAACAGCTGGTAATGGTTTTTTTTTCAAAAACGTATTGCAGGTAATTTCTTTTCTTCAAAAATCTATTTCCGGTAATAAATTTTTACAAAGTATTTCTGGTATTAAAACCTTTTTTTTTACACTTTTAGAATGCTTTTTACCTCAGTTTCGGAATTAAGTATTTGCCCATAGCTGGGACCCTAACAGGTGCTACCACCCCGGGTCAGGGTGGACCTGGGATTACCAGCAATTAAGAGATGGTTCCATGCTCCTCAAAGCCCCCTGATCAGAGGCCTTGCTGTTGGATGTAGTTTATCATCATACCCCGGATGGCAGTCTATATTAGAAGTACATATGATTATTATTTCAATAATGAAACAGCAGCAGTAGCCGCCAGTGAAGATCAAACATTTTGCAGTGAAACAAGATTGCTTCACCATCACATCATATCTTATGAAATGTAAATGATTAAAAGAACATTGTCAATACAGAAACAATTGAAATATGGATCTAAGAAAATATTTGTTGATTTTTTAATTTTTTTTAGACTTCATGTTGGACAAACGTCACTGGCAACAAGATCAAGTCCATGGCTGGCATCAACTGGTGTGAGATTATCTGCTACTGGCATCGCTGCCAAATAAAAACAAATCGTCATTTTTATTAGAGCCCAGGAGAAGAGAAGATCCTTTGCTAAGATCCCCTTCTTAGGCCTGTCAGCAACATCATAAGCATAAGAGCTGATAATTGATCTGCCCAATAAAAACAACCTATCATTTTCATCAGTGCTAAAGAGAAAAGATGATCCTTTTCTAAGACCCACTTCTTGGACCTGTCAACAACATCATCAGATATAAGAGCTGATATCTGATATGCGCAATAAAAACAAGCCATCATTTTCATCACTGCCAAGGAGAAGAGATCTTTTCTTTATGCCACCTTCTATTTGTTACCCCAATAGTTAATAATTGGAAAAAACACAGGAATAATGAAATAATTTTGTACGTAAAATCAGGAACAAACAATAGGAAGGGAACAGGTTGGCCCGGCACCGCCTACTTCCGGAAGAAACAAACTCCTCAGCTTCAAGAAAGGTTGCTCAAAATAATTTAGCTTCAACACTCAATAACAACATCGCCTCGTAGTTCGCTACACACGATCTCTTGAGTGATCTCCCGCCATCACCTTTATGCCAGCGAACACCAACCAATTTGCATACGGCCAAGTTCACCTCTTGCCAATCCTCGCAGCTACAAGATCGCGTTTCCCATAAGACCGACTCACCGTAATGGTGGTGTTTCTTCCTTCAGACCAATTACTGCCCTGCACGCCAGACACAAATGAACCGTCTTATGTCAAGAGCTAAGGTTAGTCTCACTTTCATGTCTACAAATTTTCACAATTAATGTGCTATTATCCACTTGATTTAATTATATATTATGTGAAAAAATGTTTTTATTTAAGAATAGTAAAGTGTGAAAATGAAGAATATTAAAAAGTAATTTACGACAGGAATGAGAGAAAAGTAATCTGAAGTGAAAAATGAAAATTGGTTATTTTGCCACCATTTCAATCTCTGTCATTAGTGCCAAAACAATTGGTTGATTGGTAAGAAAATGAAGAAAGTATATTACTTCTGTAGATGTAGAGGATATTATCTGTCTATATTTATGAGATAAGATATTGTAACTATTTACATCATTCACATTGTTGTCCTCAACTTTATTGCCATATTCACATTTCAGCCATTGTATGCTCTGGCCTTCTTCAGGTGATATATGTTGGAATTTCAAACCAAACACTTTACGTCCTGTGTATGACGATAAACTACATCTGTGTCCTGGGTATGACGATAAACTACATCTGTGTCCTGGGTATGACGATAAACTACATCTGTGTCCTGGGTATGACGATAAACTACATCCAACAGCAAGGCCTCAGATAGTTTTCGGAAAAATAATGTTGCCAGCTATGTTTTGAAACAATAATGTTGCCAGCTATGCATTTTTGGAACCATAATGTTGCCAGCTACACATTTTTGAAACAATAATGTTGCCAGCTATAGGTTTTTTGTTAAAAATAATGTTGCCAGAAATACGTTTTTGAAACAATGTTGCCAGCTATCCATTTTTGGAACCATAATGTTGCCAGCTATGCGTTTTTGAAACAATAATGTTGCCAGCTATAAGTTTTTGAAACATTAAGGTTGCCAGCTATATGTTTTTGAAACCATAATGTTGCCAGCTGTAATTTTTTTGTAAAAAATAATGTTGCCAGCTGTACATTTTTGAAACCATAATGTTGCCAGCTGTATGTTTTTTGTAAAAAATAATGTTACCAGCTATATGTTTTTGGAACCATAATGTTGCCAGCTATGCGTTTTTGAAACAATAATGTTGCCAGCTATACGTTTTTTATTCCATACAAAATAGGCATTTAAAATTCATATAAACTGGATTTGGTATTAAATGACCCACAGTGGTTGATATGCCATAAAACCCAAACAAACAAACAAACCAAACACTTTATTTAGTCCATGGGGATAGATTGGTTATAATTTTCTTTTTATTGAAGAAAATGGTGGGTGGGTGTTTATAAATTAGTATAAAAAATTTGAGTGTCTTTTTGTTGTGAAAATGTTTGGGGAAGAATGAAATTTTACATTTGTGTTTATTTTTGAAAGATTTTAATTTTAATACTTTTTATAGTTTTCAATTTTAAAATTCTGTATTAATTTGCATTGATTAGGTGATATTGTTATCAAGTAAAAACTGCATTTACTAATCATAAATTGAAAAGATTAGTACAATTCAGCAAGGACAGTATTTTCAAAAGAATTTTGATTTTTTTTGTGTGTATAAACCTGCCGGATTTTACAAATACCGATGTCCACACATGACATTATCAGAAATGAAGAGCAATAACTATTTCAAATTTATCGGGAATTTTCTAATATTTCATCAGCAAGTGTCTTAGTAAGTAAGATCATAAAAGGAAAGTGACTAAAACTTACCTCTTTTGCAAGGATTTTTTTATCCCAATTCTCCACAGAATCAAAACGGACACTATATATATATATATATATATATATATATATATATATATATATATATTTAATATTAACCAACATCACCCAACACATTTAATGTAAGTTCAGAGAATTTTTTTTGTATTGCTTCATGTTTATAATAGTTATATGCATAAGTCCTTGGGGAATTGAAAAAAAGATTTTCTCTCAGAGATTCCTGAATAAACTTTTCAAAATCACCCTTAAACAAATCATATCTTTCCACATTTGAAATGAACAAAGACATTTTTAAATGATTTGTGACTTCCTTTTGACCAAAAATAATAGTTTTTACTTTTTCGGTGACTACAATTCAACATTATTTTATACATTTAACTATTAGCATCTAACAATTTTAGAGGGACCAATTTTCCATTACAAATTTCCCTTAACTGCATTTCAAGTTATAGAGAATTCGGGGATATTTTTCATTTTCAGTATAGAATTTAATTTTTATTTTTTTACTGTTTTCAATATGGATTTCTCTTTTTGCTTCATTATAGTAAGAGTGACAATATATGTAATTAAAATAAGAAAATCGGAAAATGAAAAATTTTACTCATTGGAATATCCGTTCTTACATTTTCACGGAAAATTAGCCCCTCTACAAATTCTGCATACTTTTTAATCTTGGTACCTCCATTAATTTTCATTACATCAGATTTAAAATTAATTTTTTCTAAATTAAAAAAGCTTTCTTGAAGCTTTCATTGAAAGCTAAAGGATTAAATTTACTATTTGCCATAAGCAAAATATTCTGGTGTATGTCAAACAGAAATTATATTGATTGGAATCGATTTTTTTTTTTTTTTTTTTAAATAGCTGATTAGAGCCCTTTTTTTTTTGGCCATCTTTCATCGCAATGTAATTGTGATGACATAGTCTGCATGTCATCACTGCACGACTTATAGTGTTATCCAAGGTTAGCTATGTCTGCATATACACCCGACTCGCTATATTCACAGGTTTGTCTCCTTGGCCATGGCACTGGTTGGGAAATGGCAAAAATACAATTTCCGTTGGCTGAACTGCTATCTCCCTAATTTCTGGTCACAGGAAGAGGACTCCAACATTCACTGACTGTCCAGGTGACTGCTGATTTCTCACTGCTCGCTGGTCCCTTCCTCACTGACCATAGGTCATTTCCTGGCTGCTGGTCATATACTCACTAGCCACTGGTCACCAACTTACTCCTGACTTTCTGTCTCTCTCTGCTTATATGGATAGTGGCTGGGTCCCACACCCTGACAATTGAAGTTGACTCAAGGATGGACTAGTCACAAAATTCCTAAGAAACTCAGATATTATAGCAAAGAAAATGGCAACTTACCGCGTCAAACCAAGCGACAGCGCGTCACGTGTATTCTACGACGCAAAATGTGGTGCACACAAAATTACTTACCAAACAAAAGGACACGTATTCTGAATGACATACTGAAGATGGAATATTTTAATCAAAAAACAAGTCCATCACAGGAGTTGCTATAAAAGTATCTTGATATGCAAAATACTGAACATCCTCTCCCAGCTGTCAATGAATGGAAAAAATGCTCGGCCGATAAAAGCAGTTGGTGTTCTCGAATCAAGGTGAAAAAAGTTGGCTATTTTCGCTGCCATGTTTGTTGGAGAGCGAGTTATTTTTCTGACTGGTTGCGTGCATTGTGATTTGTGAAATAGTACTTGCGAATTGAGTTTTCGGTATTTTCTTTGTCCCCGATGTTCGAGTCTGAACTTAGTGATTTATTCTCTGTGTCGTGGAAAGAAAATGACGTGAGTACCATTTTTATATAATTTTTAAACACTCAGTAATCTTAAGAATTTGGAATATATTTTCCATAATCTAATTTTAGGAATATTGACATTAAATTTATTATAGGTATCGTACTAATTTTCTGATAATGTCGTGTATGGTCGACCATACTTTCAAAAAGGAGCAAATTACATAATATTTTATATACATAAAAAAGAAACAATTATTTTTAAAATCTTAGTGCAAAAGGATTTGTATTAAGCTTTTCAATTTTTGATTAGTAAGTATAGTTTTTACTTAATGAAAATATTGCCTAACCTGATGAAAGTAATATAGAATTTTAAAAGATTTATCTATCATAAATTATTCTAATTAATTTTTTTTTTAAAATGAGAACATTTCTTGTAAAAATTAATTATTCATTGAAAAATTTTTTTCTTCAGAAATAGTGTCCTTAATAAATCTTATTTATAAAAGCAAATTAAATATCATATAGTTTTATTGAATTTTTTTATTTCATGATTCAAACAGATTTACAGGAAATGAGTAGTAGTTTAAAAAAAAGTAAAGAAAATGATGATTTACATTCTCCAAGTAATTCTGCTTTTGACTAAAAAAAAAATTCTGGGATGAAAATTTAATTTCTCGAACTTTCATGATAAAGTAAGTGGGTGGTGGTGGTGGTGCAAAAAACAACTTTTTTTTTCTAAGATTTTCTAAAACAAAAAATTTCAAAAAATAATTTCATTCATTTGTGAAGAAGTTCTGAGAGTTTCATTTAAAATCCGACAATTATTTGATTTTTGCAAGATTTTCCAAATCAATGTGAAAAAAAAGCGCTAAAACACGTAATTATTAATATTACGTCGGCCGCTAACGCAAAAAGAAAAAGAAGAAAAGATTAACCAAAATTTTGAATGTGCTAGAAAAGATTAAAAAATTTAATAAAAAATGATTTGGTCTTTTATAAACTCTTTGACGATAAAACATTTTCTTTCATATAACTACAATTTTCCTTCTTGTATTAAACTATTTCTCAAAAATATTATTATGCTATTGTTTACCAATGAATAGCATGATCATATAATAATAGTTGACCAATTAATTTTTATTGCGCGCGTTCAGTCAAAAAGTAAAAAAAAAAAGAAAAAAGAACTCTAAAAAATGGGAGTAATACCGATTCAAGCTCTTGGCAATAAATGAACATTAGAAATTGCATGTTTAAAAGAAAAAAAAATACAAAATTAATCTCAAAAGAATCTAATTCTATTCTTATTATTCAAATAATTAAAAAAAATGTCAGAATGGCTTCAACAAAGAATTCATCGCAAGAATTGAAATAAATCTACTTACAATTTTTGCATTTGTTCGTTTGATTCCTTTTATGGCAACGCAACATTTCAAAAATGGTAAATAAAATTTTAAATAAACTAATTCTTTCAAGTTGAATGAAATTTAAGAACAACCAGCATTTTTAATCAAAGGTTCAAACCAAAAGAATTTCCGAAAATGCAAAAATGAAGGGAGGTAATTCATAGACCCTTTGTAATAACGACAACATCAACACCTACCGTAATAGAAGGCCTTGTTCGATGGGTAGGGCTTATTTGCTGACGTCACTATCTGTAGTATAAACACGGAGGAAATACTTATTTGTTTTTTTACTGTTTGAGATTTCTAAAATTTGGAGTTGAGGACTCAGTTTCTATTAAAAATTTCCCAAATAGTTACATTTAGGTGTAAATTTACATGCTTAATTCGAAATTAACAAATTAATAAAATTTCGGACTCATTCGCTTCGGATCAACCATTCGCGGAAGCTTACTTGGCCTTTTTACTGATCAGCGCAAGGGTTAGTATTATGACTGAATGACTGCCTCGAGGCAAATGTAGGAAAACAACGCCGGTAATGGCTGCCGCGCTGTAGCCGCAACGCTAATGAGTCCGCAACTTTATTGCTGATAATTCCAAAAGGATAGAATTTAGCAAAATTTCTTTGTTATTTTCGAATTAAGCATGTACATTTATACGTAAATGTAACTATTTGGGTAATTTTTATTAGAAACTGAGCGCGGTTCCTAAACTGCAAATTACACGAAATTTCTTGCCACGGCTTCATTTTTTTCTTTTGTTTTGTCAATATTTTCACTAAATTAATTTACAGAAAAAAAAAAAAAAGCCGTCCCAAAAAATTGTATGTATTTTTTTCATTTCCAAAACAAAGTAATAAGGATTTAAAATAAATCTTTTACTTATGTATCCATGCATAAATCATTCAAAATCAAAAAGGGGAAAATCTTGTACCAAACAAAAGTAGTAAAGAAAGTGAGTCAGTAATTTCTTTTTTGTAAAAAGCATTTAAAACTTAATGATTAAATTAATTTCATGACTTTATAATTCACGATAGTAAAAACAAAATAATAAGATGGCCTCCACCGTTAAAACAAAATTAAAAGATTTATTGAATTCTTTGAATGAAATTATTAATTAAATTTTAAACTCATTATTTTTAAATAAAATTTTCAATAGAAATACTTAAAACAAACGTTTGTATTTTTCTTTTATTGGCACAAAAAATATCTCCATAACTATATGTGTGAATTTAAAATTTGCTAAAGTTTTTGATAAAAATATGAACATTGAACAACATTTTTTAAATTAAATTCCCCGCCCCAATACACCTGGAACTTTCCTTCATAGCTATTGTTACGTAGTTTTTTTTTTGTTTTGTTTTTTTACTATCTTAAATTTTGATAAGCGTTTTGAATAGGTGCTCGTTTAATTCATTTTTTTTAAGATAATGTGAACTGCATTTTCGACCTGAGAACACACGGTGAGAAACATCAGCATATTTAATAAGAAAACTGCTACCACAATAATTGTTAGTGTTTTTAGCGGCTAGCCTTAAGAAAGCAATTCTTCATGTAGGTGCAACCCCTAGAATTTTACCAAACTCTCCCTCTTCACTAACCCTCTCCAGGGACTCAATAGAGAATCCAGAAAAATTAAACTGAGAAATTTTGCCCTTAAAAGAGCTTCAGATCAAAGTATTGCTGATGATTTGGAATACAAACAGCTGAGGAGATTCTACAGCATTAACGATAGAGGGAAAATTAAATTTTCTTGTTAGAAATTACTGGAGTATATAATGAGGCAGCAAGAGACTCTTCTTATTACATGTTACATCATCAAGTTTCCATATCCAAAAATCAGTCAACTTGTTATAATTGAACCTGATTTTGCAGTACATGTGTTCTGTAATGTGAAAATTATAATACTATCAGGGAGTATGAGATTCCTGTTCAAATACTATGGAAATTGTTATTGAAAACATGAAAGAAATGGACATAGAAGAAAGAGTGTGATTACATCTGGTACTGTCCTTTCTGTTAGTGCAAAACAAGTCATTTAGATATTTTCATTCAGTTAAATTTATATATGAACAGCTAAAATTAATAGCACAAAGTAAGTTTGATTATTCAGCAGAAATGATTATTTTTCTTCATTGTTGTATAACTGCTCCCCTAGAGTTTATAGGCTGTTAAGAGACACCAAAATCTAATTTTCCCTAGTTATTCAGCCATCAGAAGAGTAACCTTAACCAATATGAATCCTATAATTGAGCAACATGACAATTTTCTTATATTAAAAATATGTTACTGGAGGAAAAAAGATATTACAATATCTTTACTTGTAGATGAAATTCAGCTAAAACCTTATTTTGATTATAAAGGTGCTAATATTGTTGGCTTAGCCAACAACAGCAATGAGACTACAAAAAGTGCTTTTGCTTTTATGCTTAACTGTGTATTCTCATGATACAAGAATGTTGTGCATATTATGCCAACTAAATGTCTGATAATTTATTTGATACAGTTAAACATGTAATAATTGGTCTACAAGACACAAGTTTTAGAGTAATATCAGTCATAACAGATAATAATGCAATAAATAAGAAAGCTATATCTTACTTTTGTAGTTCTGCAAAACTTTCAATTGTATATCAAAATTCAGTTATGAAATCTAGACCTCTTTTCTTCATATTTGGTCAAAAAGATGCAAGTAAATGCATGATGTTCCCAAAATTTTGTCATGATGGAAATTATAATTAGGATATTATCAAAAGTGCCCCATTTTGTACTTTACAGAAGCTTCAGGCCCTGGAATCTCAATTTAAAATATTGCTATAAACTGACCTAAAAGGATCTTTCTCCCACTAGTTTTAAAGGGCAAAATGTTTCATGTGATTTGCAAATTATTAATTAATTCACTATTCAGAGATTGCTGACCTTAGTGAAACAGAAATGTTTGCCTAACTTTGCAGAATTCATAAACATATTTTATACTTAGTGGGTAATACTGAATCTAAAAACATCATATAAGGGTTGGTGGCTTAACAATAAATATGCTAATCCAATTAAAGTAAATGATGACAGTTATACATTTCCCCCTGTATTCTGCAACTGGTTAGAATCTTGGAATAGCATTCCTGGCAATAAGGGGAAGCTAAAAAAATGAAATCTTCACAACTTTGCATCGTACTACTCATGCAATTCTAGAACTGACCAAATATTGCACAGAATTTAAAATGATGTATGTATTATCTGGTAGATTTCAAACAGATTCGGCCAGCATTTGCAACTTGGTGGAGATCAACATAATATTTCTATACGTCAAGTGTTTGTGTGTGGGAAAAAAAAAATCAGAATGATATCAGTTTTAAAATTGAGGCTCTACCACTTAATAACCAAAATATTGATTTGAAGATTTTTACAAATTAACTGGGATGAAGTATCAGGAGAGGATCAAAATTTAGGTACAGTGTAACCCGGATATAAGAGAAACCCCGGATGTAAGAGAAATTTTCTCTGGTCCCAAATTAGAGCCATACTTACCTAAACAAAATAGACCAAATCCGTATATAAGAGAAACCCGGATATAAGAGACTTCTTCTCCGGGTCCCGGCAACTCTCTTATATCCGGGTTACACTGTATTTATAAATTTAACATAATTTAATGGATGAAGATGTTAATGAATAGAGAATTGTTCTTGTTATAGATAGCAGGTTGTTGTTGTTATGCCGTTTTTAAGAGAAGGAAATAATGCAATAGTTGCAGGAATTTAATATAAGTGATAATAAGGAAGTGAAAATGTGAACAAAATACCTGACATACAGCTATTTTCAAGAAATTAATAGAGGTTCTCTGCTATATCCTAATTATACTATTACAAATGCTGTTCTCTGTAATTATATAGTTATTAATAAATTGACAAAAAAATTTTCTTTTCATCATTCAGTAAATCAAAGGAAATTAGCCATATATATAACCTTGAATGTTTTGGCAGTTAATGATAGTATTTTTCACTTGGACCCTTGTGGCAAGGGTCAAAGTATTAAAAAATTAGGAAGAATGATTGTCTGGAGTTCTTCATATGTTCTATTGAATCATTTTTGTGCTAGGGAAAATGATTTACAGAAACAAGCTAACCAAAAAAAGACAGCTAAATTTTCCATATACCTATGTAACATTTTTTTTTTTTTACAATTATTTAAAATATGTCTTATTTTCTACAGAAAACATGTCAATATTGTAATTTTACTACTACAGAAAATTTAAAAATAAAATAAAGCATGCAAATTAAAACCATGTTAATTTTTTTTTATCATAAAGAAAATAGTTTTCAAATAATTTTACACAATCAAAAGGAATTTTACAGTCTTTAAATTCAGTAATGAAACATAGACTTTATTAATTTAAGCAACAAATGTAAAACTTTAATTTTCTTTTAGGATGGAAAATTACTTTATACCAGAGTTTTTTAATAAAATAACCCATTCTCTAAAATATTCATTATTACTGAATACGTCCTGAAAATTTCATTTGAACCATATATTTTCCCTGATTTTATTTTTGCAAATATTTTAAAACACTGCTAATTTTTTACTTTCATTGTGGAAAAGGTAAAAATCAGAGCTTGGTTTCTTTTCTAGTGTAATTGTGATGTAAAAAAAATATTCTGTGTCAGAACCCTTTATGGAATAATCATTCAAATAAAAACAGAATTTTAAGATATTTAATTTATCATTTCTTCTTTAAAGTAAAAATGTATAGAAATCGAACTCTGGTTTGCTTTTCTTCGTCTAAATATGAAAAATTATTCTGTCAATTTCTGTTGTCAGTATCGTAACTTTACGGAATATCCCGGTGTCCTTTTTTTTTTTATTCGGAATTTTAAAAAGTATTCCAGACAAGAGTCTTTTTTTTAATAAAATATTCACTAAAATATTCATTTGAAACCAGATAATTCCCTGATTTTTCGCAAATATTTTAAAACAGATAGTGTTGATTTTTTACTTTAATTGCAGAAAAAGTATCCGTTGGTTTGGTGGTACCTATATGATTCGCCACACACAAAAAAACCCCCCAAAAAACAAAACAGCATAGCAAAAAAAAAAAAGCCTCCAAATTTAACAAAAAGAAGTGTTATAAAAAAATGCTTATGTTATTATAAAGAGGCAAGACCAAAGTAATTTTTAATTTTGATTGTTTTATTAAATTTTTTCATCCTTTCTAGCACGTTTGAAATTTTGGTTAAATTTTTTTTTTAATGTTAATATTTTTATTTTTTACCATTAGTTTTTTAGTGCTTTTTGCTGGTGAAAAACAGTGATTTAGAAATTCCTGTAAAACTCAGACAAGTATTCAGATTTTGATGAAACTTTCAGTACTTATTCACAAATGAATGAAATTATTTTAGACATGTTTTCTTTTCAGAAATCATGGTAAATTTTTTTTTTTTTTTTTTACATACACCCTGCCACCTCACTTAATTTGATGAAAACTCAAGAAATTCAATGGTATGCCTTCTTTTTAGTGATTATATTAAAAGCAAAATACTTTGAAGAATAAAATAAAAGTCATTGATATTTTTTGCAAAATCGAAATACACAGCTACCCCAAATTCAGCTCTGAATTGTAAAAATAATACAAAAGCAAATAAAACTAAAATATTTAATTAGAAAAGCTTTTAATGGCTTTTATGTTAAGGACAATATTATCTGAAGCCAAAATATTTTCTTGATGAAAAATGAATTTTTACAAAAATTGTTTTTTCTTTCAATTTTAAATACAAAATAAATGTGATAAAAATAAATATATTAAATAATTTAAACTTAAGTTTCAATTTGTGCTCTTTAGGGAATGCTGTTATTAAGCAGATCTAATTTTTTACAGATCATAAATTTTAAAGTTTATTACAATCTGCAATACACAGGTATTTAAGTAAGTTAAAATATTTTTTCCAAATATATGAATGTCAAATATATAAATGTCACGTTTTTTAAGAGTTGTTTCCCCTGACACCAAGAACTCGTCGTTAGAGATTATTTGTTTTCCTTCTGGCAAGCACGTGTTAAACTCTCTGACTGACTGACTGATCATCACTGTTGCATTTACAAAATTTTTAATTTTCTTTTTTACCCCCTATACTAAATATTTTATTTTGATTTTTTTGAATATAATTAATTTATTGTTTTCAGTCAACTAATTTTTTTTTCTAAAAAATTAAGTAATGTTTGTTTCCAATTACATTAAGTAAACTTTTATATTTTTTAGTTTTCCAAAAATAACTTTTGAAAAGGGCATAATTGATTTTTACAAGATTTTTAAATTGAGAATTTAACTGCTGTTTACAAATTTCTCAGAAATGATGGATATCATCGATTTTGGCAATTTTGCTGAATCAAAGAAAAAAAAGATTTTTAACTAAAATTTCAGACTTGCTAGGAAGTATTAAAGTCACAACAACAAATAGCCCAAATGTAAATAGTGAAAACAAAACATCTGAACTGAGAAAGTCTTTGATGAATTTCATGGTAAGATACAATAAAGGAAAGATGTTTTACTTTGACAGCTGTTTCTACTATCATTCTTCTGTGCATGGAATATTGTTGCTATATATATATATATATATATATATATATATAATTAATTAAAAAATGATGACATAAATATGTTATAAAATCACCACAAAAATAGCCATTTTGTTTCAACACTTCTGGTGTCTTATCAAGTGATGGTGTTGACACCAGAAATGTTGAAACAAAATAGCTATTTTTGTAGTGATTTTATAACATATATATGTTAGAATTTTTGAATAAATTATATTTGCTCTACTCTGTATTGAGCACTTTTTTAGGAATAGTATTTTTTGGTTATTGGAATTTATTCCGTATACACTAATCCTATACTTGTGTGTGTGTGTATATATTTATTTTCTTGACAGAAGGTAACGATTGATGTTATTTAAACTTTTGAAAATTGTACTTGACAGGAAAGCAAGTAGCTGGAAGAGAGTTTCACAGGCAAGAAATGTGAGAGAAGAAACTCTCAGCATAGAACTTATGGTTGCAGCTAGCAATGTCAACAGTAAAATAAGATCTCATACTGTGCTTATGTTCATGAAGTCAAATGACCAAATAGAAAAGCTCATCAGAATAATTACCTTGAAAATAGTTGCTTCTTACTTTTGTTTTTTAATCAAATCACCCCAAGCAAGGCAGTGATGCTACTAAAATACAAGAGGTTACTGGGTATGGAAGAATTAGGAACAGAAACATTAATGTTGACCAGAAAGAGGAGAGAGTAATCAGGTGGAGAGTAGATAGTGATTGACATTGTATATAAATTTTTGCAGATTAAACTTGGCTAGAAAGCATAGAGCTGGAAGGGAGTTCCAGAAGTGAGAAGTGTGAGAGAAGAAACAGCTAGCATAGAATTTTACAGCTATTAGGTTGGTGCAAAAATAATGACGTAATAATGTCGTTTTTTGACGTATTTTTTAACGTCAAAAAACGACATTATTACGTCATTATTTTTGCAACAACCTAATATATCTATCAAGCTCAACTGTAAATTGACGAGATCTCAATGTCAATCTAGTGCATTGACAGAGACGAAATGAAAAAAAATTAAAACAATTTTAATGAAACTTTCTTGTTTATATTAAAATTATTATTGTTTAAAAATGTCTTAGTTTTATTATAATAGACACTATTTTTTAATGACAAAAAAAACAAAACAAAAAAAAAACGATGTCAATAAAATAAATGTTTTAAAAATGCTTTAAAAAATTTATTTATACAGGAAAGTTATTTTATTTAAATTTATATTAGCTTCAGGTTTTTATCTTTCACATGAAACCGAAATTTAAATTTGAAGAAAGCATTTAAATTATTTAAAATGTGTTTTTGTTTGTGTGAGGTGGAGGGCTTCCGCTTTTGTTAAAAAGTCCGTGATAGTACAACTTATCTTTGAATTCAAATTGTAACCTTTTCAGGGCGAACCCTTTTAGTTTTCAGGCAAAACAGCTGCTGTTGTAGTTGTACTTGATATTTCTTTTTCAATCTCTACAATATTTTGTAATCAATAAAACTTCCTATTTTTAAAGAAGCTGCAATTAAAAAAAAAAAAAAGATTCTTTGAAAGGCACATAATTTCTGAACAGGATAAATGAATTATAGTTAACCGGTGTAAAAGAAGAATTTGTTTCTTGCTCAAAAATAGTCAGACAATGTGTCAAAGCATTTTTGTATCGCAATCTGCTTTTTTCTAATTTTTCATAAAGTTTACTACTGACGAAAAGTAAACAAAATGAAAAACCTCTTATAAATCTAGCTAGGTACCTTCATGAGAACCAGTAAAATAACATAAATTTTTAGCACTTTTTTTTTTTTTTTTTGTATGACAAACATTAATTTGGAAAATCTTGCAGACTAATTGTCAGATGTTAATGAAATTTTCAGAAAATATTCACAAATTATGGAAAATATTATAAATATGTTTTCTTTTTTAAAGTCATGGAAAAAACATTTTTTTTTTATATTTATTACCCTTACCCCATAACTAATTTTATGAAAACTCTTGAAATTCAGTCGCATTCAGTAGTGATTATTAGTAGTAAGTTACTAAGTAACTTAGTTAAATTTTAAAAGCGCAAGGCTTTGAGGAAAGAAAATCATGTATTTTTTAGTTGCCCCCTCCCCCACCTGAAAATCAGCCTTGAATACAAAAAAAAAACTCAATAAATTTCAAATGCTTCTTTGCTTTTAGTTGTTTTTATGAATATGGACAATATTTTCTGAAAGCAAAAAAATTTTTCCATGTAAAATGAATTTTTAATACAATTCTTT
The DNA here is from genome assembly GCA_963932145.1 of Acanthosepion lycidas. NCBI lineage: Eukaryota > Metazoa > Mollusca > Cephalopoda > Sepiida > Sepiidae > Acanthosepion > Acanthosepion lycidas. Next base: position 100,537,395 of record OZ010575.1, on the reverse strand, counting down.
GTTATTTCTTTAATTGTAATAGATTTTTACATTTAAGTTGTTAAAATATTATAAAATTAGTTAAAAAAGCTGCATTGGGTTTCCTAAATGTTATTTGAGTTAAGCATTGTTCTCTGCTGTTAAGAAGGCTTTTACTTTTGCGAAACACGTGTGGAGAAGTTCATTTGATTTTTCAATTTCAGCTGAGAATGACATTTTTCCATAAATGAAATATCAAAATTAATAAAATGAATGGAAATACAAATAACACAGTAAAATGTAATAAATGTACATAAAATTAGAGTATTTTATGTACACTTCTGATAAAATTTCATAAGAAAGATACCTATAAATTAATTAGATAACTTTCTTATGAAATTTAATCTCAGTCTTAACAGTCTTATTTTAATTTCTTTATAATATATTTTCCATAAAGCATCGTAAACGTAAAGGGAAAAAAAACCAAAAAAAAAAAAAATAGAGCGCTGAAAGTTTTCCTTAAAAATAACGAGGTAAATAATTTGTTCACTTAAATCTAAATAATTTCACTTCTCTTCTTCCGTAGAATAAATTATCCTCACGTAAGCTGTCAATACGTTTTGAAATTGTCATTCATCACCTGTCAAGTGATATCAAACTACATCTTTTTGGTGCAGAAACTAAGTAATGCTTGTTTCAAAATATTTTAAATAAACATTATAATTTCTGAGTTTCTTAAAATAAGTTTTGAAAAAATTATAATTGATTTTTAAAAGAATTTCAAACTGAGATTTTCATTTTTTTTTTATATAAAATGGAAAAATATGATTGATTATCTGTCAATTTTGCTGACTGAAAAAAGAAGATTCTTAACGAAAATTTCAGACGTGCTAGGAACGATTAAAAATGTAAAAAATACCGCTAAAATACTTTGATCTTTCCTTTTAATAATAACATAAACATTTAGATGATAAAGTTTTGTTTTCGTCAAGTTTGGCGTCTTTTTCACGAACTCATGGAGGTACCTATATAAAGCCAATATCTGACCAAGTGATTTATTGACAATGGAACTATGAATTTTTCGGGCACCCTTAAGTAAAAGTACACGACCTTTTGTTTATCATTTATACTTTGAAATTATGTACGTATATCACACATACAAAAAAACAATCGAAATTCTTTAAAAATATTCGCAGTTGTCAGATTTTAATATGCTTTACAATATACGATTAGTAAGTATAGTTTACTTAATAACAATATTTACTAAGAAGAGTTATCCGACTGAAAATTAATTTTAAAAGATTTGAAAACTTTATAAATTATTCAATTTAAAATTGTAAAAAATGAAAACAATTCTTGTAAAAATACATTTTTCATCGAATTATTTTTTCTTCAGACAATATTGTCTTTAATATATATGATTCATAAAAGCAATCTTTTCTAATTAAATAATGTCTTAGTTTTATTGCATTTTTTTATTTTTCGGTAAGACGGAATCCAATTTTAAAAAAAGAAATCGGTGAGTTTGAAAATTTTTAGGTCAAGAGAGAACAAAAGACACTCACTCTGTTACTGGCCCTAAGAACCTACTGATATATATATATATATATATATATATATATATATATATATATATATATATATATTTAATGGACTGTGATTGGACGGTTAAAAGATGAACCACCCCCTTTTGAAGAGGAAGGGAGAATTGGGACTGGACCCTAGCAGCAGTTGGAAACGAGACCGCTTAGAGACAGGAGGTTGTTTCTCTCTCCCTGCTGAAAAGGCGAGCAGCGTTTGCCCATAAGTGAAGGATGCATGGGTAATAAAGTTGCTGAGGGCAAGTTTCCCCTTCAGAGAAAGTTTTGAGAAATCCTCTCGAAGAAGCCCCAGAAAAGAAAGGTGAAAAGAAGTCCATAAGTGGAGTTTGGAGCTAAAGCTGATTGAGAAGAAGAAAAAGAAGGAGAAGGAGCAAACACGTGCGTTTTCAAAAAATGTTTTACCACATGTTTAAGTAAATTTTCACCTTCTAGGAGCCGTAAGAAAAAGGCGTAATTTCCCGGCGGATGGGAGGAAAATAAATAAAGGAGGCAGTTTGGTCACCAAGAAGAGAACCTTGTCTACGCAATAGAGAAAAGAAAAAGATAAAAAAATTTTGAACCTTGAAAGGACTGAAAGTGTATTGAAGAGCAAAGGCTCTTCCCCCTTTTTTATTGTTATCATTGACACAGCAGGTCAGCGCTGTTCATTTTTGTTTTTTGTTTTTTTTGGTTTTTGGTGCATTGTAATTTTTAAGTTTGTTTTCTGCTATGTTTTTTTTTACATTGTGTTACTCAGAGAATAGGTTATCTTATTCTCAGAAAAAAGGGACGAATTTTTGCAAGAATTCTTATTTAGCGGGTTAGAAATAAATAAATATTTTTTCTTTGTAATTGAATCTGATTTGCATTTTCTTCTTTCTTTTTTGTTATTAATTCGGGCAAATTTCTGAAAGAAAAGAAAATTTCCGAAATATTGTCTTTAATTCATAAAAGAAATTTTCTCTAATTAAATAACGTCTTAGTTTTATTGCGGTTTTTTTTTTTTTTTTTTTTCCGGTAAGACGGAATCCAATTTTGAAAAAAGGGATCGGTTATTTAAATTCTTCAAAGAATTCTGTTTTAAGTCACTAAAAAAAAATATCACGTTAAATTTCTTAAGTTTTCATAATATTAAGTAAGTGGTGGGTAGATTATTAACATATGTAAAAAAAAACATTTTTCCCAAGATTTTCTAATAGAAAAAATAATTTCATTCATTTGTGAATAAGTCCCGAAAATTTCATTAAAAAAATCCACCAATTTGATTTTTGCAAGAATTTCCAAATTAATGTGTCTATCACTGCAAAAATCAAGCTAAACTTTGCTAAGTTAGTACAACCGCTGACGCAAGATGAACAAGTTTTTTAATCAAAACTTCGAATGTTCTTACTAGAGAAAGTAATAAAAATTTCATTAAATATCCAAAAACAGTTTGATCATTTCTCTTGATAATAACAAATATTTTGACGATAAAACTATGTTTTCATTACGTTTGGAACACGTTTTATTAATCACTGAATGTAGATTTTTTAAAACGTTTTCGTGGAAGTACCTTTCCTATGTTTGACCTTTACACTACTACACACACAGTCTACTGGGCATAAAAATATAATCTATTTTCTTTTCATTAAGTTTTAAGTAGAAAGTAAACAAGACTTTTTTTTTACAAAATCCAGTCTGTAGTGTAGTGTAAATCCATAAATTTTTACTAAATGTCGTCGAAACATGTTCAGAATTGTACCTGGAAAATTCGGTAACGGAGATTCGGTAACGGAAAATTCGGCAGTTTTTACAAGATAGGAAAATTCGGTAACTATGGAATAAAAGTCGATTGTAGATTAAATTTAGGGCCGTTCTGTAGTGGAGATTTGGGGGCTAAGCACTCTCCCTTATCTTTGAAATATAAAGCTTTAGGAGTTTGAATGGCCTCAATTCAACCCGTACAATTTTTTTTACTTTACAAATGTGTCAGAGAAACAACACAAAAACTGTTTTTACAACAACAATCTTCATTTACAATGGGTTAACAGTTACCGTACTTAAATAAATGCCATTTTCGTTATATTAGGAAATACTTTTTAGTTTTTTAACTAAATTCTGTTAATTAATTTTTAAATTTGCTAATTGTCTTTGAAACAAATATTTTGGATAAATATTAAATTTTAAAGAGGTTTTCAGTTTTGTTTTTTTCACTTTTCGTTAATAATAAATTTTATAAAAAATCATTAAAACAAATTGAGATTGCGATATACAATGTTCTGGCATATTGTGTTCACCCAGGCTATTTTTGAACAAGGAACAATTCTTCTTTTACACCGTTTCCTGAAATTCCTTTGTTCTGTTTGTTTTCACAAATGACAAGCTTTCTATTTTCAAATAATTAATCTTTTTTTAATCGCTGTTTCTTTAAAAGTAGAAAGTTTTATTTATTACAAAATATTTATAGCTTGAGAAAGAAATATCATGTCCAACTGCAATTTAATCTTGTTTGAAAAGGTAAGTTAGACGAACCGCCACGGACTTCTTAAACTCCCCGAAAAAAGCATTTTAAATAATTTAAATGTCTTCTTTGAAAGAAATGTGGTTACATTTAGGTTTTATTTTAAAGATAAATAACCTTAAAAGTTAAGGCGAATTACGATTATGATTAGTAAATAATTTGTTTAATTTTAAAAGTAACAATATCACTTGGCTAATTAATTATTTTAAACTTTTTATTCTCATAAAATTTCTTTAAAAATGAAAATAATTCAGTACTTTTATACAGGAACAGGTATCTCTAAAAATAAAAACACGATACGTAAGGTTTAAATTTTAAACCTTACGTATGTAGCTATCTTCATGAAATCGATGAAAAAAAGAGCATAGCATGAATCTTTTTTTCTTTTAATTTTTTTTTTTTTTTTTGGCGTTAGCGGTCGACGTAAATATAATTAATAATTACGTGTTTTAGCGCTTTTTTTTCACATTGATTTGGAAAATCTTGCAAAAATCAAATAATTGTCGGATTTTAATGAAACTCTCAGAACTTGTTCACAAATGAATGAAATTATTTTTTGAAATTTTTTGTTTTAGAAAATCTTAGAAAAAAAAGTTGTTTTTTGCACCACCACCCACTTACTTTATCATGAAAGTTCGAGAAATTAAATTTTCATCCGAGAATTTTTTTATTAGTCAAAAGCAGAATTACTTGGAGAATGAAAATCAACATTTTCTTTACTTTTTTTTAAACTACTACTCATTTCCTGTAAATCTGTTTGAATCATGAAATAAAAAAATTCAATAAAACTATGATATTATTTAATTTGCTTTTATAAATAAGATTTATTAAGGACACTATTTCTGAAGAAAAAAAAATTTTCAATGAATAATTAATTTTTACAAGAAATGTTCTCATTTAAAAAAAAAAATTACTTAGAATAATTTATGATAGATAAATCTTTTAAAATTCTATATTACTTTCATCAGGTTAGGCAATATTTTCATTAAGTAAAAACTATATTTACTAATCAAAAATTGAAAAGCTTAATACAAATCCTTTTGCACTAAGATTTTAAAAATAATTGTTTTTTTTTTTATGTATATAAAATATTATGTAATTTGCTCCTTTTTGAAAGTATGGTCGACCATACACGACATTATCAGAAAATTAGTACGATACCTATAATAAATTTAATGTCAATGTTCCTAAAATTAGATTACGGAAAATATATTCCAAATTCTTAAGATTACTGAGTGTTTAAAAATTATATAAAAATGGTGCTCACGTCATTTTCTTTCCACGTCACAGAGAATAAATCACTAAGTTCAGACTCGAACATCAGGGACAAAGAAAATATAGAAAACTCAATTCGCAAGTACTATTTCACAAATCACAATGCACGCAACCAGTCAGAAAAATAACTCGCTCTCCAACAAACATGGCAGCGAAAATAGCCAACTTTTTTCACCCTGATTCGAGAACACCAACTGCTTTTATCGGCCGAGCATTTTTTCCATTCGTTGACAGCTGGGAGAGGATGTTCAGTATTTTGCATATCGAAATACTTTTATAGCAACTCCTGTGATGGACTTGTTTTTTGATTAAAATATTCCATCTTCAGTATGTCATTCAGAATACGTGTCCTTTTGTTTGGTAAGTAATTTTGTGTGCACCACATTTTGCGTCGTAGAATACACGTGACGCGCTGTCGCTTGGTTTGACGCGGTAAGTTGCCATTTTCTTTGCTATGATATCTGAGTTTCTTAGGAATTTTGTGACTAGTCCATCCTTGAGTCAACTTCAATTGTCAGAGTTTTCAGGATTCCTGTCTCCAGCTTGACTTTTAATTAGCAAACAAAATTTTGTCACTGATTTTAGATAATCATAAAAGTAATCCTTTGAAGCTTTTTGGGTGGTCTGTTTTTCCAGAACACAAGTAGACAGATAAGGGTGTGGGACCCAGCCACTATCCATATAAGCAGAGAGAGACAGAAAGTCAGGAGTAATTTGGTGACCAGTGGCTAGTGAGTATATGACCAGCATCCAGGAAGTGACCTATGGTCAGTGAGGAAGGGACCAGCGAGCAGTGAGAAATCAGCAGTCATCTGGACAGTCAGTGAATGTAGGAGTCCTCTTCCTGTGACCAGAAATTAGGGAGATAGCAGTTCAGCCAACGGAAATCGTATTTTTGCCATTTCCCAACCAGTGTCATGGCCAAGGAGACAAACCTGTGAATATAGCGAGTCGGATGTATATGCAGACATAGCTAACCTTGGATAACACTATAAGTCGTGCAGTGATGACATGCGGACTATGTCATCACATTTACATTGCGATGAAAGATGGCCAAAAAAAAAGGGCTCTAATCAGCTATTTTAGAAAAAAAATTTAAAAAAATCGATTCCAGTCAATATAATTTCTGTTTGAAATACACCAGAATATTTTGCTTATGGCAAATAGTAAATTTAATCCTTTAGCTTTCAATGAAAGCTTCAAGAAAGCTTTTTTAATTTAGAAAAAATTAATTTTAAATCTTATGTAATGAAAATTAATGGAGGTACCAAGATTAAAAAGTATGCAGAATTTGTAGAGGGGCTAATTTTCCGTGAAAATGTAAAAACGGATATTCCAATGAGTAAAATTTTTCATTTTCCGATTTTCTTATTTTAATACATATATTGTCACTCTTACTATAATGAAGCAAAAAGAGAAATCCATATTGAAAACAGTAAAAAAATAAAAATTAAATTCTATACTGAAAATGAAAAATATCCCCGAATTCTCTAAAACTTGAAATGCAGTTAAGGGAAATTTGTAATGGAAAATTGGTCCCTCTAAAATTGTTAGATGCTAATAGTTAAATGTATAAAATAATGTTGAATTGTAGTCACCGAAAAAGTAAAAACTATTATTTTTGGTCAAAAGGAAGTCACAAATCATTTAAAAATGTCTTTGTTCATTTCAAATGTGGAAAGATATGATTTGTTTAAGGGTGATTTTGAAAAGTTTATTCAAGAATCTCTTAGAGAACTTTTTTTTTTTAATTCCCCAAGGACTTATGTATATAACTATTATAAACATGAAGCAATACAAAAAAAATTCTCTGAACTTACATTAAATGTGTTGGGTAATGTTGGTTAATATTATATATATATATATATAGAGAGAGAGAGAGTCCGTTGTGATTCTGTGGAGAATTGGGATAAAAAAATTCCTTCCAAAAGAGGTAAGTTTTAGTCACTTTCCTTTTATGATCTTACTTACTAAGACACTTGCTGATGAAATATTAGAAAATTCCCGATAAATTTGAAATAGTTATTGCTCTTCATTTCTGATAATGTCATGCGTGGACGTCGGTATTTGTAAAATCCGGCAGGTTTATACACACAAAAAAAATCAAAATTCTTTTGAAAATACTGTCCTTGCTGAATTGTACTAATCTTTTCAATTTATGATTAGTAAATGCAGTTTTTACTTGATAACAATATCACCTAATCAATGCAAATTAATACAGAATTTTAAAATTGAAAACTATAAAAAGTATTAAAATCTTTCAAAAATAAACACAAATGTAAAATTTCATTCTTCCCCAAACATTTTCACAACAAAAAGACACTGAAATTTTTTATACTAATTTATGCCCCACCACTCTTTTCTTCAATAAAAAGAAAATTATAACCAATCTATCCCCATGGACTAAATAAAGTGTTTGGTTTGTTTGTTTGTTTGGGTTTTATGGCATATCAACCACTGTGGGTTATTTAATACCAAATCCAGTTTATATGAATTTTAAATGCCTATTTTGTATGGAATAAAAAACGTATAGCTGGCAACATTATTGTTTCAAAAATGCATAGCTGGCAACATTATGGTTCCAAAAATGTATAGCTGCCAACATTATTGTTTCAAAAACGTACAGCTGGCAACATTATTTTTTACAAAAAAACGTACAGCTTGCAACATTATTTTTTACAAAAAACGCACAGCTGGCAACATTATGGTTTCAAAAACGTATAGCTGGCAACATTATTGTTTCAAAAACTAATAGCTGGCAACATTATTGTTTCAAAAACGCATAGCTGGCAACACTATGGTTCCAAAAACGGATAACTGGCAGCATTGTTTCAAAAACATATAGCTGGCAACATTATTGTTTCAGAAAAGTATAGCTGGCAACATTATGGTACCAAAAATGCATAGCTGGCAACATTATTGTTTCAAAAACGTATAGCTGGCAACATTATTTTTCCTAAAATTATCGGAGGCCTTGCTGTTGGATGTAGTTTATCGCCATACCCAGGACGCGGATGTAGTTTATCGCCATACCCAGGACACGGATGTAGTTTATCGTCATACCCAAGACGTAAAGTGTTTGGTTTGAAATTCCAACATATATCACCTGAAGAAGGCCAGAGCATACAATGGCTGAAATGTGAATATGGCAATAAAGTTGAGGACAACAATGTGAATGATGTAAATAGTTACAATATCTTATCTCATAAATATAGACAGATAATATCCTCTACATCTACAGAAGTAATATACTTTCTTCATTTTCTTACCAATCAACCAATTGTTTTGGCACTAATGACAGAGATTGAAATGGTGGCAAAATAACCAATTTTCATTTTTCACTTCAGATTACTTTTCTCTCATTCCTGTCGTAAATTACTTTTTAATATTCTTCATTTTCACACTTTACTATTCTTAAATAAAAACATTTTTTCACATAATATATAATTAAATCAAGTGGATAATAGCACATTAATTGTGAAAATTTGTAGACATGAAAGTGAGACTAACCTTAGCTCTTGACATAAGACGGTTCATTTGTGTCTGGCGTGCAGGGCAGTAATTGGTCTGAAGGAAGAAACACCACCATTACGGTGAGTCGGTCTTATGGGAAACGCGATCTTGTAGCTGCGAGGATTGGCAAGAGGTGAACTTGGCCGTATGCAAATTGGTTGGTGTTCGCTGGCATAAAGGTGATGGCGGGAGATCACTCAAGAGATCGTGTGTAGCGAACTACGAGGCGATGTTGTTATTGAGTGTTGAAGCTAAATTATTTTGAGCAACCTTTCTTGAAGCTGGGGAGTTTGTTTCTTCCGGAAGTAGGCGGTGCCGGGCCAACCCGTTCCCTTCCTATTGTTTGTTCCTGATTTTACGTACAAAATTATTTCATTATTCCTGTGTTTTTTTCAATTGTTAACTATTGGGGTAACAAATAGAAGGTGGCATAAAGAAAAGATCTCTTCTCCTTGGCAGTGATGAAAATGATGGCTTGTTTTTATTGCGCATATCAGATATCAGCTCTTATATCTGATGATGTTGTTGACAGGTCCAAGAAGTGGGTCTTAGAAAAGGATCATCTTTTCTCTTTAACACTGATGAAAATGATAGGTTGTTTTTATTGGGCAGATCAATTATCAGCTCTTATGCTTATGATGTTGCTGACAGGCCTAAGAAGGGGATCTTAGCAAAGGATCTTCTCTTCTCCTGGGCTCTAATAAAAATGACGATTTGTTTTTATTTGGCAGCGATGCCAGTAGCAGATAATCTCACACCAGTTGATGCCAGCCATGGACTTGATCTTGTTGCCAGTGACGTTTGTCCAACATGAAGTCTAAAAAAAATTAAAAAATCAACAAATATTTTCTTAGATCCATATTTCAATTGTTTCTGTATTGACAATGTTCTTTTAATCATTTACATTTCATAAGATATGATGTGATGGTGAAGCAATCTTGTTTCACTGCAAAATGTTTGATCTTCACTGGCGGCTACTGCTGCTGTTTCATTATTGAAATAATAATCATATGTACTTCTAATATAGACTGCCATCCGGGGTATGATGATAAACTACATCCAACAGCAAGGCCTCTGATCAGGGGGCTTTGAGGAGCATGGAACCATCTCTTAATTGCTGGTAATCCCAGATCCACCCTGACCCGGGGTGGTAGCACCTGTTAGGGTCACAGCTATGGGCAAATACTTAATTCCGAAACTGAGGTAAAAAGTATACTAAAAGTGTAAAAAAAAAGGTTTTAATACCAGAAATACTTTGTAAAAATTTATTACCGGAAATAGATTTTTGAAGAAAAGAAATTACCTGCAATACGTTTTTGAAAAAAAACCCATTACCAGCTGTTTTTGAAAAAAAACCCATTACCAGCTGTTTTTGAAAAAAAAAAAACTATTACCAGCTGTTTTTGAAAAAAAAAACTATTACCAGCTGTTTTTGAAAAAAAAACTATTACCAGCTATACGTTTTGAAAAAAAAAAACTATTACCAGCTATATGTTTTTGAAAACAATATTACCAGCTACACATTTTTGAGGAAAAAAATATCAACAGAAATAGATTTTTGACAAAACAAAAATAATACAAGAAAAAAAAAAGTTGTCAGCATTAAATGTCCCACTGAGGTTGATATGCCAAAAAACAAAACAAACCAAACCAAACCTAATATACACTGCTTTCATATATTCTTCATGGTCCCTATTAATGTATCATTTATGCCTTTTTTTCTTCACAGATGTTTTGGCTGTGTGAAAACTGCATTGGTCATTTCTGAGAATTTCACTGAAGGAAAAGATATTTCACTTTCCATGAAAACACAGACAAATATATGCTACATGGTTCATGTAACAGTTATGGATCTACATCGTCAAAAGCATGACAATGAACTTTAACTGGCAAGAAAAAATTTATTTTGAAACGTGTGGTTTATCTTTCTACAAGTACACAGTTTTATTTATGAATAAACAGGAAATACGACCATATACATCTGACAACTGCTAAACTGTTGTGAAGTCAGACATAATAGTCAAGATAGAAACACATATTACAAAAAAACAGTATTCCTGTGAAGTTTGTGGATCTGCATTTTACAGAAGTTTTAGTGAGACATATACATACACACACTGGAGAGAAACCTTATTCTAGTGAAGTTTGGGGATCTGAATTTTCACAGGAGACAACTATGGTGAAACATGTGTACACACATTCAAGAGAAAGCATATTCTTGTGATGTTTGCGGAACTGTATTTTCAAGGAAGTCACACTTAGTGATATATACTACATTTTTCATAGTGATGTATCTACATTGTCAAATACATGACCATGAATTTTTCTTTGCAAGAAGTAATGTACTTTGAAATGTTTGGTTTACCTTTCTACAAAAAGACATTTAGTGTTATGCATGAATAAACAGGAAATATATGCCATATTTTTGGTAACATATGCTGATCTGTTGTGAAATTGGACATAATAGGCCAAATGGAAACACATATAACAAAGAAACCATATTTTTGTGAAGTTTGTAGATCTGCATTTTCACAAAGGTCACATTTAGTGACACATATGCGTACCCACACTGGAGAGAAACCATATTCTTGCGAAATTTGTGGATCTGCGTTTCCACACAAGTCAAATATGGTCAAGCATATGCGTACACACACCGGAGAGAAACCATATTCTTGTGATGTTTGTGCATCTGCATTTGCTCACAAGTCAAATATGATTAAACATATGCGTACACACACCGGAGAAAAACCATTTTCTTGTGAAGTTTGTGGATCTGCATTTTCACAGAAGTCAAATATGGACAAACATATGCGTACACACACTGGAAGTAAACCATATTCTTGTGAAGTTTGTGTATCTGCATTTTCAGAGAAGTCACATTTAGTGAGACATATGCGTATGCACACTGGAGAGAAACCTTATTCATGTGAAGTTTGTGGATCTGCATTTTCACGCAAGTCAAATGTGGTCAAACATATGCGTACACATACTGGAGAAAAACCATTTTCTTGTCAAGTTTGTGAATCTGCATTTTCACAGAAATCGCATTTAGTGACACATATGCGTACACACACTGGAGAGAAACCTTATTCTTGTGGAGTTTATGGATCTGTCTTTTCACAGAAGTCAGAGTTGAACAGTCATATGCATACACATACTGGACAAAAACCATATTCTTGCGAAGTTTGTGGGTCTGCATTTTCACACAAGTCAAATATGGTCAATCATATGCGTACACACACTGGAGAGAAACCATATTCTTGTGAAATTTGTGGATCTGCATTTTCACAGAAGTCTCATTTAATGACACATATGCATACACACACTGGAGAAAAACCATATTCTTGCGAAGTTTGTGCATCTGCATTTTTACGGAAACCAGATTTAGTTAATCATATGCGTACACACACTGGAGAGAAACCATATTCTTGTGACATTTGTGCATCTGCATTTTCACAGAAGTCAAATATGGTGAAACATATGCGCACACACACTGGAGAGAAACCATATTCTTGTGAAGTTTGTGGATCTGCATTTTCGCGCAAGTCAAATATGATCAGTCATATGCGTACACACACTGGAGAGAAACCATATTCTTGTGAAGTTTGTGGATCAGCATTTTCTCAGAATTCACATTTAGTGAGACATATACGCACACACACTGGAGAAAAAACATACTCTAGTGAAGTTTCTGGATCTGCATTTATAAATATGGTCAATCATATGAGTACACACCCTGGAGAAAAACTATAATTTTGAGAATTTTACACTGGTGAGAAAAATATTCTTGTGATGTTTGCTGATATGTGTTTATAGACAAATCTGTTTTGGTGCAGTATGTGGATACACAGTGAACAGTAATCCTATCTTAGTGCATATTTACTTTCTGAATAATACTTGTGAAGATTCGTAGAAATGAAAAATGAATAAAAAAATCTTGATCAGTTTGTAGATATACATTTTCTGATGAATCATAGTTTGTGTGCAATATGAATCATATTCTCATAAAAACTGTAATGCATTATTTTCAAATACTGCAAAATACAATAGATATACAGCAATGCTGATAGGTGCATATACTGCATCACAGTTGCATAAAAATATTAACACTGTAACTTTCCCGTCTGTGTGTCCCAGAAACATAACTAATTTTTTCCATGAAAAGCAATACATTGCACAAAACTAGCCTATAACAATTATGACATACATGAAGGAATTTGTTGCTAGTTGATATTAAGTGAATGCCAGCAATTTAATTTTGAATGTAATTAATATATTGTTTTTGTAACCAAATCTGAATCATTTGTCAGATGGATATTGATTGTAATTAGTACATTGATATTTTATTTTTTTTAAACATTTTTTTATTTTTGTAGTTATTTTTGTATTTTTAATAAACAATGTGCAAATCATTTGATGTTTTTTATTTCAAATACTCTTTACTAGTTTTTTATTTATTTATTTCACTTTTTCTTTCATTCTTTCTTTGGGTGGTGGGATGTATGGGTGGCAAGAAATAGGCGTCAGTGTTGCCTTACGAAGCACTTTTTTGGTTCATTTTAAAAAAAATTTTTTTATTTGAAGAACCTGAACTCATTGAAGTTTGCCAACACTTGTTTTAAACACTATTGGACAGTAAAAACAAAACTTGCAGAAACACAAGGATGTATTTAAAAACATGCACATGCTGGAGAGAAACCATATTCTTGTGAAGTTTGTGGATCTGCACTTTCAATTAATACAGAATCAGTATAAAAATTTCGCCGAAAAGAAAATCTTCTCAAAATAAGTGAATGTTTGATGTTTTACTATCTCCTTAGAAATAAAATGTATTCTTCATCTTTCTTATTCCCACTTCATCTTTGACTATTACTGCAACTTGTCAATTTCAGTAGAATTGTTTCTATTCAGAGAGAGAGTCTCCTCACCTTCCCATTTCTCTAAGTTAAATCCTTTTGTTTTACAGTCATTAGAACAAATTTATTTTCTTTCATTCCATTTAGCTGTAGTGAAATTTGTTAAAATTATTGTGGCAATTTTGTGATGTTCAGATTATGTTGGATCATAGGTCACACTTCAGACAAAATCCTATTTTTTTTTCCCTGATTGAACAATAAGAGCATAAGTCAGAAGAATGCCATGAAAGCAAATGATAAGAAGCATTGCTGATCAGCAGAATGTTGCAGCTACATTTTCAGCTATTTCTACCTCTTCCAGGGCCTGCTAAATCTTTCCATATGTCTATGCAGATTCAATGAAATTTTTTAAAGGGAAATTCATCTCAACTGATTTGCTTCTTATAAGAAACCAAAGTCAACACATCCGACTTATTACAAAAATGTTGTTGCCATAATTCTCACCAAATATAGTTTCTTCATTGAACTGTTTTTGTATTTAATTTTAACACTAGGATGGCCGAGGTGTCATTTTCAAAACCTTCAAATTTTCAACAAATTACTGTGGAATAACTAGTTTCGGTTCGATGCTGAGTTTATGGACAATTATTGAATTTTAGCAAAGATGCTTAACAGACTTAATTCTTTAAAAATATTCAGTGGAATAGCTGATATTTGAGGTTTTACCTTGAATGGCCAAGGTGTCGTTCTTGACACCTAGGCTATTTATAGGGTAAATGCATTGAAAAAATTTCTCACAAGCAATAATACTTGTGTTTATGTCCCCTATCTATCTATACACACACACACATAATTTATATATATATAAATATATATATATATGTATATTTAGTTTATGCAAAACTAGGTAACCCGTATGGGTAGACCCAAGGAGTATGATATCCAGAGAGCTCAATGTAAATTCAGTGCAAATAAATTTGAATAAAAACAGACCACTTTAAGGTTCCATGTAATAAATTATTTCACCACAGCCCTTTTAAAGGGCTCTGGATCGTCAGACTTTACTTCCAAAGGTTGAAATGAAAAGGCTTTTCATTTTTCATGGAACCTTAAAGTGTTCTGTTTTTATTCAAATATATATATATATATATATATATATATATATATATATATATACATATACAGAGAAACCCGGATATAAGATAGATTGTCTCTGGTCCCAAATTAGAGCCATACTTACCTAAACAAAATAGACCAAACCCGGATATAAGTGGAACCCGGATATAAGAGACTTGCTCTCCGGCCCAGACAACTCTCTTATATCCGGGTTACACTGTATATAAATTATGTGTATATATTTGTGAATTTCTTTTCAGACTTGTTACTCCTGACTTGAATATTGAATATATTAGAGATGGCTGTTTCATGACGTAATGTAAATAAAGATGTCGAAGGAGCTGGCCATCCTAGTGTTAATGAACGTTTCTTCCATCAGTTTAAAAATAACTGTCATAATTCCAAAATATATTTTTTAATTGAACTGAGATTAAATGTAAATAATGATTGTATTTTAAATTTATTGATTCAATTAATAAAATACTTCTGTTTTGTCAATGTCAAAATTTTGTTCTGTCATAATTCTCAAAAAGAAAATACAGTTTCTTCATTGTGATCAAGTGTAAAAATACCGTTTTTGTAATTAATTTAAAAAAAAATTTTTTTTTTGTCAATTTAAGTGATTTGGCCTGATTAAAATTGTTTTAGAATTAAATATCTTTAACATTAAAACAGTGGCGTAGCTAGAGTAAACGTCACCCGGGCCGGTCCGCTCAAATGTCACCCCAATGACCCCGATTCACTCTATGCTGAATGGTTAGCCGTAGCTAAATTTTCATACATGCTCTACCTCTACTTTACTCTACTGACCGATACGTTACTGTTTACATGTATGATCCAAGACAAAATCTAATACCACAAAAATAAAATAAATCAGTTCAAATCAAAAGATTTTTAAAATGCAACTGTTCACTTTCAGAACAACTAAATACAAAACACGGCAATACACAAAAGAATGACATTCGATACTATGGTCTTAGAATGAATGTTTTCTTGTTTTCATTGTGGCAAATTGGTCAATGACATTGTCAAATACTGTTTGTTTTGTAAGCTCGTTTTCAATGGACAGCACTGCCAGATTCGACAGTCTCGACTGGCTCATGGTTGACGTAATTTTCTGTTGCTAATTTTCCGGTGTCCAGTTTTCCGTTGCATCATTTTCTGGGTACCATTTAATTATCAATGATGTTTGAAAGTATTTTTCTTGATAAAAATGTTCTATTTAATTTTTAAGCATTTTTCGGAATATTGTAAAAAATCAACTGCATTCTTTTAAAGGTTACCTAGAGAATTTATGCAAAGTTTATTTTTTTGTTTTTCTTTATACAAGTAAAATAAATTTACATCGTATTTTGATGTTATTATGATTTTAGTTTTAGTGATAATTTAAATTAAAAACAATAAATATTTATCATTAGTACCAATAATGGAAAATTAAGTTAAAAATTTAAAAGAATCGTTTTTGGAATCGGAAAATAGGCACAAATTTTTCCGATTCCGATACTGTTTACTTTCTGATACCCAAAAAAGTTTCGATTTTTCCGATTCTCGATTCCGATTCCGATTAATCGTCCCAACACTAGAAGATATATTCAAAAGTATATCGCTCACTCAATGGAAAATTGTATCTCAGCGAATTGATACACAGGCAAGACTGAAATTGTTGCACTTTTGGCTTCGTATTTCGCTTTGTTGTTATTAATGATGCAGAGTTAAAACACCATATCATCCGATAAAATGTTACAACAATGTCTCTTGTTAGTAACCAAGATTGTAGCAACTGAAACACATGAAAGCTGAAAACATTGCTATTTTTCCTACTCACAATTTTCCCGACAATTTATAGAACATTTCTGACGGCGGGACAAAACTGGGGGGGTCATAAATTATTTCTGTGGGGTCATATGCCCGCCTGCGAAACCCTGTGTCTCCTCCACTGTTTTCAGACTATTTTTGGCACCATAGCCTGATTGAAAAATTTTTGGGGGGGTGACATTATGTCACCTCTCCTGTGCTGGTACCCAGGGCGGTACGCCCCCTTCGCCCCCACCCCTAGCTACGCCACTGGTCTGTCGATCCAGATAACCAGGTAAAATTTTGAACTGTTTTTATTTACTCTACACAGATAAATTGTTCTTATTTCATTGTCCGTGTCTGAGAATATTTCGTCTTGCTTTCATTTAGTACTGATCACGTATTGCTCACCCTGTTTCCACTGAATTCAAGGTTGCACCCTCCAGCTCAATTACTATGTCAATAGATTCACAAAACATCACTTTATTTCACCAGGTTATTTTCCCAAACTTGGATCCATAAAACTTCATGCTGGGCAGCATTCAGCCTTGCTTCTCATTCTGACTGCTGCTGAAACAATTTTAAAGGATAGAAAGTTTCATCTATTTTAATCTGTGAAATCAGGTTGTGTAATAACTTTGAAATAAAATCACTTTGTATGGGATCATATCTCTAAGAGGATTCAAGGGACATTCACTTGATTTGCTTTGTGTTTTATAAGAAACCTAAGTCAGCACATCTGATTTATTTTAAAAAATTGTATAATTTAATAAAAGCTTATAATTTTGAAATGTTATTTTTTTTCATATTAGCTTATTGTCCAAATATAATATCTGACTTTACATATAGTTTCTGTTTAAGTTTCTGTGATGAGGAGTTGTCATTTACTATTGTCCTCATCTTTGTTGTTGTTATTACAATGAAAATGTTTCAGGTGTTTTGCCTTCTAGCCTTCATCAGGTGTATGCCAATTTGTGTAACCTACTGAACAGAAGCCTTTATTTAATGTATGGGAGTAGATTGATCTCTTATTTACTTATATGCTTATTTTAAAACATATATGTATATTGCAGTCTGGTTTCAGGTTGGTGCTTTTCATGATTGAGATAATTGTCTCCCTTTGACAACTACAGGAGAAATGTCTATATTTCTGAGATGAGGTATTATGTACATTATTCGGACTATTGTCCTCATCTTTGTCGCCATATTTATCACAACGTTTCGGCCATGTGTCGGCGTTTCGGCCACTGTGCCATGTGTCCTCAAGGACACATGTCACAGTGGATAAAGGCGTTGGTTAGATCCAGTGACAGGACCCAAAGAGTGTGAGTTCAATACCCGGTTAAGGCAGTGGAGAACTTTCAGAGGGAAAATTAGCGGGAGATAACTGATAACTGACATCCATCAAACATGGCACGTGGAACTAGAACAGTCTACCCCAGTGAGCGAAATAAAGGGATCAGTTCGAAATTCCAACCACCTGAACGGCCGAAACGTTGTGATAAATATGGCGACAAAGATGAGGACAATAGTCCGAATAATGTAAATAATGTGCAGGAGAAATGCAAAGAACAGAGATAACCATTGTACATTGCTTTTATTGACCTCACAAAAGCATTTGATCTTATGAGCAGTGATGGCTTTTACTTGATACTTGACAGAAACAGTTGTCCTCTGAGACGACTTAAGATTGTCCAGTTGTTTCATGCGGATATGAACGGTGTCGTACAATTTGGTGACTCTTATTTAGAACCTTTAAATATCCACTCAGGTGTGAAATAGGTCTTTATTTGGAATCTTTACAGTCATGCCAAAATGCGCATTGGAGCCTTCAACTGAAACGGATGGCCCCTACCTGAACACAAGAATAGATTGAATCCAAAGTCTGTGAAGTGCTCACTAGAAACATGCTTTTCGCAGATGATGCAGCGCTGACAGAAAACTGTGAAGGCCAAATGCGGCAAATAATGGACAAATTTCAAAGAGTTCAGTCAGACCATCAGTCTAAAACTCACATGATGACCCAAGGCATTGAGCAGCCTACCACCATCAAAATCAACAACTAAAACCTAGATGAGGTTCATGAATTCACATACGTCAGCTCCACCATTTCAGACACCCTTTCCCTAGACACTGAGTTCAACAGACGGATCAGACAATTTGCCAACATATTTACCAGACTGACCTCAAGAGTTTGGGAGTACAGAAAACTTACGCTGAACACCAAAATTGCAGTCGATATGACATGAGTCATCAGCTTGCAGCTCTGTGGCAACAAGACTTGAACACTTCAGCACATTTCAACTTCGCTATCTGAGACAGGTTAGGAGAAAATCTCAGACCCTCATTTCTTCAAAAAGAATATATTTTTCTTTCTTCAAAGAATTTTATTTGAGACTTAATGTTAACTTTTAAAAATTAGAGTTTTATTGAACATCCTGCACATTCTCCATAAGTCCTTGTAATTCTGGCGGTAGTGTAGCTGTCACTGAATGGTATGCCAATGAATCTAGCTAGGATTAATTATATTTTATAATTTACAATGTAGACGATGTAATTGTGCACTTTTTTGGACATGTAACTAGTTCTGAATTTGGATGGAAAGTCAAAGCAAAGGAAAACGCTTCACTCATAATCCAAATACAAAAAATTAAAATGGTTTAAGAAAACATTTGTCTCTAGCAGTTTTTGACATTGGTTGTTGCTGCAAAAAGTAATTCTGGTCTTAAAATTTCTGCGGACTTGTCAAAGCAAGGGAAAACGCTTCATTCAATCCAAATATAAAAAATTAAAATGGTTTAAGAAATAATTAGTCTCTAGCAGTTCTTGACATTGGTTGTTGGTGCACAAACTAATTATAATTTTAAAATTTCTGTGAATTTGCTGTACATTGGAAAAACTTGTAATTGAAAATTTATTAATAACTAGCAGTAGAGCCCGGCGTTGCCCGGGGATGTAACAGTAAGAGATAGATCAAGTATCGAACATCAGAGACTGAAAAATAAAATTGACAAAGATTATTGTTTAATTTTGACGAACACGCATGTCTTAATTAGTTTTTTTCTTTTTTTTTTTTTTTATGAATTGGTCAAACCCAAACTCAAACAAAAACATTGTTTTCAATCATTATGTGTCTACCGATTGAATAGAATTTTATTATAAACAATTGTCTTGTAAATGGAATTTTTAAAGCATTCTAAATGTAAAAATAAAGAAAAAAGTGTGCAAGACAATAAGAAACACTACCTGCCCCCCAAAAAGTGAAGTTTTGTTGAAATCGGTTGAAAAATGTAGGCAATTCGATCCCATATATAAACGAACACACACACACACACACACAAACAACCTGGGTTTTATAATAAGTATAACTCGATATGAGTTGTCCCCCCTTTCATTCTGGCGATAGTGATGCCTCTTAATCATGCTTTTAAATTGATTTTGTGCAAAAACAATTGTGTTTTTCCAATTTTGGGTGCTGTCAGAACCACCGCAAGGTAATTTTACGTAGTCCTGTGAAGTTTTGTTGAAATCGGTTGAAAAATGTAGGAAATCCGATCCAATATGTAAACGAACAGACACACAGAATCTGGGTTTTATAATAAGTATGATTTTGTATGTACCCACTTTGTTTCAGTATTTCAGTGTTTTTGAAGAAATAAAAACTCATATTTGTTCCCTATATTACTTTACTCAAAAGAAAGGTCAGCTGTAATACTCATGCCAGAAGCAAAGGAAGTCTGTGACTGTATAATTATTGATATAATGGACAGATATTTTTCCACCAAAAACTTAGTAGCTGCTAAATTGTTCAACAAGTTTCACTAGTTTTAAAAATGAACTTTCTACAGAACAGTTAATACTGACCATGTAAGCATATCACATGACTGACAAAAAAAAAAAAAAAAAATAAATGATTGAAACTGAACTAAAATATTCTATTTTAGTTCTGATATGCATGAATATTGTAAATGAATAGAGCTGCTGAAATTTATCTTAGAAAATAATCTAGATTGTGTTCTTAGTTAAATTACAAAACTGATAAAAATCTGAGTCTGTCTATATTTCTGAGATGAGGTATTATGTACATTATTTACATTATTCAGACTATTGTCCTCATCTTTGTTGCCATATTTATCACAACGTTTCGTCCGTTGTACGCTCCAGCCTTCTTCAAGTGGTTGGAATTTCGAACTGAACCCTTTATTTCACTCACTGGGGTAGACTGTTCTAGTTCCACGTGCCATGTTTTGATGTCCTCAAGGACACATGGCACAGTGGATAAAGGCGTTGGTTAGATCCAGTGACAGGACCCAAGGAGTGTGAGTTCAATACCCGGTTAAGGCAGTGGAGAACTTTCAGAGGGGAATTAGCAGGAGATAACTGATGACTGACATCCATTAAAACATGGCACGTGGAACTAGAACAGTCTACCCCAGTGAGCGAAATAAAGGGTTCAGTTCGAAATTCCAACCACCTGAAGAAGGCCGGAGCATACAACGGCCGAAACGTTGTGATAAATATGGTGACAAAGATGAGGACAATAGTCCGAATAATGTAAATAATGATAAAAATCTTCTTGACAGTTCCCATGACTACATCAGAGTCAGAATGCTGCTTTTCAACACTGAAAACTGTGGGTAAAACTGGCTATGTTTTTTGTTCTGCTCAGTGGAGCAGGGGTACCATAACTGGCATACAGTCTGCATATAATGTAGATGTTGATGACATTCCCTGACATATCTTGGATGTGTGATGGGGTGTTTGAGTCATCAACTGGTTGGATGCATGATGACATGGTTAGCATGTGATCAATAGTGATCAAGGGTTGAAGAGAAAAAAAATAAAAATAAAATTATCTGCCATCGTTTCTAACCAAGAGGGAGCATTCATTTTGATGACATCTTGAAAAAAGCAGTGATTTGGTAACCATGCAATGAAGGAATGGCTTGCCTGTTGCACCTTTGCCACTGAGAATTAACTACCATTAATGATTTTTGCAAGTTACTCGATTGCTGACCGTGATGATAAGTGGGAGGGAAGACTTTTACTTAATTTAAACTGCAGTTCCTGTGGTGCCTCAGCTTGTTTTATTCAGGTTGAGAAGAAAGGAAAATTACTAAAATAAACCACGCAACAGAAAACCATGATAAAGAGCAGGACACATGACACAGATCAAGAATTATAAAAATGTTTATTGCACAAAAAAAAAAAAAGAAATGTTATGCATTATCTTGGGTATACACAATGTTAGTGCATTGCATGCCAAGAATATATTTTTGGCAAATAAGATATGAAATAAGGAAAAAAATGACTACATTCATGCACATGTTTCTTGTTCATTACAAATAACAAAATATAAATCAAATTAACCTTGAGGGGGCAAAAACAGTCTTTGAAAAAGAAACATCACCCAGGGGTATGAAATGTTTGTCATGAAAAATAAAAAAAAGTTTTTCTTGAAGCTTTAATTTTACCTTCAATTCTGAACTAAGAGATTAAATTTACTGTTCCCAGTTAGCAAAATACTTTTTGGCATATTTCAAACAGAATTGAGATTGTTTGAAATCTTTTTTGTTCATTTTTATTTTTTTTACATCTCCATAAACGCAAGCAAGTTTTCTTTTTTAAAAAATTCTTTCAAAAATAAAATATATTCTTAAACATTATTTGAGATTGGCAAAGTTAATCTGATCTGAAAACAAATATTACTTAAACATAATAAAAAAAAAAGCATCTCTTAACCTGGAAACTGAAATTTGTTTTTAGCCCTATAAAGAATAATCTCTGAATGATTTATTCAGGTACCTCTAAAAAGGAAGGTTTAAAATACATTTCAAAAAATGAAAAAATCTTGAAGCTGATACTTTAGTTTTAATTCCAAGCTAAAAGATTCAACATCGTGTTTTTCATACATACTTACAAATTGAAGCTGGTCAGTCTTGAGCTGTCAACAAGAATTTTTTATCATCGTCCAAAGTGAATAATCAATGTTGTAAAATATTCCAATATTTAAAAAAAAAAAGAAGTAATATTTCTCATAAAATTCTCTTGACATTAGGATTATTTTTATTTTTATTTACAATATCATGTTTCTGTCAGTCAGATAGTGGCCATTGTGATTTTTCCAATTCAAGGAAAAAATTCTTATTCATAGGCATTTTGGTTCAAATTTTATTAATTAAAAATGTTGTTTAGCTTTGCAAGATGTAAATTTGTGTTGTCATGAAAGTAAAAAAAATTTTAAGAGCTCATATTTTAAATTTTTAATTATCTTTGAAAAAATATAAAATTTTCTTTGCAAATCCAAAATTTCTCGGAATAAAAATGATGGCTGATTAAAACAAATCCAGTAATTGCTCCCCAATATACATGAATGCACAGACAAGCCCTTTTATATGGATGAATCAACCATAGAATGATTTGTACTCGAGTCTCCTGGTCAAAATATTCCACTCAGCCATATGCCCATAAGTATACATGATAACTAACAACAATAATGATAAAAAATAAACAAACATATATAAAAATTTATTTGTAATATTTGAAGTCAATTTAGAATTCTTCCCTTTGCTAATGAGAAAAGAGTTTTTTTATTAAATTAAGATGCATTTGAAGAATTGAAAAATATCGCTGAATCATATATTCATATTGAAAATATTTTTAAAAGAATTTTATTTCATTATTTTCACAACTGTTGGATTATGTTTTTGTATGGAAGATCAAACAGGTAATAGTTTTGAAATATCTCCTGTCTAGATTAGTAGCATTAACAGAAAGTATTAATTTCTGTGTCCAATAATTGTATGTCTGTGTGTGTATTACTGACGGAGATGTGTGATGGTATAGTTTTCAGAGATCAATTCAAATTGTACTCGATGATGAATTTTCTTTCATACTAATTCTACTGGGGAAACATAAAAATATTTCACCTATTTTTTGTTCTCCTTTTGCCTTTTTCCCTCATGTAATAGACTAACAAAAAGAGAGTGAAAAGATGTGGATTTTTGAAAACATTTTGACTAACAGATTTAAAAAGAACAAGTTTACTCCCCTGTACATACCATTGATGTTTGGAAGCTGGTAAAATCTAACCCCACAGGTTGAACAGCAGGGATTTCTTCTTGCCATTTTAGATTTATATTAAAAGAATATATTATGAAATATCACAAGTGATGATATTCACACAGGTGTGTATTATACAATCCAAAATTCTAACTCAATACAGCACCAGAAATATCCCAAAAGTAAACTTTCTCAAGTGGAAGTAAACATGTTTATTTTGTGGGATGAACTTTAGGAAAACTGATAATACCTTCACTAAATAAGAATAAGAGGAAGAAATAAGAACAGAACAAAAATAATATGAGACAAACGTATATACACCCAAGTATAGGATTAGTGTATATGGAATAAATTCCAATAACCAAAAATAATGTTCTTAAAAGAATCCTCAATACAGAGTAGGCCAAATATAATTTATTTGAAAATTATAACATAAACATGTTGTAAAATCAGTAGAAAATGGCTGTTTTGTTCCAACACTACTGGTGTCTTATCAAGTGATGGTGTTGAATGTAGAATAAAAAGTTTCCTCTTTATTCTACATTCAACACCATCACCTGATAAGACACCAGAAGTGTTGAAACAAAAAAGCTATTTTTCTAGTGATTTTATATGTTTGTTATAATTTTCGGATAAATTATATTAGGTTGGTGCAAAAATAATTTCGTTTTCTAACATATGTTACTATGTGAGAAAACGAAATTATTTTTGCACCAACCTAATATATTATCCTATAATATAACTCATTTTTAGATAAAGTTATAATACCTTGACTGTCACAATAAATAACAGCATGCTCATTTTCATTTGAATTAATCATGTTTCTTATATTGCGACTGCTAATATTCCCCATCACATATTGACAATACTACTGTAGATTGCATTCTTGTCTTTTTCTTTATATTTCTGGCCACGGAAAAAGGACCCTGAAACTCACTGCCTGACCATCTCAGTGATTGTTGACTTATTCACTGCTGATCCTTTCCTCACTGATTGCTTCACTCACCACATTATATGGATACTAGCTGGCGGACCCATCACCCCTATCTGGCCATTTGTGTTCCAGAAAAAGGGACAACCAATTCAGTTTAGGTGGTCAGTTTTTCAAAGGTTTCTACTTTTATGATCATTAAGTCACTAACAAAATTTTATGTTTGCTATTTCAAAGGTGGGCTGGATTCTTGAAACGTCCTAGACATTAAATTGACTCAAAGATAGTCTGAAGACAAGATTTTTAAGAAACTCTGGCCATTAGATTGTCTTAAAAGGAAAAAGAATCTATTTATCTTCTAAGGATCTCTGAGAAATTGTATTGCTACACAACAAGAGTTTTACCTTTCAGTTAATTCACATGTATCATTCATTTTCCAAGTGTTTATTTAACTTTTCATAGCCTTACAGCATTTTATAGGGTCATTTAAGTATTAGCTTCAATATAAGTATTGGGTATATATTTTACAGAACAGCAAAATCTATAGTGGGACTTAACCTGTTGTCCAAATCTTTAAGAAAATAATAATTCGGACATTTTTCACAACTTCCTGGGTTATCTTCTGGTAGATGCAGGGTTCCTACAAATCTGTGTAAAAAAATTCCAAGACTGAAACAGATGTAAATGTGCATGCACGCACACAGACACACACACAAAGTGAATGGTCATCAATTTCAAAAACACAAACTTTGTGATTTATCATTTAATAGTTTGACAGATGAGATGTTCAAAGAAAAGTTACAGCTGCCTCCAATAATTCATGTCACATGGATCAATTGAAAGCAGTGTTATAAAATAAAATAAGACATATCTCGGCCGATTTGCAGGCAAATAAACTAACATATTCAAGAGCGAGAGCCGGATGTGAACAGGACAAGGCCCCGTCACAAAATGACCATTATCTTCGTTTACGCATGTTCCCGACGCACGAGTTCCAGTCAAAAAATAAAATAAAATTTAAAGTGTTCTATTTTTTGACCAATAAAAATGCTTCCTTCCTAATTATACTCGCGTCATTTTTTGAGCATGTTATGCCATAAAAGGGGTCACACAGGGAAGTTCAACAGCAGTCAACAGGAGGCCAGGGAAGAGACCTGTCATGGTCAGTCAGCAGCAGTCAGCAGGAGGAGCACCATGCCAACCAGTGTGAACTACTATGAGAGATCAACCCAGACCGGGAGCTGGCTTATGAACTATACCACAAGGTAGCTGTCCCAAACCCACACATTCCTATTGAAATAAATCACGTAGATCTATTTCTGCTGTTGTCATATTTCCTTCTTGCAACCATACGCTTGTCTATAACAGCAGTAAAGAAATCCAAGTGTTAAAATACAACTGAATGCAGACCTGGTTATGTTACACATTTTGTGCAGCATTTTACAATGGAGTTCTACTACACTTGAAAATTTTAAATTAAACATGTTAATTCTTACTGCTACATATTTCAACTATCTAGACTATTCATGATTTGTGAATGTTACAAAATTTCTCAACTACTGCACATTTCCTGTCAATTTAAGTATAATGGTTTTAATGAACAAGACTACAAATTGAATTTTTCACAAAAGACTACACATATGGCTTTCATTGCACATGGCACAGAACACAATGATGTTAAAATTTTTTCAGTTGATCTAGTTTAGCATTCAGCCTCCTCCTCAAACTCTTTGTATTGACTGATGATGTCATCACAATCAGAATTGTTGACTTGTTTTCTGTCTATCATGTAGGAAAATCTTCTGTGACAGATTTTTTTTTAAAAAAGAATGTTGTCTTTATTATATATTATTGATAAAAGTAATTAAAAACTTCTCTAAATAAATAATATCTCAGTTTTACTGCATTTTGTATTTTATGATTCAGAACAGATTTTCAGTAAGGCGGGATTTCAGTAAGGCGGAATTCTTCAGAGTTCTGCTGTTAAGTAATAGTCACTAAAAATTATCACACTGAATTTCTTGAGTTCTCAAAAAATTAAGTGGGGTGAAACTTTGAAAAATTCTTTTACCAAGATTTTCTAAAAAGACATTTCTTGAATAATTTAATAAATCCTGAACATTTTATTAAAATCTGACAATTATTTGATTTTTACAAGAATTTCCAAATTAATGTCGGTCACCACAAAAAAGGTACTAAAATTTGTTAGACTAGTTTATGATGATACATCAGTTAATACATGAAAAAGATTTTTAATCAAAATTTGGAATGTTCTAAAAAGGATACAATGGCCCATACATGGCATTATCAGAAAATAAGAGTGATAACTATAGTAAATTTAGAGCCAAAATTACATAATACATTAGAGTAAGGAGAATATTTTTTAAAAGATTACCGAGTATTTAAAATGTGCTCAGGTTATATTCCTTAATTATCTTTCAAGGTCAAAGCCCTACCCTATAACAACATTAGATAAAAATCTATCTGTTATGGCACTCTTAAAAACTGTCAACATAAATAAATGAGCCATCATTGTGTTAAAAAATGCATTTCTGTGATATTTTAAACTTAAATAATATTTTTTTCAAATCAAGTTATACTTTAAATTAGCTAATATTCAAAATAAATTTTGAGAAAAGTATATTTAATTTTTGGAAGATTATTAATAAATATATTTACATTTTTATAACAGCTAAGTTCAAAAATTTTAGAAATTTCAAAATGAAAACTCTTTCCAATCTAATTAGATTTGAAATACAGCATAGTATTTTGTTTATTGGGAATAATTAATTTAATCTATCGGCTTGAAAGTAATACTAAAATAAAAGCTTCAAGAAAGATTTTTTGTCATTAAAAATTCATTTTAAATGTTAGGTATAGCATTTTTTGTGGCAGTACCAAAGTAAAAGCTAAATAAGTTTTAATATATTTCATCATTTTTTCATACAACAAAACCTGCAGATACAGGTTATTATTAGCCTGCAAACTTTAAAATTAACATTTTTCTTATTCTAGATACTTTTTCTATTCTATCATCCTTCCCATCTACATTTTGAGTCAAATTTGATTCTCAAACTTGTTACTTCAGGCAACTTTTTAGACGAAAATAGAAATACTTACATAAAATACATTATTTTCTTTTAGATTTGAGAGTAAAACATCTACTTTTTGTTGTTTGCTTTTTATGCTTCTTTGCTGTGATGTTAATTTACTTCTGCCATTGACCATTTTGCTGTTTGCATTTTATGCTCCTTTGCTGGGATGCTTATTCTTATTAATTTATATTGGTCAGAGATATTTACTTGTATCTAATGCAAAGCGATACTTATAAGCCTTTTATCTTTACTTTTCCTCTATTCTTGAGGGTAATAGTGAGAAGACACACCTTCATACACTTTCTCCCTTTCTTTCTCTTCACATAGAAAATACAGAAGTATGTTTGTTTGTTTTGTTTAATGGCATTCCAACCTTAGTGGTCACTTTATGCTGAAAATGATTTTGGTATAGCTTGCAACATTATTTCTTTCAAAAACGTATAGCTGGCAACATTTTTTTTTTTTTTTTTCCAAAACTCGTGTAGCTGGCAACATTTTTTTTTTTTTTTTTCAAAAACCCACAGCTGGCAACATCATTCTTTCAAAAACCCACAGCTGGCAACATTATTATTATTTTTTTTTTTAAACATCATCCTTTCAAAGTGTTTTGATCCCAGTTACAATTCCATTGAATAAGATTTTGTTAAAAGACATATAGCTGGTAATATTTTTCTTTTTTTAAACGTATAGCTGGGAATATTATTTTTCAAAAAAGTAGAGCTGTTAATATAATTTTTCTAAAAACGTACAGCTGGGAATATTATTTTCCCCAAAACGCATAGCTGGTAATATTTTTGTTCCAAAAATGGATGGGTGGTAATATAATTTTTCCAAAAACCTATAGCTGGTAATATCATTTTTCAAAAACACACTGCTGGCAATATTATTCCTTCAAAACGTATAGCTGGTAATACTATTTTTCCAAAACCGTATAGCCAACAACCTTAAATTTTCAAAAACGGTCTAACTGTTGGACGTAGTTTATTGCCATACCTAATATGTGGACGTAGTTTATTGCCATACCCAGTACACGGATGCAGTTTACCATCATACCCATGGACGCGGATGCAGTTTACCGTCATACCTATGGACGCAGATGCAGTTTACCGTCATACCCATGGACACGGATGCAGTTTACCGTCATACCTATGGACATGGATGCAGTTTACCGTCATACCCATGGACACGGATGCAGTTTATCATCATGCCCATGATGTGGATGCAGTTTATCGTCATACCCATGGACTTGGATCTAGCTTATCGTCATACCCATGACGCAATATAGAAGTAACTAGGGGTTCAGGAACTCATTCTAATCAAGGAAAAAAATCACTGTGTGCAATAATTGCCAAATATTACTGACAACTAAAAAAATATTTTTCTTAAAGGACAATTTTAACTTGTAAAAATGCCAGACTTCTGGGATTTGTCATTTTGACATGTCATGAGTTGAGAAAAAGGATGTGTGGCCAATTTAAAAAAATTCCAGGACTTTTCAAGGAGCTTTAAGGCTACTGCTGCTTTACCCGTACTTTTCAAGCCCCGGAAAAGGCTCTGTCAATTTTACAGGACTTTTCAAGGTTTCCAGTTTCATGAGTGTTTTTAGAGATGAATTTCGGGAAAACATACATTCACACATTTCACAATGGAAATATTTCTCTCATGTGTGTGTAAACATATGTTTTTTGAGATAATAATTTCGGGAAGATTTAAATCCACAGATTTCACAATGGAATTGTTTCTCTCCTGTGTGTATTGACATGTGTGATTTGAGAGATGCTTTTAGGGAACACTTAAATCCACAGATTTCACAGTGGAATGGTTTATCTCCAGTGTGTGTTAACATGTGGGATTTGAGAGATGCATTTTGGGAACATTTAAATCCACAGATTTCACAGTGGAATGGTTTCTCTCCAGTGTGTATTAACATGTGGCGTTTGAGAGAGGAATTTTGGGAAGATTTATATTCACAGATTTCACAGTGGAATGGTTTTTCACCAGTGTGTGTTAACATGTGTGAGTTGAGAGTTGAATTCTGGGAACACTTAAATCCACAGATTTCACAGTGGAAAGGTTTCTGTCCAGTATGTGTTAACATGTGAGATGTGAGAGATGCATTTTGGGAACATTTAAATCCACAGATTTCACAGTGGAATGGTTTCTCTCCAGTGTGTATTAACATGTGGCGTTTGAGGGATGAGTTGTGGGAAGATTTATATCTACAGATTTCACAATGGAATTGTTTTTCACCAGTGTGTGTTAACATGTGTTTTTTGAGATTTGAATTTTGGGAACACTTAAATCCACAGATTTCACAGTTGAATGGTTTCTCTCCAGTATGTGTTAGCATGTGAATTTTTAGAGATGTATTTCTGGAATATTTAAATCCACAAATTTCACAGTGGAAACGTTTCTCTCCTGTGTGTCTTAACATGTGACGTTTGAGATCTGAACGTTGGGAAGATTTAAATTCACAGATTTCACAATGGAATGGTTTCTCTCCAGTGTGTGTTAACTTGTGTTGTTTGAGATGTGCATTTTGAGAAAAGTTGATTCCACAGACTTCACAGTGGAATGGTTTCTCTCCGGTGTGTGTTATCAAATGCATTTTGAGAGAAGATTTTTGGGGAAACATATATCCACAGATTTCACAGTGGAAACTTTTCTTGCCAGTGTCAGTGTTCATGTTTGTTCTGAGATTTGAATTGATGGAGAATATAACACCACAGATTTTATAGGAAATGGTTTTTCCTCTATGCGTGTTCTATTAAATATCTTATATATTGACTTACAGTTTATTACAATTCCACAAATTTCACAGTGTAAGAATGTTGTCTTACTCATGAATATTCAGCATGGTTTCAGATACTCTCAAAGATACAAACTGAAAAAGAAAAAAATGAGCACAGAAGTAAGAAAATACACCACATGAGGTTATGAAAAATGCATTTTCAAGTATTTTTGTAAAACTGCAGCCAATATCATAAAAACACACCATTATACTCTAGGTTCATCAAATAAAAATATACAAATTGTTAATTTAAATTTATCAACAATTAAACTTTTGAATAAAAAGAAATGAAGGCAAAAAGACTGACAAAGTAGTGTTTAAATATGAGATATTAAACAGCTTATTTTGACTAAAAATTATCTGTACAATGCAAATTCTCTGGAAGTAAAATGAAAAATAGGATTTAATTTTATTCTGGATGACATTTAAAACTAGAGCAGATTTTCTACCAGATTATGATTAAATCATGTATCAGTAGACATGAATGTGTGGGTGTTGGAATGGGCAATGGAAAAGCAGAACAAAATCAACAAACTGAGTTGTAAACTAGGAAAAGAACAGCGCTGAATTCAAAATAATGTAAGGTATTATGCCAGATACATGCTACACTCAAATTCCACAGCTAATCATCAAATGAAACCAGGTGCAGGGATTGATACAGGGTTACTCCTAGGCACTGAGTGAAGAGCAGAAGGATATGACTCTCACCTCAGTAGCAGGCAAGAGTACAACAATGTTGGAAACAAAAACCCTAGAGATGATTTGGTCAGAATCTTACACACTGCATGCCAGACTTTGTGTGCAGGATGAAAATAGGACTGCATACCAAAAACTAGCCGAGAATGGGTGATGAAATATTGATGGAATTAAAATGTAAATAAGTGAAGATTCAAGAGTCATAATTTACTTGCCAACCACTCATTATGCATGGATATGGAAATTTACAGGTAAATATATGAAATATTAATACTTTTTCCTGTAAGCTAAATTAATTGGAGAATCTCTTCAGTATTTGCATTCCCTGGATTGGTCAGTTACAAGAAGAAAAAAAAAAGCTATGTAAATAAGGCGTTCATCCTCAGTTTCTCTTACTTAAATTTCCTAAATACCATGTTGTCAATAAATCATTTAACACAACTGAAAAACAAGCTCTATATGTTAAAAAAATATAATTATATGCTATATTTTAAAGTAAAAGTTACAGTTGTTTCAATTCGGATTAATTAAACTTAAAAACAGCTAATTATTCTCAATGTTTGAGAAAAGTATATCTTATTTCGTTAATGATTTTTCCTACAGAGAATTATGTTGTCTTTTTTATTTGGACAAATTGTTATAGTCAGAGAGAAATGATACATTTTAATTTAATATTACTTAGCCACTACAAATTAATGCAGAATTTTAAAAGTTTATAAATTATTGTAATTAAATCTTTTAAAAAATTACAATCCATGTAAAATTTTATTCTTGATTAAAATAAATGAAACCAAAATAAGTTTTACAATAATCAAAACTTACAACTATTTCATCATAGACAAACTCAAACTGACTAGGTACCACAAAATCAATGTTTCATTGTTGAAATGAAAGCCAAAAATTTCTACCCCTATATTTGAATATTTGTCAAAAATGAGTGAATTTTCCGATTCAAACTGAATTTTGAGTATTTATTCAGTATTTAATGAATTGCATACTAAATAAATTATTTTATTAGAAAATTTTATGGAATTATTTTCTATGGGGTCAGCTTCAATATTTTGTGTGTACTTTTTAATATAGGGAGGTAGTCTTTTTTAATATTGTTTTACGGTTATATAGAGAAAAATCCCTGAAAATTTTATTTCCGTAAAAAAATTATGTAATGTCAAGAGTAAACATAGGATTTTCTGAAATTTAAAAAAAATAATTCAATAAAACTCAAAAAATAAATTTTTCTGACAGTTGATGCTTGTTTATGTAATATCAAGTGTGAACATTTTTTCCTAAAGAAATTGACTTTTTTTTTGAATGATGCTAATTATAATAATAATTGAATATCTCTTAAATATAGAATAATTTTTTTTAAATATATATTGGGTGCAATTAGATATTTTATCAAACTGATACAAAAATAAAAGCAATTTATTAAAATCAAAAGTATCATTTAACTTAGGCACATCCACTTTTAACTAAAAAACAGCATCGTGTAATGAGAATAGAATAATTTAAAAATTATATATATATTCGGTGCAATTAGATATTTTATAAAACTGACACAAAAATAAAAGCAATTTATTAAAATCAAAAGTATCATTTAACTTAGGCACATCCACTTTTAACTAAAAAACAGCATCAAAGTTTTATCATTAAAATGCTGATGTTATTATTAAGAGAAAAGACCAAAGTATTTTGTAATTATTTTGAAAATTTTTTTAAACTAACACATTTGAAATTTTGGTTTAAAATACTGTTTTTTTTGTTTTTTTTTAGATCTGCGACATAAATAATTTTTACAATGAAGTGTTTTTGCACTTTTTTCAGTAAAAAAAAAAAAACAGTGATTTAGAAATTCTTGCAAAAATGAAATAATTGTTGGATTTTAATGAAACTTTCAGAACTTATTCACAAATGAATGACATTATTTTTTAAATTTCTTGTTTTAGAAAATTTTGGTAAAATATATTTCAAACTTACTTAATTTCATGAAATTTTGGGAAATTAAATTTATTTTTTATTAGTTAAATGTAGGACTCCTTGGAGAATGTAAATCATCCAATTTTTTCAAACTTTTCCTCATTTTCTGAAAATCTGCTGTGAATGGTAAACTAAAAAATATAATAAAACTATGACATTAATTGTTATTTCTTTAATTATAATAGATTTTTACATAAGTTTTTAAAAAATATTATAAAATTGGTTAAAAGCCACATTAGTTTTTCTAAGTGTCATTATGAGATAGATCACTTTTTAGTGTTTTGTAAATTGTATCATTTTGACTAATCAGAAGATCCGCAGTAATT
The DNA here is from genome assembly GCA_963932145.1 of Acanthosepion lycidas. Taxonomy (NCBI): domain Eukaryota; kingdom Metazoa; phylum Mollusca; class Cephalopoda; order Sepiida; family Sepiidae; genus Acanthosepion; species Acanthosepion lycidas. Next base: position 100,503,925 of record OZ010575.1, on the reverse strand, counting down.
AAGAAATGTAATTTTGTGTTTATAATCGGTCGGTAATTATAAAGTACGGAAGACCAACCAGAATACAATTAAGTTGCTTTATTTGAGTTCAGCATTGTTCTCCGCTGTTAAGGCCTTTACTTTTGCAAAACACATATGGAGAAGTTAATTTGATTTTTCAATTTCATCTGAGAAGGGTACCTATAAGTATCAGTATCATCTTATGAAATTTAACTACTGCTGCTAAACTTTAATTTATATGATCTTATTTTTATATTAATCTCAGTTATGACATGTTTTCATAAATGAAATATCAAAATTAATAATAAAATGAATGGAAATACAAATAACACAGTAAAATGTAATAAATGTACATAAAATTATAGTATTTTATGTACACTTCTGATAAAATGTCATAAGAAAGGTACCTGTAAATTAATTAGATACCTTTCTTATGAAATTTAATCTCACTCTTAACAGTCTTATTTTTTAATTTCTTTATATTTTCCATCAAGCATTGTAAACATAAAAATGAAAGCTAAGTACAAAAAAATAAAAATAAAATAAAAAATTAAAGCGCTGAAAGTTTTCCTTAAAAGTAATGAGGTAAATAATTTGTTAACTTAAATCTAAATAATTTCACTTCCTTCCACCCGTAGAAAGAATTATCCTCCCGTAAGTTATCTAAACGTCATGAAAATGTCTATCGTCACCTGTCAAGTGACGAGTAATGTTATGACCTGCTTTGTTTTATTTTCAAATTACACTTTTTCGGCGCAGAAGCTAAGTTAAGCTTGGTTCAAAATATTTTAAATAAACATTATAGTTTCTGATTCTATTAAAATAAGTTTTGAAAAAATGATAATTGATTTTTAAAAGAATGTCAAAATGAGATTTCCATCTTTTTTATAAAATGGAAAAAAAATGTTTAAAAATGATGGATTATCTGTCCTTTTTTTTGACAAAAAAAAAAACAAGATTTTTAACGAAAATTTCGAACGTGCTCGGAACGATTAAAAAAAATGTAAAAAAAAAAATACCCCCAAAATACTTTGATCTTTCCTCTTTAATAATAATATGAACATGTAGACGATAAAATTTTGTTTTCGGCATGTTCGGGGGGAAGCAAAAAAAAAAAGAAAGGCAAAAAAAAAAACTATTTCTCATTTAAAAGTAAAACTTTAAAAACTTAAATTGATTCGTACTAAGTAAGTAAAAGTTTCATAAAATCGTATAACAAAAATATTCTTAAAAAATTGGCTATATAGAACTTAAATAATTTTGCTTTTGATTATTGCACTGATGGTGTTTCGTATTTCTTTTTAATTATATTTTTTCATGTTTTAAGGACTTTGATAGATTTTTTATTTGTGACCTACAAACCGATAGTCTACCTTTACCGTGCATAAAAACATCATTTATTTTACATTAATCGTTAAAGTTTTAAGTAAAAACTAAAAAATAAACAGAAACATTACTTTTTTTTACAAAAAAAATTCCACTTCTTAATTCATAAATTTTTACTTAAAAATGACGTCTGAGGATAAATATTGGATTTTTATTTGTTATTTTCACTTTTCTTCTGTTAATCGGAAACGTAACCAAATTTATTTAAAAGAAAGCATTATGTGTTTCCCGGGGCTTTTAGGAAGTCCGTGGACGGTTCGTCTAACTTACCTTTTCTGAGCGAATTCTAAAATCTTTTCTTTTTCATTCAAAAACAAACAGGATTAAAAGTTGCTGTTGTTGTTGGACTTGATATTTCTTTCTCAAGTTCGACAATATTTTGTAATCAATTAAATCTAAAACTTTCTATTTTTTTAAAGAAATTGCTATTAAAAGAAGATTTATTTGAAAATAGAACGCATTTAGTTTCTGAACACAACGAACAGAATAAAAATTAGAATGCACAGTAACCGGTATAAAAGGAGGATTTGTTCCTTGATCAAAAATAGTCTGGGTGCACCGAACATTATTATTGTATCAATCTGATTTTCCATATTTTACATAAAATTTGATTATTGATAAATAAAAAGTGAAAACAAAATCAAAAACCTCTTAAAAATCCAATATTTGCCTAAAGCATTTGTTTCAAAGAAAATTTAAGAATTAATTAAACTCAAAAGAATTTGGTAAACGTAAAAATGTCAACAACGCAACCTTACTTTCTTTTTCTTAGCGAAAATGACATTTATTTACCGTTTTACGGACTGTAAGCTATGAGGTTTCCGTTTCATCAAGTTCACACGTATATCTCTCTCCCCCTCTGTGTACTGTATGCTTTCATTGTGTATGTGTGTATGCCCGTTTGCGAAGGTTTTTTTGTGTGTGAGTGTGAGTGTGTGTGTGTGTGTGTGTGTGTAGAATGTAGTAAAAACAGAACGAATGAATAAACTTATATACCAAAGCTTTATTGCACTCGTCTACTAGCGAACATAACAGGGTGCTTTTAATCTCCTAGATCTTAAGGGGAGGTAACTGATGATTTATCAGTACATAAAATGCCATCATTATTTCTGATTTTCGTTTTATAATTAATACAGATATGAAATTGATCACTTAGATGAATAGTGTTCTCAGCGCCCCGACTATAGAGTAATTGCTTTGTCCACTCGTCAGGATGTATCAGCAATTGACTGCTTATTTTCTCACTTTGATTATTTTTATATTAGTTTAAAAAATAATTTATGTACTTTTTTTATTGGTGAAAGGCTGATTTTTTTTCTTATTTCATTGTTTGTGTGTGTGTGGTTTTATGTGTGTGTAAATTCGTTTGTGTATGTGTGTGACTGTGTATATGTGTAGATTGTTGTGGTTATTTCTCCTTTTCATTGTTTTTCTTGTCTCTTTACACTCTCTCTCCCTATTGCTTTTTAAGTTTTTATATACCCTTTTCTCTTTTTCGGCTCTGAGCGTCAAAGATAAATATAAAAGTCTTACATCCGGTGTCTTTATTCTTAAGATTTCTTGAAGGTTCTGGGGTTTTCTTAAGTTTTGAAAATGTAGGTGTTTTACGTTTTTTGTTTTTTTTTTTGGTTAAATACATTCTTTTTATTAATGCTTAAATGTCAAGCTAAATATTTATACGCCTACATCCAGACATCAGCTACAACTCTTCTCGTTATTGAATGCTATCGTGACAAAAAAAAACAAAAAAAAAACACCTTATGTCACACATGTTGCAGTAGAAATGCTTCAGTCCAGAAAGTCTTGCCATATACAGTGCGAAAGGCCTACTTCTAGAAAATATTCTTCTAAGGGCCGGATTAAGACCCATAGCGGGGCCCTAAGCACTTAAAAAATTTTCAGGCCCCCTGTACATCTGTGAATTAATTATGCTAGTATGGAGTCTTGGTGAGTAATGCAAATAAAGTGTAAATGCTGCTTTCTTTAATTGTTGGGGCTACCAATGTAAATGGTGTTTTGTTGAAAAGATTAATGTGTCTGCCTGTTGAAGAGCATTTAACATTTATACATTTTTTAAAATCTAGGAAAAACAATGGAAAACCGATTTGTGTTTCAACGATAAAGTATATATTAAAATCAACAAAGTAATTTTTGTAATGTGTGAATAAGGAGAAAAAAGTAGTTTCCCTTTAACTGCTGGTTGAATATGGTGATATTTAAATAAGCAAGTTTTCTGAATATAATGTTCAGAGTTCTGTGTTAAAAATAGAATGTGTATTCAGAAGATCGTACAGCTGTGTGTTTTGTAACTAACAGAGTTGTTGCAACTTGGCTTGTTCACAAAGAACTGATGGTGTATGATATTCAAGTTCAGTGTCTGTGTGTGTGCGTGCGGAGTAAGTAGAATGAATAATCTGTGTAGACGCGTGTGAGTAGTCGAGTTCTACTGTCTTCAACTCTACTGTTTGATTTGGGAATTAATCTGGACTTATATTACTATCGGTAGGCTCCCAGCACGAACGTGGAATAAATTTTGAAAGAACACGAAAAATATCTGATTGGATGAAAAATTAACCAATCGGTGATTTTATAACAAAAGCATGTTTGTGAGTTAACGGTAGGAAAAATTCAGTGTGGTGAATGCAATCAGTAAATTGTCCTGTGATATTTAGTATTTATTATTTGACCAATCACAGTTGAGAAAAATGTAGGCGTGGCAAACATAGTAGTAATCACTACAAAAGGATATCAACCGAGAACAGGCAACGTGGAAACACTAGCTAGAAATAAATATAGAAGGAACTGAAGGCACATATGACCATCAAAAGAAGCTGATCATCAGTTCCAACCCAGAACAACATCATCCAAGAAAGGACCAATCACAGCTGAGCAGCTACTGTCATGTGAGCCACAACCAGAATTATGACCAGAAGTGATCGTGTAATCAACAAATAAGCGTCTCACATAAACATATGATGATTGGTTAAAGGTTAGTTTGGGGAAGAGTGACAGAACCCAAAGAGTGTGAGTTCAATACTCGGTTAAGTTAGTGAGAACTTGGAGAGGGGAATTAACAAGAGATAACTGACATCCATTAAACATGGCATGTGGAACTAGAACATTCTACCCCAGTAAGCGAAATAAAGGGTTCAGTTTGACTTTCCAACCACCTGAAGAAGGCCGGAGCGTACACAACAGCAATTGTAATTTGTTTCTTAGCATTCAGGGACTATGTAGGAAATCAGAACTGGAATAAGAACTCCTTCAATAAAAAGACAAATGCTGTTGATAAACTCTAAGAACAGGTTTACTGAATATAAAGAAAAACTGGTGAATAAAATATCTCTATTATTTATTGAAAGATTAAGCTCTCCCCTTCCTGGATGATGACTTGAGGAATCTACCAGTAAACACAAAAAATAGTGGAAGCAAGACTGTCTTGTGTGTGCCTGTGGGTTTGTTCCAGACATGGAAAATTCAAATGTTCTTGGGAGGCAATGACTGACATGTCTAATTACTCTCTTTGTTTGGCTCAATTCTCTTTGTCTCTCCAGGGCCTTCTGGATTTTCATTTATATAGATGACTTCCCTTGCCTAAAATTTGACATTGATATAACTAATTTCCTTAATTTTTGTTTTTCTTGTAACTGACCTGTTAAGCGAATGCAAATACTGTATAGATTCTCCAATTACTTTAGCTTAAAGGACAAAGTCTTTCAGAGATATAATTATTGTCAATATTTCAGATATTTACCTGTAAACTACAATCTGTGAACATATATTTACCTGTAGCTAAAAAGATGGTCATATATGCATCGTGAAATGGTCATTTGTCATTCTGAACTTAAAATATATTGGAAGGGGGTTGAAATTTAGTGAAAGGAAATGAAAAATCATGAGCAAAATGAACTTTTGTAACACTGATTTATTTACTGCGTACTTTGATCAGTCTAAATGAAACACCCTTATATATAATCCATCTTCATAATCTGAATGGAAACAAATGTTAGTTTTAGTTTAAAATATAACAGAAAAGAATATTTTTTTAACATGGAGAGCTTGTTTTTTTCCTGATCTGTTCAGAGATTTATTGACAATCTAATATTTAGAAAATTTAAGTGAGGGGGATTGAACTGAAAGAAATTACTTGATGAATACAACATGAACACCTTATTTACATAGTTTTTGTTTTACTTGTAACTGACCAGTCCATGGAATATAAAGACTGTAGATTCTCCAATTACTTTAGCTTAAAGGAGAAAGACTTTCAGAGATATAATTGTTGTTAATATTTCAGATATTTACATGTAAACTGCAATGAAAATCTTATTTATCATGTAACATAGGTATAACTATGTAGAAATTACTGTGTAGCTAAAAAAGATGGTCAATTGTCATTCTAATCTTAAAATGCAAAATCGACTTGTATAAGCATTTTAAAAGATGATCTCTTATATATTTATAATAATCCAATATACAGATGACCAAACATAATTAACAGTTATTTGTGTAATCTATATGCAATCTTGAGGTTTTTGGTAATGTTCTGTTTATTGATATGGGTATTTATACTCATTGGCTAACTCAGAATATTATAATTAGGGTAGCTCTCAAATACAAACTATGTACTTATCAATATGTAGACATTAATGTACATGTTTCAAGCGATGACCAAACAACTGACCAATGTTTCTCCCTTGTCAGAACATTTAGCTTTGTCTAATTTCACCAGGAACTGACCCATGCTGCTTTCCTCAATTTATTGCTGTATGATAACATTCTTCTGCAGTACAGTGTATACTTCTGCTGCACTGCATATTTTTTTACACACCATGTGCATTGTTGAATACATAGGATGTGGGGGGGAAATCCTGATATGGCCACAAATTGAATAGCCAAGAAATCACAACTATTTCAGGGAAAGAAACCTCAAAACACAAGAATTTACTTACAAATGTGTGATCTTTATCAGAGGGACACTTGCACCATGCCAAACACAGAAAAATGTACAATAAAAGGAAGTAAAAAAAAAAAAAAAAAAAAAATGAAAAAGGTACTAGAGACAAATGACAAATTTAGTGTTGACTGGTTCACCGTGTTGTCCTGGTCTCACTCCTTATTTCATTTAAAGGTTCTGGAGGCACTTTACATCAGGTCCCGTAAGCCTTCTTTGTGTAAATAACGTGAGTGTTTGTTGGGACTCGCTGTCATTTGTCTCTAGTTCCTTTTTCATTTTTTTTGTTTTTCTCAACTTCCTTTTATTGTACATTTTTCTGTGTTAATTCTAAATCTCCCATTGAAGCCTGAAGAGCGGGAACGAAACCGGTTGCTTTGCCCGTTTTTAATATATCTCATAATATTAAGTTTTATACTTTTATTTCGATCATATATATATATATATATATATATATATATATATATATATATAAGGTGTTTGAAATTTTGTCAGATAAAAGAAAATTCAAGCAAAAGGAACATTTATAAGCTTTTTGAAAGATGATCTGTTATGTTTATCTGAATGCTTTTCCATAAGAGATTTCAGGTACAGTTTCTTGTGAAATACTCAAGGTAACATTTGAGTTTAATTATATATGGATAAGGCTTCAGTTGACATGAATATTAATTATATATGGATAAGGCTTCAGTTGTCATGAATATTAATTATATATGGATTAGGTTTCAGTTATCATGAATATTAATTATATATGGATTAGGTTTCAGTTATCATGAATATTAATTATATATGGATAAGGCTTCAGTTGTCATAAATATTAATTATATATGGATTAGGTTTCAGTTGTCATGAATATTAATTATATATGGATAAGGCTTCAGTTGTCATGAATATTAATTATATATGGATTAGGTTTCAGTTGTCATGAATATTAATTATATATGGATAAGGCTTCAGTTGTCATGAATATTAATCAATGTCCAAATAAAAAAAAAAAAGAATGGTATAAATGAAACTAATGCATTTTCTGATGGAATGTTCATCTGAAAAGTTCTAAAAGTAAATTTCGCATTAAAATCTGTTATGGTCATTTGTATAACCTGTCTTTATCATTATGAGAGCATTGGTATGTGGTGAAATTACTGTGAATTCTTTAAGCAGCACTTTCTTTCTTTTGGCAATATTTTCTCAAGTTTTGATTCAATTATATTCTCTTTTGTGCTTTATGATAAGCCTTTTTAAAAAAAAAAATAAACAAAAAATATAAACTGAAATGAATGCAATCGAAGGTGATGGGGTTAAAGGTTCAATTTCCATTTTTTATGTATAAGGTTTAAGTGATACAAAATGTCCACTGAGCATGGAAGTAGACTGAGAACATAAGAAAATGCCTGAAAAATAGGCGAGTATACAATATCTAAAACATTGTAAGTATAGAAACCAAGATGAACATGCTGGTTTCAGTGGATTGGTATACAATAGATTCTATCATAAAATGCAAGTATGAATTTACAGCACTTTCAAGAAGAACAGAAACAAGTTTGAGAAGTACAGTGTAACCCGGATATAAGAGACCCGGATATAAGAGATTTTTTCTCTGGTCCCAAATTAGAGCCTGTGTGAATGTATATAAATTAGACCAAACCCGGATATAAGGGACTTCTTCTCCGGTCCCGACAACTCTCTTATATCCGGGTTACACTGTATAATTTCTTTTTTCTAAGAGAAGTTAAAATTTCCTGGTCTAAGGAGCAACTTGACTTCTGTTACGAAAACAATATATTTCTATAATGACTTCATGAATGCAATTTTTTTTAAACAGATCAAGTAATGATTAAATTAAATATTTCTCATAAAATTGTCTTGATGTTATTATTATTATTATTTATAACATCATATTTCTGTCAGTCAAATAATGGCCATTAGGATTTCTGCCAATTCAAGGGAAAATTCTTACTCCTAGCCATATAATTCAAACAATAATTAAAAGTGTTGCTTTTTCTTTACAGTGGGCTGTTATATTTGCCTTGAAAGTAAAAAAAAACTTGGAAGACCTCATGTTTTAAAATTAATATTTTTCAAAAAGATATAAAATTTTCTTTGGCAATGCCAAGTTTTTAGGAATATAAATTTCAATTAAAATAAATCCAGAAATTGCTGCTAAACATACATGTATGCACAGACAAGCACTTTTATATGGATGTAATGAATGGCTGTACACCTGTCACTTTCCTGATAAATCAACTATGGTGAAATTTGAACTCAGGTCTCATGGTCAGAATGTTCTAACCACTCTGCCATGCATCCAGAAATATATATGATAGGTAACACCAATGATGATGATAAATAAATAAAAATTTACTTGTAATATTTCAAACCAATTTGCTGATGACAAAAGAGACATACTTTATTAAATTAAGATGCATTTGTGGAATTGAAAAAAATAAAGTTGCATGGTATTTTCACATTGGAAATATTTTTAAAAGAATTTTATTTCATTATTTTCACAACTGCTTACTTATATCTTTTTTGTATGGAAGATCAAACAGGTAATAGTTCTGAAACATCTCCCTTCTAAATTAGTCGCTATAACAGAAAGTATTCATTTCTGTGCCCAATATTTGCATCGGTGCATCTATTGCTGATGGAGAAGTGTCATGGTATAATTTTCAAACGCTCAGAGATCAAATTGCATTTGACACTGTCTTTCCTTCATGCAAATGCTGCTTGTTTGTCAAACTTGCTAGATATCTTTATTCCCTGTCTTTTTCTCATATACTAGACTGACAATGTGAGTGAAAAGGTGTAGATTTTTGAAAAAAATTGACCAAAACGTTTCAAAAGATTACCTCCATATACATATCATTCATGTTTGAATACTAAGAAAATCTAACCCAACAAGTTTTACGGCAAGGATTACATTATGCCATTTTAGATTTATAAAGAAAGAAAATATTGCACAACATGTGACTACCGTATATATTTACAGATAGGTCACCCCACTGGATAGGTCGCACCCTACTTTATGGTTTAATAATTGGTCATTTACTGTTGACTCACAGACAGGTTGCACTATAATCTGAGGAGTTAAACAGCCCTTTTTAAACATAAGAATTATCAGATATCTACCTTTATTTTTATCTTTATTTCAAAACATACAATTATTAATATACTTCTGCAGATCGATTTCCATGTTCTTCTGCATAATTTACAATTTTTAATTTAAAACCTGCTTCATAACTCTTTCTTTTACTCATAATTAGGGTTTGCAACAATTAAAATTATAAACTATAAATTTGGTTACCAACTATACTGCTGCATTATGCAAAATAGCGCAAACGTTTTGGGTACTAGATTAATGCACTTTGTTATTTGTAAGTAACACTTAAGAATGCCTTTTAATGTTATATGAGACAACCATTAAAGAAAATTATCTCATAAAGAATGTATTTCATTTCTTTAAGTCATATTTTCCAATGTATTTTTGACAAAATATATTTTGCAGAATGAATTGTGGGATTATTTTTTCTTTCTCAATAAACATCAATACATGGTTCCTTAACTTATGTATGCATGTTCAGGGTTTCTATATCAGTCGAGAGTGAGGGTCCTGACTGAACGGTGACTGATGGATCAATGAATATTTTATAATTTTATTTATTTATTGTGATGAATATGTGAATCTAGCAGCATGAATTAAGTTTAAAGCAGCGAGTCAGTATGACAGATGAATTGTTTCTATACGGAGAAAAAAATGCAGCTTTAGTGTTTGGGTATCATTTCTGATTTCTCAGAAATCATGATGACAAGGTAGTGTTGTTTTACATTTATGTCAAGCAGATAGGTCCCACCCTTAATATTTTGTGAAATTTTTGGTAAAAAAAAGTGTTACCTATTCATGAGTATATACGATATATTCACACACACACACACATATATATATATATATATTACAGTGGACTGGTAATGTCTTGAGAATGTCTGCTGACAGGATACCCAAGATCCTAATGTACAGCCAGTTAGATCAGGGCTACAGGAATGTAGGACACCCATGGCTAAGATACAAAGACAAGCTGAAAAGCAACTTGTCAGCAGTTAATATACCACATAACACCCTTGAGTGCTTAGCTTTAGGGCGGGTAGAATGGAGATCAACGTGTTTTAGTGGACTCAGCAATTTTCAATCTGCTTGTCTGAATCATCTTCAAGAAGCGAGAGCAAGATCTAAAAGGTCACCCTTGATCTCATCTCACAATCCTCACACTTGCTCTATATGTGGCCTCCTTTGTAAATCACTAGCGTGTCTTAAATGCCACTTAAGATTAGCACATAAACTTTCATAACTGAATCAATAAGCTGTCAGATCCTCATCCGTCAAAACCGACAGGAGAGTCCATTATTATTATTATTATATTATTATTATATATATTATAGAGTGCAGAATCCCATCCAAATATAACAGCAGAAATAACACAAATGAAAACTTTCTGAAGTAGCAGTAAACGTGTATTATCTTTTCAGATTAATTTAAGAAAATTGACAAAATTCTCAACAAACAATAAGAAGAATAATGAATAGGACAAAAATGAGACAAACAATATATGTACATAATGCAAGTGAAAAGCAAAGCAAAACAGCTAATAGTAAGAAATAAAGTAAAAGATTCATAAAGTAGAAATAGTGTTCACAAGAAAAAGGGATACAGTTCAGTGGTTATACCATTCTGAAAGGGAAGAAAGTGGCAAGCAGAAAGATCAGGATTGTGCTCCATTTGAAGCATTAAAATATTTCTTGAAATCCGCTCTACTGAATGACATTTTAACTAAGTCAGCATCATTTTCTTCTGATGGAATATAGTCCAGTGTTATTGTGACATTTTACATTTCACTGCTTAGCTCTGATGGTTTTAAATGTTGATGGTAGAGGTGGCTTTAGATAAAATTATTTTTACCATGACTATCACAACAGATAGTAGGATGCTTATCTTCATTTGAATTAATCATGGTATTTAATAATTGGATGAGCAATTTTGCTTGTGTTGTGGCTGCTTAGCCATATATTCCACACTGCATATTGACAATGCTACAGTAGTTTGTTATCTAGTAATTATATATATATATGCACAAGGCTCCAAACTATTTCTCACTAATATTTGTTATCTACTGGTTTGGCAATTTTCATCCCTAATATTGATATACATTTCACAAGAATTTGATTGGAGATTACAATCTTTTATTCCAAATTTCATTAGAATCTTGTTAAAAGTTGTTATTAGAGTCATCATCAAAATGAAAAAATTATTCAACAGATTTCAGTGGAATGGTTTCTTTTCAGTGTTTTTTCATGTGCCTTTTTAAAGATGAATTTCGGGAAAATGTACAACCACAGATTTCACAGTGGAATGGTTTCTCTCCAGTGTGTGTATACATGTGACGTTTGAGATGTGAATTTTGGGAAAACTTATATCCACAGATTTCACAGTGTAATGGTTTCTCTCCAGTGTGTGTTAACATGTGGCGTTTCAAAGTTGAGTTTAGGGATGATTTAAATCCACAGATTGTGCAGTGGAAAGGTTTCTCTCCAGTGTGTGTTAACATGTGTCTTTTGTGATTTGAATTTAGGGAAAATTGAAATCCACAGATTTCACAATGGAAAGGTTTCTCTCCAGTGTGTGTTAACATGTGTCTTTTGTGATTTGAAATTTTGGAAGATTTAAATCCACAGATATCACAGTGGAAAGGCTGCTCTCCAGTGTGTGTTAACATATGTAATTTTAGAGATGATTTTTGGGAAGACTTAAATCCACAGATTTTGCAGGGGAAAGGTTTCTGTCCAGTGTGTCTATACATATGTTTTCTGAGATTGGAATTTTGGGAAGATTTAAATTCACAGATATCACAGTGGAAAGGTTTCTCCCCAGTGTGTGTTAACATGTGTGTTTTGAGATTTGAATTTAGGGAAGATTTAAATCCACAAATTTTGCAGTGGAAAGGTTTCTGTCCAGTGTGTGCTAACATATGTGATTTTAGAGATGATTTTTGGGAACACTTAAATGAACAGATTTCACAGTGGAAAGGTTTCTCTCCAGTATGTGTTAACATATGTGAATTTAAAGATGATTTTTGGGAACACTTAAATCCACAGACTTCACAGTGGAAAGGTTTCTCTCCAGTATGTGTCAACATATGACGTTTCAGAGTTGAATTGAGCGAAAATTTAAATCCACAGAGTTGGCACTGGAAAGGTTTCTCTCCAGTGTGTGTTAACATGTGTCTTTTGTGATTTGAATTTAGGGAACATTTAAATCCACAGATTTCGCACTGGAAAAGTTTTTCTCCTGTGTGTGTTGACATGTGTCTTTTGTGATTTGAATTTTTAGAAGATTTAAATCCACAGATATCGCAGTGGAAAGGTTTCTCTCCAGTGTGTGTTAACATATGTGCTTTTAGAGACGATATTTGAGAACACTTAAATCCACAGACTTTGCACTGGAAAGGTTTTTCTCCAGTGTGTGTTAACATGTGGCGCTTCAGAGTTGAATTTAGGGAAAATTTAAATCCACAGATTTCACAGTGGAATGGCTGCTCTCCAGTTTGCGTTTTCATGTTTGTTTTGACATCTGAATTTAAATATAACACCAGAGGTTTTGTAGGAAATGGTTAATCCCCAATGAGTGTTTTGTTAAATATCTCATGTACTGACTTACAGTTTACTACAAATCCACAAATTTCACAGTGTAAAAATGCCCTCTTTCTCATAAATATTTACCATGGTTTCATGTACCCTCAAATATGCAATCTGAAAAAGAAAAAATATGATATCTTAAAACTCTATCCCTAATTACAGAGAATGCACCATTATACTATGTGTTCATCAAAAAAAAAAAAATGCTGTTAATTAAAAGGCATTTGTTATCAAATAGACTTATGAATACAAAGAAACCAAGGCAGAATGACTGATAAATTTGTCTTCAAATCTGACACATTTATTACTGCTTATTTTGACTGAAATCATTTATACAATGCAAATGAACAATGTAATATAAAAATAGAATTTAATTTTATTCTGGCCTGCATGTAAAAATAGCAGATTTGACATCTGATTATTATTAAATGATGTAACAATAAATATGGATGTGTGGGTGTTGGAATGGACATAGGAAGAGAAAAACAAAATCTGTTGTACAATGCAATAGGTTATATTTTATTTTGGATGGCATATGAAACTAGAGCAGATTTGCCAATAGATTATTATTAAATCATGTATCAGTGGACATGGATGTGTGGGTGTTGGAATGGGCATAGGAAGAGAAAAACAAAATCAGTTGTACAATACAATAGGATATATTTTAGTTTGGATGGCATATGAAACTAGAGCAGATTTGCCAATAGATTATTATTAAATCATGTATCAGTGGACATGGATGTGTGGGTGTTGGAATGGGCATAGGAAGAGAAAAACAAAATCAGTTGTACAATGCAATAGGATATATTTTATTTTGGATGGCATGTGAAACTAGAACAGATTTGCCAATAGATTATTATTAAATCATGTATCAGTGGACATGGATGTGTGGGTGTTGGAATGGGCATAGGAAAAGAAAAAACAAAATCAGCAAGGTGTGTTCCATAGAAGGAAACAGACAACTTTAAATTCAAAATCCTGTATTGTATTATGTTACATCAAATGAAGTTGATTTAGAGATACTCCCAGTCACTGAGTGCAGAGAACATAGGATGTTGGATATATGGATATAAAAATAACAGCCACAGAAATAATGTGATGAAATATTGGCAGGATTAAAATGTAAATTAGCAAAGATTCAAGTCTGGTGTCATCATTCAATTGGCAACCTTCATTCATTATTAACTGGCCACTTATTATACATGAAGACTCTGTGCAGAGTAACTGATAGTCATGCCTAGTTATGTGTAGACCCAATTATTATGATAAATATATAACAAACAGTAGGTCCCTGGGTTACAACAGTCTCAACCTGTGATGATTCATGGTTACAGTGCAATATCCATTAATCTTATGGAGTCTGCCTCAAGGATTTGACATGGCAGGAAAATACACTGTGTGGTGGAAGAATACATTGTCAAACAGTGCTAGAGTGAGGAGGGTGGTATGTGTCAGTTCCTGGCACAATTAAACATTGTTAAATGCTCTGAAACAGGAGAAGCATTGGACAGTTGCTTGGCTTACATTGTTCAACTATTGCTTAAAAGATGTATTACAACAGTCTCAACCTATGACGATACATGGTTAAAGCACTTATCGTGTCTGCCCCAAACATTCAATATGGCAGCAGAAGTTAGCATGGTTCAGTTCCTGGTAAAATTAGACATTGTTAAATGTTCTGAAAAGGGAGAAACACTGGCTGGTTGCTTAGCTTAAGTTGTTCAGCTATCACTTAAAAGGGGTACATCTGTGTATACATATTGATAAGTACATAGTTCATATTCAAAACCTATCCATAACACCTGGATTAGCCAAGCAGGTATAAATGCTTACATCAATGACCAGAACATTACCAAAAGTCTTAAGATTGCACAAGTAACTGTTAATCATGGTCAGTGTATCATTACAATAAATATATAATTATACATTATTATGATAAATATATAACCATCATCTTTCAAAATGCTTATACATGTTCATTTTGCTCATAATTTTTTATTACTTTTTCACTAAATTTAAGTCCTCTTCTAATCTATTTTAAGATTAGAATGACAATTCCATGATGCATATCTGACCATCTTTTTTATCTGCAGGTAAACATACTCACATTGATTTCTATATAGGTATGCCTATGTTACATGATCAGTAAAAATTTTCATTGTAGTTTACAGGTAAATATATGATATATTAGCAACAACTATACCTCTGAAATACTTTCTCCTGTAATCTAAAGTAATTGGAAAATCTATACAGTACTTGCATTCTGTGGACTGATTAGTTGCAAGAAAAACAAAAATTATATAAATAAAGCATTCATGTTGCAGTCATCAAGCAATTTCTTACAGTTCACTCCCCATCACTTAAAAAATCCTAAACATCAGGCTGTCACTAAATCACTCAACGCATAAAACAAGCTCTCCATGTTAAAAATACACTTTTCTGCCATAGTTTAAACTAAAAGTAACATTTTGTTTCAATTCAGATTAATAACATTTCAAAACAGTTAATTTTTCTCTATGCTTCAGGAATGTATATTTTATTTTTGAAAGATTTTTTAATACAGAGAATTAAGTTGTCTTAACAGATATGTCAATATGGACAAATTGATAGACTTTACTGATAATCAAAAAATTATAAAAATTTAGATTTCTTTCTAAAGTACTGAGTCATTGAATTGTAATGACTTTTTCTATTTATGATTAATAAGTACAGTTTAATTTAATATCTATTGGTCACTACAAATACAGAATTTTAAAAGGTTATAAATTATTCTAATTAAAAAATTACAATTCTTGTATATTTTTTTATTATTTATTAAAAACAAAAATCAAGCCTATTTTACAGTAATCAATAAATAAGACCAATTTTTCATAAACAAACTCAAACTAACTAGGTAATACCAAAATGAACATTTTACTTTTTAAATGAAAGAAAAAATTGCTAGCCCTTCTATATTTGAATATTTGCTAAAAATCAGTGACAGATCCAATTCAAACAGAATTTTCGATATTTATGATTAAAATGACAAATGACCATTCCATGATGCATATATATATATTTAACTACAGGTAAATATATCTTCACAGTGATTTCTACATTGTAATGACTATGTTACATGATAAATAAGATTTTCATTGCAGTATACAGGTAAATATCTGAAATATTAACAGCATCTGAATATCTCTGAAAGACTTTCTCCTGTAAGCTAAAGTAACTGGAGAATCTATACAGTATTTGCATTCCCTTGATGGGTCAGTTACAAGAAAAACAAAAACAATGTAAATAAGGCATTCATGTTGTATTCATCAAGTAATTTCTTTCAGTTCAATCCCTCTCACTTAAATTTTCTAAACATCAGGCTGTCAATAAATCACTCAACACACCAGAAAAACAAACCCTCCATTTGAAAAAAAATATACTTTTACATTATACAGTGTAACCCGGATATAAGAGAGTTGTCAGAACCGGAGAAGAAGTCTCTTATATCTGGGTTTAGTCTATTTTGTTTAGGTAAGTATGGCTCTAATTTGGGACCAGAGAAAATTTCTCTTATATCCGGGTTACACTGTATTTAAAACTAAAAGTAATTGTTTCAATTCAGATTAATTAAATTTGAAAACAGCTTATATTTCTCAATGTTTCAGAAAAGTATATTTTTACTTTTTAAAGATTTTTGAATACAGAGAATTATGTTTAACAGATTTGATAGATTTTACTGATAATCAAAAAAAAAATAAAAGATATAAATTTCAATTTCTTTTTAAATTGAATTGAAATGACTTTTCCATTTTTGATTAATAAAGAGTTTTAATTTAATATCACTTGAACAGTACAAATTAATACAGAATTTTAAAAGTTTATAAATTACTCTAATTAAAACATCTAAAAAAAATCTAAGTATTGCAAAATTTTAGAAGTTATTAAAAAAAATTCAAATCAAAATATGTTTTAAAATAATCAAAAAATATGACCGTTTCTTCATGGGCCACTTCAAACTGACAAGATATCACAAAATGGATGTTTCATTTTTTTTTTAAATGAAAACAAAAATTGCAACCCCCCCCCCCCATATTTAAATATTTGCCAAAAATCAGTGAATTATCCAATTCAATAAGAATATTCAGTACTTATTCAATCTTTAATGAATTAAAAACTAAATAGGTTGTTTTATTAAAAAACTGTGTGGAAATTTTTTCTATGAGGTTTGTTCCTCCTCTGCACCTTTTTGATATTTTGTGTATGCTTTTTATCAGGTCATCCAATCAGTTCTGTCCGAATTTTGAATAAAGAAAACAAGTGACCAAATGTTACATTTAATTACAGATTCAATCAACAATGTATTTTCCCTGATTATCTATGACTTCCTTCCATCTATTAACAAGCTTACTAATTCCATTACTGTAAAATTCTTTTGGTTTTGATTCAAAGAACTCACAAATGTCAGTTTTAACCTCTTCCTGTGTTACAAAAGCTCTTTCTTCCAAATGATTCTGTAAGCTACGAAACAAATGGTAGTCTGAAGGAGCTAGATCGGGAGAATAAGGTGAATGAGGAATTTTCTCCCAACCAAGTTCTTCCATCTTTTGTGATGTGATTCTTGCTGTGTGAGGTCGGGCATTGTCCTGATGAAACATCACCTCTAGAGCAGGTTTTTTTTACTCAAAGCTTGTTTCAAATGCTCTAATTGCTGACACTATATTTGAGCATTAATTGTTGCATTAGGTGGTAAGAATTCAAAGTGGATTATTCCTTGGTGATCCCACCAGATTGAAAGAAGAACCTTTTGCCCATGAAGTTCCCTTCTCGGTTGTGGCTGGGGTCCTTCCCCTTTACCAAGCCACTGTCTACGATGCTTAACATTCCAATAAAAGATCCATTTTTCGTCGCCAGTCACAAGTCTATCCAAAAAAGGTGAAACAAGTTGGTGAGAATGGAGAGAAGAGCAGATGTCAATTTGGGATTTGAGGTTGTTTTCAGACAATTCATGAGGCACCTATTTTCCAAGTTTAGGAACTTCTCCAAGTTGTTGAAGATGATGATGAACAGTTGTATGGTTTGAACTGAGAACCACTACCAATTCCTCAACTGATAAAGCAGGATTTTCTTCAAGGGCTGCTTCAAGAAGCTTTTCATCAAACTCAGCTGGACATCTGGTTCAATCTTCATCTTCAAGGGTGAAATCTCCACCTCTGAATTTTGCAAACCATCTTCTGCAAGTTCTTTCATTCACACATTCCTCCATAAACTGAGTGAATGTTTCTAGCCACTTCAGCTACTGAGTTTCCTTTCTTGAACTCATAAAGCATTATGTGTCTCAAATGATTCTTGGGTACTTCCATGTTAGCAGGGTTTTAATCAAACAAAATTTAATTTTATTGTTCTCTGAAATAAAATTTGATAAGTTTAAATGCATCTAAACATAAAAATAATGTTCAGCTTCATTAGACATTATAAAATACTCTTTAAATTTCGTTCATTTTAGCAAAAAGTTAAAATTCGGACAGAACTTATGGGATGACCAGATAATATGGGGAGTTAGTTAAATCTTTTTAGTTATATAGAAAAAAGTCCCTGACAATTTTACTTCAGTTAAAAAAATCATGCAATATCAAGGGTGGACATACAGAAAATTTATCCAAAATTTCACAAAAAATAATTCAATAAAACTCAAAAAATAATTTTTTCTAACAGTTTTAAAATCCAATTAATTTATAAATTTACTAAACGAGATTGAAACATATCTCTAGTTTGTTTTCACTTTTTGCTTATAATGGTGATCCAATGAGTCAATGGAGGATGAGAAGATGAGCCAATATTTTAAAAATGCCTGAAATGTTTATTTTTATACAGAATTAATTTTTATCTTAATTCATATTAGCTTTAGGTAGGTACATCCACAAAAACTGCGATACCGAATGTTTAAATTTCAAAAATGTAAAAGCTTTCATTTTAGCTTTAATTGAAAGCTGGAGGATTAAATTTACTGTTTTTAGTAAGCAAAATTCTCCGGTGTATTTCAAACAGAAATTATACAGATTGAAATTGATTTTCATTGTTTTTCAGTAACATCATCAAAACTGTCCATTTTTGACACATTTGTAAGCAGAAGTTAGTTTCTTGGTTTGAAAAATCATGCAAAAATATAATTTTCTGAAACTGTATTTGAGGAATATTAGATGATTTAATATTTAATCTGATTTGAAACAAATATTATTTACTTTAAGTTTAAAATATTGCAGAAATTAATTTTTACAGCAAACAGTAGCCGTTTCAAGAGGTAAGTGGTCACTCATGGTTCTCATGTCAATTTTGTCATGTGCTGTCACTTGGTTTATTTTGTTTCCAACTTTCTTTGCATTTTGTCTTATTCTATTTCCATTCCTATTCTGTTTTCACTACATGGAAATAAACATCTTCATTAGTGGACTCATCAGCACTCCTCTACTGCATCTATGTTATGTCACCTGTCCTTTCTCTGGTGACTACGCAATGTAGTATACACCTTGGTACTCGTCTGTCTCTTTTCCCTCATGAGACGTGCTTGCAAAATAGCAAAATTTCTTACATTTCATGCATGTTTTCCCCTTTGCTGGACATTGTCCCATCTCATGGCCTCTTCTGCAAAATTTGCAGCTTCTTACTTTTTCTTTCCTTTGGTTATTTTCATTGCAAGTGTACTGGTCACTTCTGTTGATGTGTGAATCCCTTCTATTTATCTTATAGAAGTTTCTTCAGTCTCTGCTACTTTTAGGGCTGAGACAATAGTCAGGTCTCTTTCCTCCTTGACTAAGGACGTATGTGTCAACTTGAGGTGAATATCAAATATAAATAGATTGACTAAAATGGTTTCCTCAACTTTTTTTAAGAAAACATGTGCCGACTCGTAAAACTTTGTGTCTGAACACTCAAAAGTTACATCTCGGCTCTGTATTGTACCATGCGGTGGCCGATGGTTCTTTCATCCTGAAAGACAAACATTTCACTTAGCTATTGACCCTCATTTTCTGCCTAAATTAGTAAGTAGTTAATCTTCACACCCTCATTGGTGTTGCAGAGTAGCCCAATGAAATGTAACTTGAGTTAGAGTATAAATCTGTCCATTTCTTTTCCAATATTAGGGTTATTCCAATACATTGTGGGAGGAGGAGGAAGCTGCCAAGTTGTCATGATGAGTACTGAGGAAAAGTCCAATGATAAATGAATGTCTTACATTCATGGTGGTTGTAGACATATGTATCTTTATTCTTGACTAGCAGTAGAGCCCGGCATTGCCCGGGGATGTAACAGTAAGAGATAGATCAAGTATCGACCATCATAAAGACGGAAAAATAAAATTGACAAAGATTATTGTTTAAGGTTGACGGACACGCATGTCTTGTTTTGTTTTTTTTTTGTTTTTTTTATGAATTGGTCAAACCCAAACTCAAGCAAAAACATTGTTTTCAATCGTTATGAGTCTACCGATTGAATAAAATTTTATTATAAACAATTGTCTTGTAAATGGAATTTTTAAAGCATTCTGAATGTAAAAATAAAGAGAAAAGTGTGCAAGACAATAAGAAACACTACCATCCCCCCAAAAAGTGAAGTTTTGTTGAAATCGGTTGAAAAATATAGGAAATCTGATCCCATATATAAATGAACACAAACACACACACAACCTTGGTTTTATAAAAAGTATAACTTGATATGAGTTGTCCCCCTTCCATTCTTGTGATGCCTCTTAATCGTGTTTTCAAATTGATTTCGTGCAAAAACAATTGTGTTTTTCCAATTTTTGGTGCTGTCAGAACCACTGCAAGGTAATTTTACATAGTCCTGTGAAGTTTTGTTGAAATTGGTTGAAAAATGTAGGAAATCCGATCCAATATATAAACGTACAGACACACACACATACAACCTGGGTTTTATAATAAGTATGATTATCTGGCCAAAAATCAGTTAAAATGAGACCTACGTTCATTTGTTCTTCCTTAGTCAATCACTTTTGATAACTAGGATCTGCTATCTGCTGGGTAAATATATTATCAGGGGCAACATGTGAGGAAAGCAAATGCATTCACAGTTTCAGATAAACATTGTTAAAAGAATTCCACCAGAAAATGCATCAGTTTCGTTTTTTAACATTTTATTTTTACTCACACATTAATCTATATGTCAACTGAAGCCTTCTCCATATATAAGGAAACTCAAATGTTACATTAACTGTTTCACAACATTCACTGATGGTCAACATATATAAGAGTCAAATTTAGATGAAATTACATTTAATATTTCTTATGGAAAAGTATTACATATATATATATATATATATATATATATATATATATATATATATATATATATATATTTCAGAGTAGTTTTCCATATATATATATATATATATATGCCAAATCAGTTGGGTTTCAATCCTGGCTTGAGGCAATTAGATGTCTAGCTTACATTGATGACTGAGATTTTGCTCATGATATATTTTTCTCGATATGTACATGCAAAGGAAAAAAAAAAACAACTAAATTCTTTTTAAAATACTGGGTTACTTCAATTGTAATAAGCTTTTCAATTTATGATTAGTAAATATATCCCCAAACTGTTACAGCATTGAAATAGCATTTTAAAAGATTTTAAAACTTTATAAACTATTCTCATTAAAATTTACAAATGCGAAATCAGTTCTTGTAAAAATTCATTCTTTATCGTATTTTTTTGTCTTAAGACTATAGTGTAATGTCTTATTTATAAAAGCTTTTCTAATTAAATAATGTTTTAGTTTTATTTCATTTTATGATTTAGAGTAGATTTGAGGGTTCTGTTTTACGAAAAAAGTTGATTTCAATTCTCCAAGTTCTGCTTTTAACTAAATTAAGTGTTGCATTATTGATGTTCTCGAAATTTCATAAAATTAAATAAGTGAGGTGTAACATGTAAAAAAAAAAACTATATATATCTTTACCAAGATTTTCTAAAAGAAACAGTTTTAGAATATTTAATTCATTTTGAATCAGTTCAAGTTTCTTTAAAATTCAACAATTATTTGATTTTTGCAGGAATTTCTAAGTCATTGTTTTTCTCCACAAAAAAGATAATAAAATACTAATCCCCACCCACCACTGCTGATGAAAGAAAAACAAGATTTTTAACCAAAGTTTTGAGCAAGTATTCACTGGAGATGTATGAATGTTAGTATAAAATGTGCAACATTTATCCTAGTATCTAAAAAAAAGTTCAACCCATGAAAAATTAAAAAAAAAAGATAATGAAATCCAAAATTTAAATAATATTTTTGGAGTCTATGCTAAAAAACAAAATTCCATTGACATTTTAGTGTCAATAACAGAGAAGAAATAAAAAAAAAAAAAAAACATGCTTAAAAAATATTTCTTTTACTAATGAAACTTTCAGAACTTAAATCATCATTGTTTATATGGAGAAATGTTTTAGTTTTATTATAATGGACATTATTTTTCTCAATGAATAATGAATTTTTACAAGAATTATTTTCATTTTAAAAAATTTCATTATAATAATTTAAATGTTTAATTAAATTTAAAATCTTTTAAAATTTTGCATTAAATGACAAAAAACAAGCCAATGTTTTGTAAAAAGGCTTATTTATTTTATTCATATATGAAACTTTATTTTTAAGTAAATGTTTAATTGAATTTAAAATCTGTAAATAATGAAGATGTGCCAATGTTTTTAAAATATGTTACTTTTAATTTGTATTACTTTTAAAGGCTATTATCTTTGAAATAAAACTGAGGAAGACATTTAAATTATTTAAAATGCATTTTCTCTGCACTTTTAGGAAGTCCTTGATGGTTTGTCTAACTTAATTTTTTTTTTTTTTCAGAGTGAATCTAAAACCTTTTCATACAAAAACAAACAGGATTAAGTTGCTGTTGGACTTGATATTTATTTCCCAAGTTCCCAAATATTTTGTAATGAATATAATTTTTGGTAAAAAAAAATTGTGACGTATCTGCGAGTATATATACAAGTTACCATCGATGGAAAGCAAATAAACATCATCTCTTTTTAAAAAATGCTACAAAATTCTGGGAATTATGAAAATTAAATGAAATTTTCAGCAATTATTCATTAATGAAAGAATTGTATACTGAATATCCTACTTTATTAGAAAACATTCTACAAATTTGGGGGTTGGGGGGATCAGTTAACCCACCCATTTTAGTACATTGTGAATAATTTTAATTTTAGTGGTTGAAGACAAATAATATTTTTAGTCTTATAAAGAAAAAAATCCTGTATTATTTCAGTAAAAGCTTTTGCAATATCAATGTAACCAGCCTTAAAATTTTCCCCAGTACATGTACAAAAATAATTTTTGTTCTAACTTGTTGTTTGCATAATTTAATAAAACACATTTTTTCAGATTTGACAGGGGAAAAAAATCTACACGGAAATTAACTTTTTAAAAATTTACTTGTAATATTTCAGTGTAGTTTTGAAATTCTTCCATTTGCTGATGATAAAAGAGATAGTTTTTAATTATATTAACATGTGTTTGAAGAAATGAAAAGAAAAAAAAAAGTTTAATGGCATTTTCACATAAGAAATATTTTAAAAGTATTTTAATAATGCTATTTTTCATTCATATACTGAGGGATTATTTCAATTTCCATGTTCACATGACATTCTATGGAATCATTTATGTAATGACTTTGATTGGGCATATACTTTAAAGAACAGCAAAATCTATAGCAGGACTTCAAATGACATTCTTGTTTTTCTCCCTGACAAGGATTTCATTTCAAATATTTGGGAAGTAATGTTGCACCATTTTCAGCTTAATTAATGAGAACAGATGTCATTTGAGATGAGAATTTAGTAAACACCTAATTCAAAATCTCCCAATTTAAGTGCGACTTGCAAGGATGTGTTATCTTGTGCCATTTAAAATTCTCATAGTGTAAACAGCTTCCTCCAGAGATTTCAAAGTGGAAAGATTTTTCTCCAATGTGTGTTAACATACACTTCGAGAGATGAAAGACAAGAAAACATAAATCCACAAATTTCAAAGAGAAATTGTTTCTCTCTATTGTGTATTAACATGTATATTTTGAGAGATTCATTTTTGGGAAAAGTTGAATCTGCAGATTTCATAGTGAAATGGTTTCTCTCCAATGCATACTAACAAGTGTTGTTTGAGATCTGCATTTCAAAAAAATTCACACTGGATATGTTTTTCTCCAGATAGTGTCAACATTAAATCCACAGATTTCACTGTGCAAATGTTTCTCCCCAGTGTGTGTTAACACACTTTTTGAGATTAATTTTGAGAAAAGTTGAATCCAAAGATTTCACAGTGGAAATGTTTCTCTTCAATGTATTCAAATGTCTTTTGAGAGACGATTTAAAGGAAAATTTTTCTCTACCTGTTGTCTTGCCTGCTATAATGGATGCAGGTGTAAGGTCAGTAATTCATTTGAACTTATAAAATTTTCCTCACTTTTTAAAAACATCTATCATAGCTGACTCAAAGCTTGAGCAACTATTGTGAGCTGAAAGAAAGTACTCCTTAAAGATTTTACAGAAATTGAAGACTGTGAGTATAGTGTGCAAGCCACTGTTAATCATGGATGGTCATGTGTACACCAGATTAAGATGATAAATATATAACAGATAAACTTTTAAAAAGATTATGCAGTAAATTCTTTGATTATGGTAATCTCAATGTCCAACTATTTGCAGTTACGACACAATCTCCATTAATCTTATTTCAAATTATGCAGTTTGCTCCACACCTCTGACACACAGGTTTTTTTTTTTTTTTTAAGTGTTTCACCCCAAGCAAGACAGGAAGCTACTAGCATGTAAGGGGTTACAGAGAGTTGGAGCGAGAACAAATGGGAGTGATAGAGGAAAGGATGAAGAGAAGGATAGGGGATAGATCGAGGCATCTGGAGACATCAATTGAACATTTGAATAGTTGGAGAGTATAGCTATCAGGGAAACCAGAAAAGGGGAGGGAGTTCCACAGGTGAGAGATGTGAGACATGTAGCTATTGGAGTAGAAGAGACGGCTACATTTAACAGTTTTGACAGTGAAACGGTGAGAGCAAGATGTCAGCCTAGTAGAACGCTTAATTTCATGAAGTCTGGGAACCAGCGAAAGCAGCTCATTGGGGCAGTTACCATGAAAGTATTTGTAAAAAAGACAGAGGGAGGGGATGGCACATCTGTGAGAGAGCAATTGCAGACGAGATGTTAGATCATGGCCAATTACATTGCATATCCGTTTCTGGATTTTATCAAGAACATTGAGACAAACAGAAGGGGCTCCAGACCATATATGGCAGCAATACAATGGTTGATTTGAAGAATTGACTCCAGTGAGAAAAATTGTCTGGCGCGGCAGAGGGAGCCAACTTTCCTTTTACAATAATTGAAAAAATGACTTTCTTCATGACGAACTCAGACTAACAAGGTACCACTAAAATGGATGTTTTATTTCTGAAATGAAAACAACAAAAAAATGTCACTACCCCCAAATTTAAATAACTCCCAAATATCAAAGAATTATCTGATTCAGACAGAATGCTCATACTTATTCAGTGATTGATGGTTTGCATACAAAATAGATTATTAGAAAACATTGTAGAAATATTTTTATGGAGTCTGTTTCCCCTCTTACACTTTCTGATATCTTCTGTGTACTTTTTAATTTAGTGAGGTGTTATTCAAATTTTTTTTTACAGTTACATAAAGAAAAATACCCCACAATGATATTTTAGTAAAACAATATACAATATCAAGTGTAAACACACAGAAAAATTGTCCTAAATTTAAAAAAGAAATATAATTCAATAAAACTGACAATATAAATTTTTTTAACAGTGATTAATAATTTAACAAAATGCAATTTTCTTTCCGATTGAACAGAAAAACAATTTACACTTAATATTTATTTTTAAAAGAATTTACACTTAATTAATTAAAACATGAATGATGAATAAAGAAAATATGAAGTTTAATTCCATTTTCAAATGTGAACCATTTTCTAAAAGAAATTTACTTTTTTTTTTCAATTTAGCAATTGTTAGATTATTTTTAGTATGGATGTTCAAAAAGAAAATGATGTTGAATTACTGCCTTTGACTACTTTTCCCTACTGAAAGAGTAATGTGATGATTCATTACCTTCTAAATTCAGAATAATAAAAAAAAAATACCTGTTGGGTGCAATTAGATATTTTATGAAATCAAACTGTTACAAAAATAAAAAAAAAATAATAGCAATTTATTAAATTCAAAAGTATCATTTAACTAATAAAAAATTATTTCTCACTTTATAAATGAAATTATTCATTCTACTAAGTTTCATAAAATCATATATAATGAAAGTATTCTTAAAATATTATCCTTTATAAAATTAAATATAATGTATTTTTAAACAAATATACCAATGTCTTGATTAATACACTGCTGTTGTTCCATATTTCTTTGTTCCATTTTTGTTTTGCATATTTTTTAAATAAGGGTTATGATTATTGCATAAATTTGTGGGTTATCTATCACCAGTATTTAAAATGTGATTCATGTGGGTTGCCACTTTTTAATTTATGTATTGGTGATCTTTTATAAAGTTTGATGTGGTATTTAAACTGTTTTTAATTCTTTTTTTTCAGACGTCAAAATAAGTTTTTGTGATAGAGTATATATATATATATATATATATATATATATACATACACACATTTGTATTTGTGATAAAGTTGGAAAATTAATTTAAAAAGTGGCGACAGATAACCCACAAGTATCCATTCTTTTTGGGGTTTTTTATTTTTAACCTAAGCTCTTGGTTTACCAGACATAAACAAACCACATTTATTTTCATTTTATTTTACCAGTGGATGCTTTTTTCTGAAATGAGAGCAAGAAAAAAAAAAAAAAAAAATGATACCTTTTTGAAATATTTGTAAAAGATCAAAGAATTATCTGATTCAAATGAACATTTTAGTATTTATTTATTCATTACTAAATGAATTATTTACTGAATATATTTATTAAAACTTTGGGGAAATGTTTGGGAATGGGGATATGTTTCAACATCCAACACACATCTTTTCTTATGTGTCCTTTTTAATTAAAGGATGTTAATCCAATTTGTTTTTTACAGTTATATAAAGTTAATGTTGGACTTAATATTTCTTTTGCAACCTCAAAAATATTTCATGATTAATAAAACTTCCTATTTTCAAATCATCTGCCATTAAAAAAGGATTTGAAAATAGAATGATTGTAGTTTCTGAACACAAACAACAAAAAGTATGTGACCTTTTCATAATAATGACATGGTTAGACTATCATAGATGAAAAAAGGGAACAATTAAAGTGAAAAAATAAGAAATAATTATTTTAAAAATAGAATAGTAAAATGACATTTATTAATTTTTTCCATTTTGGATTTGTAAATTTCATTTCCACTTAATTACAATATCACATCCAGGAAATAGAGTAATACAGAATTTTAAATCATTACAATTAAAAAATGAAAAAAATTCTTGTAAAAATTCATTATTCATTGAAAAAAGTTTATTTCTTTGGAAAATAGTGGCAATTACAGGCTTTTCTAATTAAATAATGTCATAATTTCATTACATTTTATAGTTTACTATTTGGAACAGATTTTCATATAGAACAGAAAAGTTTGAGAAAAAATTAGATTTACATTTTCCAAGGAGTCCTACTTTTAACTAATAAAAGAAATTCTGGAAACAGAAAGGGATTTCATAAAATTTCATGTAATTAAATAAGTGTGTGTGTGTGTGTGTGGGGGGGGGGAATCTGTAAAAAAAACAAAAAAGAAACATTTTTACCAAGATTTTCTAAAAACCAAAATTTAAAAAATAATTTCATTCCTTTGTAAATAAGTTCTGAAAGTTTCATTAAAATCCAACAATTATTTGATTGTTGCAAGAATTTCCAAATCAATGTTTTCACTAGAAAAAAAAAAAAAATGCCAAAAAAGTATTTGTAATTATTACGTCCACCGATGACATAAACAAAACATGATTTTGAATCAAAATTTCGAATGTTTTAGAAAGGATTAAAAAATTTCAAAAATAATAAAAAAATACTTAGGTCTTTGATCTTATAGGTACCTCCACGAGATCGCTAAAAAGAGAGCACAGCATGATGCAAAAGATGCCAAACTTGATGAAAACAAAAATTTATTATCTAAATGTTTATGTTATTATTAAAAGGAAAGATCAAATTTGTTTTAATTATTTTAAAAAATTTTTCCTTCTTTTTAGAACAATCTGAATTTTCATTTAAAAATCCTTGTTTCTTTTTGTATCACCGGAACTAGTAAAATAACATATACAATTTTTAGCATGTCTTTTTTGTATGACACACATTAATTTGGAAAATCTTGCAAAAATAAAAATAATTGTTGGATGTTAATGAAACTTTCAGAAACTATTCACAGATGATCTAAATTATTATAAATATGTTTTCTTTTATTAAATTCATGGCAGAAATATTTTTTTATATTTATTACTCACCCCCATAACTAATTTTATGAAAACTCTAGAAATTTGATCCAGTACACTTTAGTAATTACAATAGTTAAAAACACAAGGCTTTGAGGAATGCAAATCATGTTTTTTTTTTGGTTTTTAATTGGATACCCCTTACCTGAAAATCAGCTCTGAATTGTAACATACAAAACTCAATAAAACAAATATATTATTTAATTTCAAATGCTTTTATTTGTTTTTATGAATATGGAGAATATTTTCTGAAAGCAAAAAAAATTTTTGATGAAAAATGAATTTTTAATACAGTTATTTATTATTTTTTAACTATAATAGATTTTTACATTTAAGTTGTTAAAATATTATAAAATTAGTTAAAAGCAGCATCCACTTTCATAAGTGTCCTTATAAGATAGATCTTTTTTTAGCGCGTTGTAAATTGTATCATTTTGACTAATCAGAAGACCTGCAGTAATTAAGAAATTTAATTTTGTGTTTATAATCGTCCTCTAATTATAAAGTACAGAAGACCAACCAGAATACAATTAAGCTGTGTTATTTGATTTAACCATTGTTCTCTGCTGTTAAGGCCTTTAGGCTTGTGAAACACATGTGGAGAAGTTTATTTGATTTTTCAATTTCAACTGAGAAGGGTACCTACAAGTATCAGTATCATCTTATGAAACTTATATGATCTTATTTTTATATTAATCGCAATTATGGCATTTTTTCCATAAATGAAATATCAAAATTAATAATAAAATGAATGGAAATACAAATAAGACAGTAAAATGTAGTAAATGTACATAAAACTATAGTATTTTCCATAAATCATCGTAAATGTAAAGGTGAAAGGTAAGTATAAAAAAAAAAAAATGAGAGTGCTGAAAGTTTTCTTTAAAAATAATGAGGTAAATAATGTTTACTTAAATGTAAATAATTTCACTTTTCATCTTCTGTAGAACAAATTATCCTCACAGAATCCATCAATATGTCATTCATCGCCTGTCAAGTGACGCGTAATTTTATGACCTGCATGGTTTTATTTTCAAACTAGATATGAGTTGTACCCCTCTCATTCTCGAGATGCCTCTTAATTGTGTTTCCAAATTGATTTTGTGCAAAAACAATTGTGTTTTTCCAATTTTTGGTGCTGTCAGAACCACCGCAAGGTAATTTTACGTAGTCCTGTGAAGTTTTGTTGAAATCGGTTGAAAAACGTAGGAAATCCGATCCAATATATAAACGTACAGACACACACACACATACAACCTGGTTTTTATAATAAGTATATATATATGATTACATCTTTTTGACACAGAAGCTAAGTTAAGCTTGGTTCAAAATATTTTAAATAAACATTATAATTTCTGATTTTCTTAAAATAAGTTTTGAAAAAATGATAATTGATATTTAAAAGAATTTCAAACTGAGATTTTCATTTTTTTTTTTAGAAAATGAAAAAAAATGTTTCCCATCTGTCAATTTTGCTTACTCGAAAAAAAAAAAAGATTTTTAACGACAATTTCAGACGTGCTAGGGACAGTTAAAAAGTGTAAAAAAATACCCCCAAAATACTTTGATCTTTCCTCTTAATAATAATATAAACATTTAGAGGATAAAATTTTGTTTTTGTCAAGTTTGGCGTCTTTTTCATCATTCCATGCTCTTTTTTTAGCGATCTCGTGGAGGTAAACATTTTGACGATAAAACTTTGTTTTTTTATTAAGTTTTTTGTGCATTTTTCTTTATGCTATGCTGTTTTCTGCGAAAAAGTGGAGGTACCTATTTTAAATTAAAGTATTGTTTTTTTTTTTTATTACGGGCCACCATAATTACAAACGGAAGCAGTTCTGTAAAAATATCAACACGAATTTCTGTCGCTGTTCATCAGCCTGACAGAGGCGAGCAATCGATGTTAAAAAAAAAATAAAATATTTTTAATCAAATTTAGCAATTATTATTACCATTTTGTACCTTTAAGTAAAGCTGGTGTGATTTTTATGTATCAGCAATAATTCCTTTAAGAAAAACATTTTAAAATCTTAAAGAATAAAAATAAAATCCTGTATTAGGAAGGCCAAGAGACATTGTTATTTAAATGGAAACTATTTTTAGTTAAAATAGGTGGAAATGCTCGCTACAATTTAGCAGTCCACACTTGTCTCTACAATATTGAATTTTTAAATTTCTTGTTTTCATTTTTCGTCTAAAATGGCGATTAGATGAAAGACGAAAATGTACCAGTGTTATAAAAATGCCTGAAAAAATATCTCTTTATAGGGAAATTAATTTTTTTTTTAATTCTCATTCGCCTCAGGCTATTATCTTAAAAACAAATACTGAACTATAACTGAATTACTTTTAAAAGACATTTAAATTATTTTTTATACATTTTTTTGTGCGGCTTTTGAAGTTCGTGACGGTTCGTTTAACTTACCTTTTCAGGGCGAATCTAAAACTTTTTCTGCAAAAACAAACAAGGATTTAAGTTGTTGTTTGTTGTTGATAGTCTTGATAATTCTTTCTCAAGCTCGACAATATTTTGTAATCAATAAAATTTCCTATTTGCAAATAAACTACAATTAAAAAAACAAAGTTTTAAAAACGGAATGGTTGTAGTTTCTGAACAAAAGAATTACATGAAACGGTGTAAAAGCAGAATTTGTTCCTTTTCAAAAATAGTTTGGGTAGATAGAACAAGATCATTGTATCGCAATTTCAGTCTGTTTTTTTTCCGATTTCCCATAAATTTTATTATTGACGAAAAGTGAAAACAACAAAATTAAAAACATCTTAAAAATCCAATATTTATTCAATAGATTTATTTAAGAAAATTAGTAAATTTAAGAATTAATTAACAATAAATTAACAATTAGATAAAAAATGTAATTGTAATTAATTCCTAATTTTTCTTAAAAATAAAAATATAACAAAAACGACATTTATTTATTCACAGTAGCCAATGGGATTTCATTAAGATCACACATAAATAACATTAACAATATACTCTCTCTCTAGAGAGAGAGAGAGAGATAGCGAGAGCTTGATCACAAAGATAGTGTTGATGTGTTTGGCATAATGGCCCGCAAACAGATAATTTGAATGATGGAAACCAATAACAAACAAAATGAAGACTTGAGTAAAAAAAAAATATATATATATATATATATATATATATATATTGCCAAGTTTATTTTTGTTAAAGAAAATACATTGACAGAAATAAGGTTATATTGCACTAGACATGTACAGGGTGAGAAGAGCGTTGCCCTGAAAACGACAGTTTTGTGGGCATTGAACTGAAAAAGAGTTTTGTAGGCTTTGAGAATGGTTGTGTCGAAAAGGACAGTTTTACTTTTGTAGTTTTTTTTAAAAGTGTTGTTCTGAAAAGGATTGTTCATTGCATATCACTGCTGTGGCTGAAAACCTGCTGGAGATGACTGGCTAGATGGTGCAGCAGCTGATGATCATGCCTGTAACTGTGGACCAACTGTCTGCTGCTGGAACAGTTACTACACATTGATTCTTGTCATCTTGGCCATAGAATACTCTTTTTTGGAGCTTTGAAGCCTTGTTATATCCTGAATCAGTTTTACAACTGATGCTGGAAGGTTAAGGTTCTTCATTTAGTTGCTTATTTAAAAATGCTGAAGTGCCAACAGGATATGACAATATGAAGAAAGAAATCCTGCCAGTCAATGGAATTCTGAAAGTCATTTAAGACAAGCAGACTTGCAATAAAATACACAATATCATAGATTAGCAGCATGGTCCGGCGTTGCCCGTGCTTGATTAAAAAATCGTACGACTCATACAGCAATCGCTATCACTTGACTTAAAATATTTTTGCCCTACCTTGCCTTTAAAGGAGAGCCCTTTGCCGTGCTGATGTTGCTACATGCTTTACTACTTGCCTATCTCACACTGCAATTTTTTTCTAAGCTCTATACTAAAAATGAAGTCTGTTACGAAAAAAGAACTAAACAAAATGAACACAAAATGATCAGCTTTAAAAAAGGACTCGTAACTGGAAAAATCGAATGAAAAAAGAATCTTAACAACAAATACTTTTTCACATCCAACCCAGTTCTGCGGAATCAGAATCAACGTTGAGTTTAAGCAAGCGAATGAGCCAATTGGAGTAAAGTGCCACGTAGATTTAAATTTTTCCCACTTGTGACGATTTTTTTTGCATGCTAGTCAACATTCATGTCAGTCAGCTGTTGGCTCTCACGCTGGCCAATAGAGTCTTCCTGCCTATTCGTGGCAGCCAGCTATAGGCTCTTACTCTGGCCAGTACAAAAATGGCCGCAAACTACACGAAAACTGCCGTAGAAGCATGAAAAAATCGATTAATTCCACTATCGATGGGCGTTGAGAAACGCAAAGTCAGTCTTGGCCATTCCGCTAACTTGGAGCATGTACATGTAAATTTTGGTGCAAATCCATCGAAAATTGCGGCCGTGCATTCGTTACACACACATCCTGCCTTTTATAGATAGAGATCTCTTGCAGGGTATTTGGTGTGTGGGTGTCTGCTCTATCCGCAGAAAAAACATTTGGGTACCGCTGCCCTGATAGTATCATTGTCATTGGTTGGTAGTCCTAGACAAATATCAATGTGCCTAGCATTGTTTTAAGTAGTCACTGCAGGCGTTCAATGGGTATAGGGTTGATAAGACATACTATGTTTCTCTGCCATTTCGAGAGATCTAGCCTCGTCAAAGGCTGTTTGGGGATTCAACGTTTTCTTTTCAAGGAGTTTCTGACGTATGAGGTTCGAAGCCAGACCACAAATAAAGTCGTCTCTAATTGCATCATCTCTATTGCCCCGTCATTACTAGCTTAAAATTACAGTGATTTTAATTTTCCGAAGCAAATGGTCTCGTTATGAGTTAGAAGCCATTGGTGAAGTGCAACATAAATAACACGATCAGAATTGATAAGGTCTATAATGAAAAAAAAAAAAAAAAGGGTAAAAAAGATGAAACAGCAACAATCATGCAAGCAAGTGAACAATAAACCAAATCAGAATTGATAAGAAGGCAAAAGAATTCACAAACTAGGAGTTAGTGTTTGTACTATAGCGGGTTATCAGTTATAGTGAAGTGTATGAGTGTTGAAACAGATTAGTTTGATTTGGCTTTGTTTGTTAGCCCACCATAAAACAAGAAAATCAAATTGTAAAGTGAAACAACAAATTTATATACATATAAATCAATTTAGGTCTTTACAAATAAAATTAATGTATTTTGGTTGATACAAGGTCGTCAAAATGTTCGTAGTAGTCCTTGCAAGAATGAATTTATGTGTACATAGGCAAGAACGTATGTATGTATGTATGTATGTATGAGCATTATCGTAGGGTATGAATGTCTTTGAAGTAATCGCTCAGTCTTAAAATGTTCCGTTCGCTTATCAAGTATAAAAGAGGCGAGGAAGAAAGGTAGAGATAATAATAACGATCGCTTGACGTTTGTCAAGGGACGTGTTAATACGATTGTCTTCTTCTCTCTGGTGACAGGCGAACTCGTCTGTCTTTTATTTTGTTTGTGGGGGTTGAAAAGGTAATTTCGGAATTCACTCCCGGATATGGTTTGCGTCTTTCCATTGGACGACCAACAAACTTCATGTCGGCTTGCGAAAAGGTCCGTAAAATAATTTGTTTCTGAGAATTGAAGATTATTTGAATTTTGTTTTTAAATGTTTCCTAGTTTTCTATTGGCCGAAAAACATTTCACATCAAGGTGTGAAATTTCACGAGTTTTGTTTTGGATTCGCTTTTGGGTGTGTGTTAAGCAAAGTTTGTAAATGCGAGTCTTTTTGATTTCTAACAAAATCAATGAGTCAGTGCTTAGCATTTGAATTTCAAATCTAGATCTTGTTTTGTTCACTACAGTACACAAAAACAAGGTCGACCAAGCAAGCACAGTATGTCTAGGCAGATCTGGACTGATGTTATATTTGTAGCGACTGCTATGCCTTTCCACACCCACAATTTATTCGTCTGTGATTGGCTAGTAAATCAATACTGTTTTTCTATAAGACAATTTAGCAATCGGAGTCATCACTTTGAATTTTCTGGTCGTGAACTTGCTCACATGTTTCTTTGATACAAAATCAGTAATTAGTCAAATTTTAACCAATCAAACATTTTAATAGTAAATCAAATTTTTCCCGCGTTTTCGCTCGGAGCCTACCGGTACCTTTAAAAGAAGCAATTTTGACACAAGCCGCCAGTAGAGTCCAGCTATTTCGCCTGTCCACAAAAATCTACGACTTTACTCACAATATTTCAAACGCACACACAGACACAGATTTTTGTAACACATTACACATCTCTCTCTCTCTCTCTCTCTCTCTCTCTCTCTCTGTGTGACTCAGCCAAGTTCATGAACCAGAACTTTATTAATTTCTCTAAACAATACATTTTTTTAATTAACTGTAATCTATTCTAAGAGCAGACTCTATTATTATTCAACATAGAATCCTGAACATTCTTATTCCAGAGAAACTCTTTCGAACATTCAATCATAAATCAGAATACAGTTGAAGGGGAACAACTTTTTTTCTTAATCATTACATTTCATTGCATGATTGTTTTGTATGTTATATTTTAATATATATTTATTTGTTGATCCACAAGTGGAGTTTCGTTGTTTTTTTCTTGAATCGTTAAATGTACAATAGATATATGCGTTCAGAACACGCATCACATATTTACCTTAGACTCACCACAAGGCAAGATGTAGCACAAGGCCGTTTTCTACGTGGGGCGATTCCGAGCCCGTAGGCTTGGGCAAAAACTCTCTCCGTAGACTCTGCATAAACGGGGGCGGGCTTGTCTACTTCCCCAGACATCAACCACTGCTCTTTGGCATAGACTCGCCTGTGTTCCTCTCTGCCCGAAGGCCGAGAGTTCAACAAGTCAGCTCAAACCAATAAAGACCCAAGAAGATTCTCGATATCTCCCCTATAGGTTTCCGCAAATTTTTAATGGTGTTTTTTTGGAATATTCAGGCTTTTACACCAGAAATGCTGCTTCTTTTTTTAAATTGGTTTCTGGGTCCTAATCTGCAATTTTGCCAAAGAAAAACCCGATGTCATTGAAGAACACAAGGCCGAACACAAGGCTCAAACAAACTTATTTGTTCGCTGTCCTGACTGTACCATCTTGCCTTGTTTACAAATCATATTGAGCTAGCAGTTTTTTTATGCTGTAAAAAACAGATACCAAGTGATACGAAACTAACAATGCGTATACAGAAAGTAAAGAAAGATTAACACTTTAAAACCAATATTAAAGAGAATTTTAAATTTGTTGTTTGCATTTTTGTATACAATGACAGTTTTAAGAATTGATGAGTAACCAAAAAGTTGCCAATGATTTAAAAATGCCCAAAAAGTTTACGGAAATTAATTTCTTTTTTGAAGTCATTTAAATTATGTAAATTGCAATAAAATTGAAAAGAATAGAATTAACGAAAGGGAAAACAGAAAGCTGGTGTAAATTTTATGAAGATTCGGATAAAAAAAAAGATTGTGATAGCCACTTCGATACAATTGTTGTTACATTTTTAAGCAAGGAACAATTTTTTCTTTTACACCGTTTGCGGTACACTTTGTTCTTTTTCCTCAGTATTTACAAATAATGTCCTATTTTCAAATTCTTTACTTTTGAAATTCCAATTTATTTGAAAATAATTAGTTTTATTGATTAACTTTACGAAATATTCTCGATGTTAACAAAGTAAATATCACGTCCAGCAACAACAACTTAAAATTAAAAATCTTGTTTGTTTTTGTATGAAAATGTTCAGCTTCAGCAGATTAACCCTGAAATTTAAGGTAAGTAAAAAAAAGTAAAAGTTTATCGCTGAAAATTTTGCCAGAAAACTGAAAAGACAGTCATTTTTTTTTTTTTCGATTATCGTAAAACAAAAAAAAAAAACATATTTTGAATGTGGCTTTCAACTAATTTGATAATATTTTAACAACTTAAATGTAAAAATCTAAAATAATTAAAGAAATAAAAAATAATTGTATTAAAAATTCATTTTTACATCGAAAAATGTTTTTGCTTTCAGAAAATATTGTCCTTATTCATAAAAACGACTAAAAGCAAATAAAAGCATTTGAAATTAAATAATGTCTTTGTTTTATTGCCTTTTGTATGTTACAATTCAGAGCTGATTTTGAGGTTGGAGGGTCCAAATAAAAAAAACAAAATACATGATTTGCTTTCCTCAAAGATTTGTGCTTTTAACAAATATAATCACTAAACTCAATGTTATTGAATTTCTAGAGTTTTCATAAAATTAGTTATTTGGGTGGGGCAGGTAATAAATATAAAAAAAATATTTTTTCCATGAAAAAAGTAAACATATAATAATTTTCATCATTTGTGAATAGTTTAGGAAAGTTTCATTAACATCCGGCAATTATTTTCATTTTTGCAAGATTTTCCAAATTAATGTGTCATACAAAAAAATGTGCTAAAAATTTGTTATTTTACTAGTTCTACTGATACAAAGAGAAACAAGGTTTTTAATCAAAATTTAGAATGTTCTAAAAAGAAGGAAAATTTTTTAAAATAATTAAAACATACTTTAGTCTTTCCTGTTAATAATAACATAAACATTTAGATGATAAAATTTTATTTTCATCAAATTTGACTATACTATTTCACTATACTATTCTCTTTTTTAGCAATCTAATGAAGATACCTAAATAAGTGTTTATTGCATGATGAATGGGGATTGCCAATTAAATGATAACACAAGACTTTAATCTTTCTTTCCACCAATATTTCATCACAACCTCTCAACTAATCTGTGGTATACAGCCCTTGTTTCATCCTGCACCTCAAGTCTGGCATGCAGTGTGTAATAAACTAAATCATTTCTGGGGTCATTGTTTGTAAGTGTAACTACCCTGAAATGAATTGATTATAGGTAAAAATATGAAAATAGCACTTTGAGGATTAAAATTCAAATAAATAGCAAACTAAAACACATTTTAGCAAATTCAAATTTGGCTTCAGAAGTGCATGGAACTTGGCTCAGAAATTGGAAGAAGGAAATGTGATGTTATGTTGATAGCAGATAAAATAAGATTAATGTATTCTCAAATGGAGATGTTGACCAGAAAGGCCAATATCAGTGCAGAATAACTTTTGGCTCTACTGGGTTGATGTGCTGGTAAGTGGTACTTGGATGTGTTTCTTTTTTTATGTTCTCCACTTTTGTGCTCACAGTGTCTGCTTGAAAAGAATTCAAGTTTGAAAATTGATAAGGGCAAAATTAACTTCAAGTTGAGAAACCAGATGTTCATTTTTTTACAACAATCATCTTCAAATTTTATAATTAGTATCTTTTGATTTTCTGGCAAGGAATCCTTCACCAGTAAGAAAGGTATCTATTTTTAGAATGCTATAATCACTGTACTGTATCCCTTTTGCATGTAAACACTATTTTGATTCTGTGAACCTTTTGCTTTATTACTGTCTTATAACTTCTTTGTTTTGCTTTCGACTTGCATTATATACATATATTGTTTATTTCATATTATTTTTGTCCTCTTCTTTATTCTTCCTCTACTTATTATTTTTTATTTATAATTTTGTCAGTTTTCTCAAAATTCTTCCCACAAAAACAAAAAAAATGGTTTCTTCTACTTAAGAAAATTATATTTTGTGTTATTTCTGGTGTTATATGTAGTGAACATTTTACACCGTATAATATTTTACACTTGTGTGAATATAGTCATTTGTGATATGTTGTGGAATATTTTATTCTAATGTAAATCTAAAATGGCATGAAGTAATCCCTTCTGTAAAACTTGTGGGGTTAGATTTCCTCAGCATCTAAGCATGAATATGTACATGGGAGTAATCTTCCTCTTTTGAAACCTTTTGATCAAATGTTTTCAAATATCCACACATTTGCACTCTCTTTGTTAGTCTTGTATATAAGGAAAAAGACAGGAAGTAAAGATATCCAGCAGTTTGACAAACAAAAGCTGACGTCATTTTCTGTTTTTCTCAACACCATTAGTTTGAAGGAAACACAGCACAAAGTGCAATTTGAACTTTATTCTCTGAATGTTATACCATCACATCTCTATATTCCTTTGGTGAGATGTAAGTTCCACTCAAGCAGCTTCTACTCATGACCTACTGCCTTGAGGAACCATCTCCCAAGAGGTTGCTTCCCGATCACTACAATCTGTACCTGTTTAAGTCTAGGGTTAAATGCTACCTTTTACATATACCCACATAAACTGTGCCACGTACTCTGTTACCCTCTAGCTTAAGTGGTCCTCTGGCTCTGTACTGGGTGAACATCGCTGTATAAAAAAGCAAAAGGAATTTTTGAAAGTAAAATAACACTGATTAAGAATGAGTTGGCACATCTTTATAATCTTATGTATTGGAAGGTACAATTTTAATATTTGATTTCGATGTATCTTTCTAGGAACATTCATATATAAAAAAAAAATTAACGAGCATGGGTTTGTTTTTTGTAGTTATTCCTTTTTAATAATCTACGATATTTTTAATGTGTGAAGGACTATTTATACACAGAAGCTAGATAAAAAAAATTATATGATTATCTCCATTGTTGCACTCTTTCTTATCTTTGATTTGAGTTTTGTGGTTCTTAATTTTTATCATTGAAACATTTTCTTATTTGTTCACAGGTGAAAGATATTGTACAAAGGTAAGTTTAATATTTATTTTAAAGTGGTTATTTAGAAACAGTTAAATTCATTTTTCTAAAACATAGAATGCTTGATTAAAATGTTTTAATTATTTTTTTAGACATTTTAAAAACTCATTCACTAGTCTCCTTCATTGTTTAGTTTTATGTAAAACTTAAAATTATATGAAATTCAGTGATAAAATGAATTGAGTTTTTAATTTTTCTTCTTAAATCAACTGATTTCAGTACATGGATGTATATTTTTAGTTCATTTGTGACAAACAATTTTTGTGGATAAAAATTTGTTTAAATAAGCAAATTAAATGTGGGTGAAAAAATAAGGGTATCATTTTAGCGTGTGTCCTACAGATCAATTTCTGCTTTAGTGTGTATCCTACCACCACATTTGTATCCTACATTATTAAGGCATTATCCAGACGTTTTTTCTTGATATCTTAAGACATTCAGAATGTTTTTAAATAAAAACATTCAGATACGTTGTTTTATGATATTTTAGTCAATTTTTTTGTTTTATAATTTTTTTTATTTTAAATTTTATAATACAACAATAAATACCATTTCTCCTTCTGTCTTTGCTTTTCCCCTTAATTTAGATAATGTAGGGTACAAATCTGGTGGTAGGATGCACTGCTCATTAGGTCACATGCTAAAGTGGCAAACATTAGTATCCTTTTGCATGTCCAAGCTCGAAGATCCAGACACAGAGATAAATGTCAAAATCAGGAATCGCAGGTCCAATGTCACAAATTCCAATACATTAAAATGATCAGAAATCCAACATGCAAGCTGATGGACAAAGTAGAAAACAAAAAAAAAATCTTTCTCTCAATTCAAGAACACCAACCACTTTTATTGACTCAACAATTTTTCCACAGGTGGGAGAGGACACACAATATTAGCATATCTGAGATGCATTTATGGCAACACCTGTGACTGACTTGTTTCTAATTTGGTTAAAATATCTTTGGCATATTGTACAGAACACACATGATCTTTTTCTCAGTAAGTGACTTTTTCTTTTTCCATATTTTTTACTTTCAGCTTTAATTCTTTAATCTAATTTTTAGTTGAATAATTTGAGCCAAGCATCACAATTAAAATGAAAAATTGAAACTAAAATGCAATGTAATTTATTTCAACATTTTTGTTTTTATTGCAAGTAAAAACTGAAATTTAATCTTCATAAGATCACTTCAATGAAAGGGTAATTTTTCCCAGTGTGATTCTTATTACTGTTGAGTAGTGAGTTTGATTCAATACAAAATCCTATCCTATACCTCATGCAAAATTCTACATTAAATAACCTTATGAGTGAGGGGTTGATTTTTTTTTCTGTGGACATATTTGTCAGACTTGGCCAAATTATCTTTATTTTATACTGCAATATATCTTCATATATTCATTTAAAACTGCTTTTTATAGATATATGCATATTTTGAAGCAATTACTGGATTTCTTTTAATCAAGAATGAATTTTATACTATTTCAAAAACTCACTTTTATTAATAATCAGAAAAAGGGATTCTAATCAATTTAAATGAGATTTGAAATGCAGCAAAGCATTTTGCTTTTTGGAAACATTAAATTTATTAGCTTGGAAATAAATCAAAGATAAGCTTCAAGAACAATTTTTATTTCTTTTTTTTTTAAATGCATATAAAGCCTTACATATTGATTTTTTGGAGGTTGATAAATAAAATATTCTCATTTTCATGATATAACAAACATTTCATCAATACCACCTTAATTAAAATGAACACACTCAAAATTGAAAAGGTCTGAGGGGATACTGACCCCAAAACAATATTAACACAAAATCTTATCATAACAAACTATTCAGTACATAATTTATTCATCAATGACTAAGAACTAAAAAATTTTCTTTGGTTCTAAAAATTCTATGATTTTTGGCAAATATCTCAAAATAGGGAGTAGCAATTTTGTGCTTTCATTTCTGAAAAAAAGAATGCATCCATTTGGTGCTATTTATCATATATATATATATATATATATATATATATATATATATATATATATATATATGTATATATAAATGTTTGTTTGTCCATCCATGTATATTTTTGAGCAATTTCTTGATTTCTTTTAATCTGACATTATTTCTTATTACTCTGAACTAGTTATCTCCAAAGAAAATCTTACATCTTTTCAAAAAATATTAATTAAAAATTTAAAAAGTGAGATCTTAGAATACTTTTATTTCGCAACAAACATTACAACCGAAGTGTGTGTCTTGAAAAGAAGAACGACAATTGGAATTGATAAAGGTTGAATTTTGTTTATTTATTAACCAATCCCAAGGCAAGAAACAACAACAGAGATTGGACTTGCCTCAACATTAACATGAATGTATGATTTCAATATGACTGCCATTTCTTTAATAATGTCTAGAAAAAATACACTTGGTGGTCAGAAGAAGGTCCTTCTGTGCTGGATGAATTCTAGCTGGACTAAAAGCAGTGACAAACAAAATTTACACATGTAATCGGCATGTCAGTAGAGATAAAACAAAATAAATTTCAACAAGTTAATATTTTCATGTCTATTTATATCTATATTAACTGATTAAAAAAGGAGAGAAAACACAATTGGATGGATGCAAACCCAGCTGAAATGGAGGAAGATATTAAAATTAAGCAATTAGGAATTGTTTATATCTGTGGGTGATACATGTCTATGTATGTGTAAACATACAGTCACTCAGGGTAAAGATATTCCCCTACCCCCAGGAACAAGTCCCGTACCTGGTGTTATTTCTATCAGATGTTAGAGAGAAAGAAGATGGAAATTTCCATTTTATAACTGTTTAACAGTGCCACCTTAAGGTGCCTTGGTGAATCTGGCAAAGCCATGTGGGGGTAATGCACATGACCCATCCAGATTAGGAGAAATTTATTATTTGCCAATATGTCCATAATTTTCAAGTTTGTTCTGTTCTTCGTAGGTTGAAAAGGAAGATTTGAATGGTGTAGTTGAAATGGGAGTGATTAACATGACGACGAAAATATACTTGAGTGAAGCTTATGAAGGTTACTTAGGATAGTGTAGAACATTCTGATCATGAGACCTGGGTTCAAATCTCACCATAGTTGATTTGTCAGGAGCATGACAGGTGTACTCAGATACAAGCAGCCAGCCATTACATACATATAGTGTATATTTGAAAGCAATTACTGGATTTCTTTTAGTCAGGCATCATTTATTATTCCTATAAACTAGGTGTTGCCAAAGAAAGTTTGATATGTTTTTGAAAAATATTACATAAACATTTAAAAAGCGAGTTCTTGAAATTTTTCTTACCTTCATGTTAACCATATTAATGGATAGTGGCTCGGATTGAGGAATCAGAGAGCCAAGTTTAAATTCCACTCACATCCATTACATTCACTTATGTGCTAATACCCTTGGAAAATGTATGAATCCTCTTCTTCTCCCAACAGCTATGGGTAAATAGCAGGACAGACCAGGATCTCTAGCCTTGGATGACAACTGGTTTATCGCAGAAAGAAATGGCAACCTATGCTGGGAAAAATTTACCTCGTCAGTCAAGTATTGAAAGATACATGATTGCCTACAGACTAGATATTGGCAAAAAAAAAATTTACATCTTTTTGAAAAATACTAATTAAACATTTAAAAAATGAGATCTTAGAATTTTCCTTACTTTTATGAGAACTATAACAACCAAAATTTACATTTTGCAAAGAAATAAAACTTTTAATTAATAAGCAGAACTGTGTCAGCATTCATGTTTTTAAAAGAATTGTTTTACTTTGCTATTCATATAAAAAGTTTAAATTATTTTTTATATGGAAGGTCTTTATTAAATGTCTTCTTTTTTGTAGCACTTCAGTTCCATACATTTTAAAATCAGAATACTTTTAAAAAAATTCATGACATCATGCAGCTAAGAAAATAAAAGAAATTAATTAAAAATGTAATTTAACTAGTTTTTAATTAGTTTCCATTATACAGTGTAACCCGGATATAAGAGAGTTGTCGGGACCGGAGAAGAAGTTTCTTATATCCGGGTTTGGTCTATTTTGTTTAGGTAAGTATGGCTCTAATTTGGGACCAGAGAAAATCTCTCTTATATCCGGGTCTCTTATATCCGGATTACACTGCATAAATAATTTTAAATATTTTTCTTTAACAAAAATAAACTTGGCAATGTATTGTTTTACTGAAGTCTTCATTTTTGTTTGTTGTTGTTTTCTGTCATTCAACTGTTCGTGTACCAATTGTTATCACTCTCCCACTCATTCTCCCTCTCTCTCTATTTCTCTTATAAATAAAATATAAATAATTTTAAATACAGTGTAACCCTGATATAAGAGAGTTGCCGGGACCGGATAAGAAGTCTCTTATATCCGGGTTTCTCTTATATCCGAGTTTTCCTTATATCCGGTTTTGGTCTATTTTGTTTAGGTAAGTACGGCTCTAATTTGGGAACAGAGAAAATCTCTCTTATATCCGGGTTTCTCTTATATCCAGGTCTCTTATATGCGGGTTACACTGTATACTTTTAATATTGTAAGTTTTGTCACAGCCCCTTGTAAGAAAATAAAGAAAGTGGCCAATCCAGTGTTTTCTTTAACAGCATTGCTGTAATGAATCGTCTGCTTAGTCAAGAGTCAAGCCAATAACAGCCCTCCCATTTCCACCTTGGTAGACAATTTAGAAACTCTTCCTGTTTTTGCCAACGGATGCACAGTGAGCAGTGAAAACATAGCAAATTGGCTTCTGACAAACTGCCATATGGAAATGTCAAACGCACATGCACGTAACATTTGAATGAATTCATCCTTACTTATTCAATATATATTTTTAATATTTCATCTTGTTTTAATTTTCTTCTACTTTTTGTTGTAGCCCATTACTAGAACTGAACCCACATTTTATGTCCTCAACACTTTCATAAAAGCCTGTCAAATAAGAAAAATTATATTCTTAAAGATTTGGTTATTGTGTCAAAGAAAATTTATTAATTTTTTGAGCAAAGGCGAAATGAATTCATAGATTGTATGTCTATATTTCTGAGATGAGGTATTATGTACATTATTTACATTATTTGGACTATTGCCTAATATTTGCTATTGGTGTTTTAGAGCCTTTTTTTCTGGTAAAAACACAGTGATTTAGAAATTCTTGCAAAAATCAGATAATGGTAAGATTTCAATGAACCTTTCAGGACTTATCTACAAAAGAAGGAAATTATTTGAAACTTTTTGAGTAAAGTTTCGTAAAAATATTTTTTTTTACATGTTATCTCTGTTCCACTTAATTTCCTGAAATTTTGACAAATTTTAATTGCCAAATTTGTTTTATCAGTTAAAACAGAACTCATTTGAGAATATAAATCTCAATTTTTTTCAAACTGCTACTCATTTCCCAAAAATCTGCTCTGAATTGTCAAATAAAGAATGCTATAAAACAATATTTTTTTAATATCTGTCTATATTTCTGAGATGAGGTATTATGTACACTATTTACATTATTTGGACTATTGTCT
Organism: Acanthosepion lycidas; assembly: GCA_963932145.1. Lineage (NCBI taxonomy): Eukaryota > Metazoa > Mollusca > Cephalopoda > Sepiida > Sepiidae > Acanthosepion > Acanthosepion lycidas. Next base: position 100,459,139 of record OZ010575.1, on the reverse strand, counting down.
TCATCTTTGTTGCCATATTTATCACAACGTTTCAGCCATTATACACTCCGGCCTTCTTCAGGTGGTTGGAATGTCGACCAGAACCTTTTATTTCGCTCACTGGGTAGACTGTTCTAGTTTCACGTACCATGTCTAATGGATGTCAGTTATCAGTTATCTCCTGCTAATTTACCTCTGAAAGTTCTCCACTGCCTTAACTGGGTATTGAACTCACACTCTCTGGGTCCTGTCACTGGATCTAACCAATGCCTTTATCCACTGTGCCATGTGTCCTGAAGAAGGCCAGAGCGTACAACGGCTGAAACGTTGTGATGAGGACAACAGTCCGAATAATGTAAATAATGTTCATAGATTGTAGTCACTTTGATCCTTTGTATGTTTTACAATTTTATGCGTGCTTTGAGATAACAATGAAAAAAAGACGTGCTATTGTTGGGTGTGACAGTAAAAGACTTGTCATTGACCTTGTGACCTCATTGGTTACCCTGTGTAAAATTGGTAAATATATGTTATTTTCATTATAGTTTTTTTAAACACGAATTAAACATTACATTCACCAAGTTCTGTTAATTCTTAAATTTACTAATATTCATTGAAAGTAATCTCTTGGACAAATATTGGATTTTTAAGGGTTTTTTTTTTATTTTGTTGTTTTTACTTTTGTCAACAATACATTTTATGAAAAATCAGAAGAAATAGATTGAGATTGCAATATACTTAGGTTGTAATGTGAAATAAACATGTAGTTAAATCGTTGCCTAAATTGCACAAAAATGAAAATAACAGTGACATCTCATTTTAGCAGATATATTTACCAAAATTACACAAAATTATATTTAAATAAAGAAAAATCACCATTGGCTTCAATCACAGCCTCCAGACAACTTCAGTATCTCCTGCAACTCTTCTGGATGGTCTCCTTATTTAAGTTGCTGTAATCCTTGTCTTCAGTTCCTCTTTGGTGTTACAAGGAGTTTTTTGGTCTCTTACTCAACTGTGCCCGACATATAATAATCATGGGGGTTGCAGTCTGGGGGTTAGGCAGATAGATCTAAAGGGTAATATGGTCAGAGACAGCCATGACTAGGTTCTCTTACTTGTGTAGCATTTGTGCAGAGTACTGTTGCCAACAGCCACCCTCTTGACTCAGGGCAGCACTACCTCTTCAATGCACTTGATGTGGACCTCTGTATTGAGTCTGTGGACTGGTGGGAAAATGAATGGAGACATAACGTCACCATCACTAGTGATCACTCCAAATGCCTTCATAATCACCATTAGATTCTTTCAACTCTTTCCAAATTCTCTGCATTGTCCTCAGATTGACATCCAAACTTTCTGAAATGTTCATACTGGAGCTTCTGACAGAAATGCCAAGCAGTACAGTGTGCTATTTCCAAATTTCTGGCAGAATTTATTGCCTCATTGGGCTCTTTTACTCATTGCCATTCATGACTGGCCTTACTATACTGTGCAGTTGACAAAAACAAAACACACGCACGGAATTAAAAATATAAAATTTCTGTTTGAAATGCACCAGTGTTTTTTGCTTACTGGAAATAGTAAATTTTAATCTGATAGTTTTCAATTAACGGTAAAATGAAAGCTTCAAGAAAGCTTTTACATTTTTTTAAATTCATTTTTAAACCTTACGTATCTCGATTTAGTGGAGGAACCTAAAATTTACTGAAAATCTGCTCTGAAACGTAAAATAAAAAAAGATCATAATACTAAGACATTATTTAATAAGAGAAAGCTTTCAATTCGTTATTCATTGGAAAAAAAGTTTTCCTTTAGACTGAAGATTTTAGTCAAACAGGAGCCTCAGTTACAGAAAATCCATTCTAAATTGTAGAATGAAAAATGCAATAAAACTAAGACATTATTTAATTACAAAAGATTTTAATTAATTTTATGTATAAAATATATTATAGTCACTACTGTCTGCAAAAATGATTATTTTCTATGACTAATCAATTTTTATAAGAATTGTTATATCTTAATTATCATTCTATACTTTTAATGTTGTATAAAAATAAAATTAGTTCTATTATTCATAAATTCTTATCAAAGAAAATATTATACTCCTTAACTTTTGGTTACATCAAGTCAAAAATAATTTATTATTAAGCATAAACAAAAGCAATTTCTAGATTATAACGCATTCAGTCCTTTGTATTTTTTACAATTTTACACACACTTTGCAAGGACAATAAAAAAAACTAGGCATGCTAAGTAGGCAATGACAGCCCTAGGATTGCTGGTACCCCAAGGAAGTTGAACTTTGGCACTCTTTCATATATATTTTTTTAATATTTTCACAAGGGTAAAAATGGAAAATATAAAATAATGTTTATTATAACATGCAACTTAATACAAGCTAAAGGAAACATTCATTATCCTACCTAAAAGATTTTTCTAGCCTTTAGATCTGCAAATCTTTTCATGGCACTTTCCACACCTATCTCCTTTACAAGATCATTTTCTACTGACAAAATTACCAAAGAATTTAATCTGTCTTGAGCCATAAATGCGCACAAGTATGTTTTTATAAACTTTTAGTTTTGGATGATCCCAAACATATGATATAGCTGCATAACAACGCTCTTCTTGTTGAGGACACTCCCGGCAACTATGCAAATTGCCAGCCCTATAAGTGGGTGTCAGTAAAAGACTATTGTGTAACGGAAACTTACCTTGGTGACCCATAAGGGCCAGAGTCATGTGTATGTTTTGCAATGGAGTTTGGAAATGGTGAATCGGCGAGCTTTGGACTGAAAGTGAATTGGGCAGTATTTCGTTTAGGCGGAAGTGGGGGTGTTGCTTTTAGTCATTTTTATTGGCTGGTTCTGGGTGCTCATTGGCTGAGCGATGGCTGGGTCAGGTGTATAAAAGCATGCTACGCTTATTCAATGGGAGTCTTGCTTCTGACAAAGTGGCATATTTGAGATTTAGAAATGAAGAGAAGTGTGGATTTGTTTTGCCGATTGGACCAATTGTACTTGCATATAGTTTTTTTTTCCCCCGTGTGTGCTTCCGACTAATTTTCAGTGAATTTTTCACGCATCTTGTTATTGTCTTTTGTGTTTCCATGTGTAAATATACATTACTTATTCTCTAAAAAGCAAAAGGTAAGCATTTTACATTTACCAAATTCTGTTAATTATTTTTTAAATTTGCTGATTTTTGTTGAAACAAATTTCTTAGGCAAATATTTGATTTTTAACTCATTTAATTTTAATGTTTTCGCTTTTTGTCAAAAATAAATTTTCCTTTGAAATCAGAAAATCAGATTGATTTTGCGATACAATAATCTAACATTGTTTTACCCAAACTTTTTGAGCAAGGAACAAATTGTTCTTTTACACCGGTTCCTGTAGTTCTTTTGTTTTGTTTGTGTTTAGAAACTACATGTGTTCTATTTTTGAATAATTCATCTTTTTAATTGCATTTTCTTTAAAAATAGGAAGTTTTATTGATTACAAAATATTGTCGACCTTGAGAAAGAAGTCCAACAACAGTAGCAACCTAATACTTTTTTTGTTTTTGTATGAAAAGGATTTGGATTCACCCTGAAAAAGTAAGTTAGACAAACCATCATGGACTTCCTGAAAGCCTCTAAAAATTCATTTTAATTAATTTAAATGTTTTCTTTGAAAAGAAATTTGGTCACATTTTGGTTTTAGGTACCTCAAAAAAACAAAGCAATACCTGATGATTTACCTTTCTTCAAGGGGTCCTACTTTTAACTAATAAAACAAATTTTGCCACGTCCTGGGTATGACGATAAACTACATCCGCGTCCTGAGTACGACGATAAACTGCATCCAACAGCAAGGTCTCAGATAATGTTTTCAGAAAAATAATGTTGCCAGCTCTAAGTTTTTGAAACAATGTTGCCAGCTCTAAGTTTTTTTTTTTTAAAAAGTAATGTTGCCAGCTATACGTTTTTTTGTAAAGGAATAATGTTGCCAGCTATACGTTTTTTTTTTTTGAAACAATAATGTTGCCAGCTATACATTTTTTATTCCATACAAAATAGGCATTTAAAATTCATATAAACTGGATTTGGCATTAAATAACCCACAGTGGCTGATATGCCATAAAACCCAAACAAACAAACAAACAAATTTTGCTATTAAAATGTAGTTTCTTAAAATTTCATGAAATTAAGTGTTGGAGGTGGGGTAACATATGGAAAAAGAATTATTTGTGCCAAGATCCTCTAAAAAAATTTTTTTTAAATTTCCAAAATAATTTAATTCATTTGTGAATAACTTCTGAAACATTCATTACAATCTGACAATTATTTGATTTTTACAAGAATTTCCAAATCAATGTTTCTTTTTACTAGAAATTAGGCACTAAAACATCAATAGCATATATTTGGCCAAATGCTAATGCAAAATAAAACAAGATATTTAACCAAAATTTTGAATTTGCTAAAAACGATTAAAAACAATTAATAAAATAATTAAAAAAAATATTTTGTTCTTTCCTCTTAATAATAACATAAACATTTTGATGATAAAACTTTCTTTTTATTAAGTTTGGGTCCTCTTTCCATCATGTTATGCCATTTTGTAAGCGAATTAATGGAGGCACCTATTTAAATTGTGTTATTAAAAAGGAAAAATCTTTCTTGAAGCTTTTAGTTTTAATTTCAAGTAGAGGCCTCCACTAATTCATGATACCTAAAGTTTAAAATGAAGCTTTCTTGAATCTTTCATTTCAGCTTTAATTGAAAGCTAAAGGATTTAAAATTTACTATTTCCAGTAAGCAAAATACAAATTATATTGATTGGAGTTGACTTTTGTTTTTGCTAAATTTGCTGATGATTTGCTCCTTTTTAGTCATCTTTCATCACAATGTAATTCCCAATACTTTTCTGAAACTTTATTTGAGGAATATTAGTTTGATTTAAAGTATAATTAAACTAATAGAAAAATAATATTTACTTTAAGTTTAAAATAACAAAAAAATGCATTTTAAAACAAACAGTAGATATGTTTTTAACAGCAACCCTGTTTATGCGATTGACAAACAATGACAAGTGGTGATAGGTTTATTGTTGTTCTATGGAGACTATATCTGCAAGCCATAATTTAAGAAAATATTGGGTTAGTATCTTATTTTCATATATTTTTTATGTACTCAGTAATCTTAAAAATGTTGGAAGATATTCTCCATAAACCATTTTTAGAATGTTGATTTTAAATTTTAGCCATCGCTCTTATTTTCTGATAATGTAATTTCAAAATAGCCACATTTATACGCATGAAAGAAAATTGAAAATTATTTTAAAATCTTGGGGCATGATGATTTGTATTGAACTTTTCAATTTCTGTTCAGTAAATATTGTTTTCACTTAATAACAATATCAATTAACACAAAGTAATGGACAATTTTAAAAGATTTCTATATAAATTATTATAATAAATTATAATTAAAATGAAGAAAAATGAAAACAAATCTTGTAAAAATTCATTATTCATCAAAAAAAAATGTTTTCTTAAGACAATGGTTTTTTAATCTTATTTATAAAAGTAAGTAAAAGATTTTCTAATTAAAAATATTACATTATTTGGACTATTGTCCTCATCTTTGTTGCCATATTTATCACGTTTCAGCCATTGTATGCTCCAACCTTCTTCAGGTTGTTGGAATGTCGAACTGAACCCTTTATTTTGCTTGCTGGAGTAGACTGTTCTAGTCCCACGTGCCATGTCTAATGGATGTCAGTTATCAAGGACACATGGCACAGTGGATAAAGGCATTAGTTAGATCCAGTAACAGGACCCAAAGAGTCTGAGTTCAATACCTTGTTAAGGCAGTGGAGAACGGGGACAGGGGAATTAACAGGAGATAACTGATAACTGACATCCATTAGACATGGCACGTGGAATTAGAACAGTCTACCCCAGTGAGCGAAGTAAAAGGTTCAGTTCGACATTCCAACCACCTGAAGAAGGCCGAAGTGTATAATGGCTGAAACGTTGTGATGAATATGGTGACAAAGATGAAGACAATAGTCCAAATAATGTAAATAGTGTACATAATACCTCATCTCAGAAATATAGACAGATATTAAAAAATATTGTTTTATAGCATTCTTTATTTGACAATTCAGAGCAGATTTTTGGGAAATGAGTAGCAGTTTGAAAAAAATTGAGATTTATATTCTCAAATGAGTTCTGTTTTAACTGATAAAACAAATTTGGCAATTAAAATTTGTCAAAATTTCAGGAAATTAAGTGGAACAGAGATAACATGTAAAAAAAAATATTTTTACGAAACTTTACTCAAAAAGTTTCAAATAATTTCCTTCTTTTGTAGATAAGTCCTGTTCATTATCTGATTTTTGCAAGAATTTTTAAATCACTGTGTTTTTACCAGAAAAAAAGGCTCTAAAACACCAATAGCAAATATTAGGCAAACTGCTGATAAAAAAAATGATTTTTAACCAAAATTTTGAACATGCTTGAAAGGATTAAAAAAATTATTAAGATAATAAAAAAATAATTTGGTTTTTCCTTTTAATAATAACATTCACATGTTGATGATAAAACATTGTTTTTATTAAGTCTGGGGCCTATTTTTCATAATGCTATGCTGTTATTTCAAGGAATTTCAAGCTAATAGATTAAATTTAATATTTTCAATAAGCAAAATACTTGGCTGTACTTCAAAAGCTATTTTAGAACTAATTTCAATTTACTGGAAGGAGCTTTTGTTTTAAGTAAAAGCTGATTAATGAACTTTTATTAGTAACCTTTAATTGCAATGTAATTATCTTTATGATCCATCCTGGGTATGATGGTAAACTACATCCAGTGGTAGGGTCTCTGATCGGGAGGTTTTCAAAAGCATGGAACCACCTCTTAATTGTTGGTGTTCCCAGGTCCAACCTGACAAGGGGTGGTAGAACCTGTTGGGGTCTCAGCTGTGGGCAGGTGGTTAACACCCAAACTGGGGTCAGGACGCTATGAAGGTTTAAAAATGGGTTTTGACACCAGCTTAAAATAAATTTTTGAAGAAAAATTATTACCAGCTATACACTTTTGAAGGAAAAATATTGCTAGCAATAGATTTTTGGGGGAAAAATATATATTAGCAGCAATACATTTTTTGAAAAAATTATTACCAGCAATAAAAATCTTGTCGGTATTAAATAACCCATTGAGGTTGATATGCTGTAAAACAAACCAAATCAATCTCCTTATGATAAAATCTTCCAAAAATAAAATATAACTTTTCTCAAACTTTACTTGAAGAATATTATCTGATTTAATTTATAATTTATCTAGGTACATTAAAAAATTCACTGAAAAATGAGTAAAGCATAAAAAAAATGCTGCAAACTTGATAAAAACAAACTTTTATCATCAAAATGTTGGTTATTATTAAGAGGAAAGACCAAAGTATTTTTTGAATATTACATTTTTTAATGTTTTCTAGCATGATTTATTATTAAATGTAAATTCATTTAAGTTTGATTCTTGTATGAGTTATCCATTAGTGAATGTTGTAAAACTCTAATCGTAATATTTGTGTTTAATTATATATGGATAAGGCTTCAGTTGTCATGAATATTAATTATATATGGATTAGGTTTCAGTTATCATGAATATTAATTATATATGGATAAGGCTTCAGTTGTCATGAATATTAATTATATATGGATAAGGCTTCAGTTGACATGAATATTAATTATATATGGATAAGGTTTCAGTTGACATGAATATTAATTATATATGGATAAGGCTTCAGTTGACATGAATATTAATTATATATGGATTAGGTTTCAGTTGACATGAATATTAATTATATATGGATAAGGCTTCAGTTGACATGAATATTAATTATATATGGATAAGGTTTCAGTTGACATGAATATTAATTATATATGGATAAGGCTTCAGTTGTCATGAATATTAATTATATATGGATAATGTTTCAGTTGTCATGAATAAACAATGTGCAAATTTTCTAAGGGAATTTTATATTAAAAGTGTCTCTGGTTGAGGTTGATTGTATTGTCTGTCTTTGTTTTACTTATGGAAGCATTGGTGTATGGTGAATGTATTTGAGCAAAATAGTCAATTACTGTGACTTCTTTAATGAAAACCTTTCTTTCAGTTCATAACATATGCTCAATTTTTAATTCAGTTATGATATTCTCTTTTATGGTTTATCACAGGCCTTTTTGAAAAACTGAGGAAAATGAATTCAAATTAATTCCATTCAAATTGATGGGGGTAGACTGTTCATTTTCTATATATAAAAGTTTAAGTGATATAACGGCTGAGCAAGGAAAGTGAAATAAGAACAGTCTACTTTACCAAGTACAACAGTTTGATGAAAAATGGTGGATGGTACAATGGCTAAAACAGAGTACGGAAACCAAGCTGAACATCCTGCTTTGAATAGAGTGGTATACAATATAGAGGGTGTCATAAAGATAAATTTACAACATTTTCAAGAAGGAAGCATGAGGAATATAAATTTTTTTGTTTTTTAATAAAAGTTAAAATTTTCCTGGTCTAGAGACCAACCTAACTTCTGTTCAAAAGACAATATATTTCCATAATAAATTAATGATTTCACTTGAGCAGATAGGTATAATGTTCACATTTTGATATCATAGTTGCAATATTAAAAAGAATCATTTGACCTTTTTTTTTTTCTAAATCCCTGTTACATTTTCAAAAAGATACTGGAGAAATTTCCAGTGATTTTTTTTTTTTCCTTCTCCATCTCTCCATTTTTGTTCCCTTGCCTACCATACTGGGTGGACATGTGAGGTCATATCCTTTTGATCAGTAATCAGTGACTTTGATTAAACATAGAACAACCCCAGCACCTTGTTTCATTGGGTGGACAATTGTTGGTTGTCTGCTTGGTTGGGTTTTATGGCATATCAACCACTGCGGGTCATTTAATGCCAAATTAAGGTATATATATATATATATATATATATATACATACACATATACCTATACATATATTAAATATACAGTACTATTAAACATATAGCTGGCAACATTATTTTTTCAAAAGCGTATAGCTGGAAACATTATTTTTTCAAAAACGTACAGCTGGCAACACTGTTGTTTCAAAAACGCATAGCTGGCAACATTATTTTTACCAAAAAACGTATAGCTGGCAACATTATAGTTTGAAAAAATGCATAGCTAGCAACATTATTGTTTCAAAAACGTATAGCTGGAAACATTATTTTTCCAAAAAACGTATAGCTGGCAACATTATTGTTTCAAAAACGTATAGCTGGCAACATTATTTTTCCAAAAACATTATCTGGAGCCTTGTTGTTGGACGTAGTTTATCGTCATACCCAGGACGCGGATGTAGTTTATCGTCATACCCAGGACGCATGGACAATTGTGAAATTTGAGTGGAGTGTGTATTTGGTATAATACCATACTTGCTTTTGAATTGGAAGTTGCCATTTTCCTTCATTAGACCTAAGGGTGCTGATTATGTTTTTCTGTTCCATTACTCATTATGACATCCACATCAAAATGTCCACTTATACATGATTTAATAATAATCTGATGGCAAATCTGTTCTAGTTTTACTTGCCAGTAAGAATAAGATATATCCGATTCATTTTACAATTAATATCAGTCAGAATAAACTGTATAATGTCTCAAGTTTAAATACTGATTTAGCAATGTTTCTGTCTTCACTTCTTCATTTTAAAAGTCTAGTTGAATCACAAACTCCTTTAAGTTAACCATTACCACACTACAGGCGACAATAGTTGTCCTAGAATCCTCGCCCTTACTACTATTGGCAATTTCTGTCACCTGAGACGGTTGCTATAAATAAACACTTGTCAACTATTATTTCTGGTATTTTAAGCTGGAAATCACCTTGCAACAAGGCTAAACTTCTGTTTTCCAATGGCATTTTGAATTCTTCATGGTATAAGCTCGATTAAGCCAACGTTAATTTTTTCGCGATTTTTGTGAACAAAAATGCCATATCAATATCCAACAAGGCCGTTATTCAAGAGTTTTTTATCAACACTTCGATGATGATTTTGAAGGCTTTACTTGAGTGGATATTGATGGTGAAGTGGTTGGAGATGATAACCACGCTAGTAATGGGGAGGAAAGCAACAATGACCATTAGCAGCTACTATCATACATGCATGAGTAATTTTAAGTTACTGATGACCATCGATATATCTGGTAGCCTTTCAGAAAGTGAATGATTTTGTCTATTTATAAATGATGAAATAATAACTTTATTCATCAACGAGACAAATATGAGTCAGGTGAAAGAAAGAGCAAAGAAATGATAGTGTCTTCTTGTATGGAAACAATGTCACTTTTTTGACAAAATGAAAGCCTTCTTAGCAATTTTGCTTTTTATTGCACCCAGAACTCCACAAGGAGTAATAAAAGTTAAAGTACATTGAATTATTTATGTATTTTTTATTGTATTGGTTTTTATTTCGCATTTCAAATTTTTTGTTTTCCATGTCAAAACATGCATGCAAAATGTAATACATAATTCTTTACATCAAAATATTATTCATTCTTTTATTAGTGCACAAAAATTAAAATCTATATGCACAATACAAAGAAAGTTTTAACAATTTTAAAACAGTAGGTGTTCATTTTTTTGTACCCTCAAAAAATGTATTGGCAAGGGGGGGAAAAGTTCTACAAAGAAATTAGTGTGGTAAAGGTTAATAAATATCTTTCTGTTTGATCAAAATGAAGTATAATGGTACATTTTTTGGTGGGCAGCTTTAAGAAAATAATTGAAAAACTATTTTCTATAAACCTATTTCATGACCCTACATAGAATGTTTACATACTCCTGTGCTCATTTAATATATTTTTTCTTTTTCAGTTTGCATCTTTGAGAGCAACCTGAAGCCATGATGAATATTCAAGAGCAAGAATACATTCTGATACTGTGAAATTCATGGATTAGTAATTAACTTTAGGACCACACAGGAGAGACATAACAGAACAGCCATAGGAGATAACCAGTTTCCTATCAAAGCTGTGATGATGTATTTTTCATGAATTCAAATCTCAAAATGCACATGTCACGTGGTAAAGAGAAATGTTTCGAGTGTGAAATTTGTGGATACAACTTTTCTCAAAATGCAGATCTCAAACGACACCTGTTAAAACACACTGGAGAGAAACCTTTCCACTGTGAAATTTGTGAATATAAGTGTTCCCAAAAGACAAATCTTAAGCAACATATGTTAACACATACTGGAGAGAAACCATTCCACTGTAAAATCTGTGGATATAATTGTTCCCAAAATTCAAATCTCAAACAACACATGTATACACACACTGGAGAGAAATGATTTCACTGTAAAATCTGTGGATTTAAATTTTCCCATAATTCATCTCTCAAAAAACACATTTCAATACACACTGGAGAGAAACCATTCTCCTGTGAAATCTGTGGATATAAATTTTCACAAAACTCATGTCTCAAAAAGCACATGTTGACACACACTGGTGAGAAACCATTCAACTGTGAAATCTGTGGATGTAAGTTTTCCCGAAATTCAAGTCTCAAAAAGCACCTTTTAACACACACAGGAGAGAAACTATTCCACTGTGACATATGTGGAATGAGTTTTTCCTTAAAATCATCACTTCAGAAACACGTGTTAACACACACTGGAGACAAACCATTCCACTGTGAAGTTTGTGGATATAAGTGTTCACAAAATTCAAATCTCAAGGCACATATGTTGTCACACACTGGAGAGAAACCATTCCGCTGTGAAATTTGTGGATATAAGTCTTCCAAAAATGCAAATCTCAAAATCCATATGTTAACACACACAGGAGAGAAACCATTCCACTGTGAAGTTTGTGGATATAAGTGTTCTCTAAATTCAAATCTCAAAAAGCATATGTTGTCACACACTGGAGAGAAACCATTCCACTGTGAAATCTGTGGATTTAAGTTTTCTCAAAATTCAAATCTCAAAAAGCATATGTTGTTACACACTGGGCAGTTTCTTGATAAGTAGATCTTAAGCACACATAGAAGAATAAATTTTGTAGATTTAAGTTTTGCTAAAATTCTCTTCACAGTACATGTATACACCCATAGTTGAGAAACCATTCCACTGTGAAATCTGTGGATTTAAGTTTTCCCAAAATTAATATCTGAAACAACACACACACACACAAGAAAGAAACCTTTTGATTGAAATCTATGGTTTTAAGTTTGCCCAATTTTTAACTCTGAGAAGATTTGTTAACGCACCCTTGAGAAAAACCATTCTACTCAGGAGTAAATTTTTCTTTTGAGTCCTCATTCGAAGGACACTTGTGAGTGGCTTGTCCCTTATAAAATTATAAGATTTATTTCTTTACTAAATTCTTATTTTAAATGAAACATTATACCAACAATTAGAGCTTAAAATGGTGCAACATCTAACAAGTTGACAAAAATGTATAAATGTTTAAAAAATTATGTTGTTTCAAATTTGCGCAATATGTTAAGTCCCACTATAGATTCTGCTGTTCTGCAAAATATACACCTACTTTTGTTGAAGCTATTACTTAAATGACTGACGTGAGGCTATGGATGTTGAAATAAACATGACGACAAATGAATTAACTGAAAATCAGTGAGTGTTGACTTTTCAAAATGGTAATAAACAACAGGTTTGTTGGAGACTACTCACAAAAGCCTAGAACAGAATAAAATAAAACTTTAAAGAACCACATATTTATCTGTAAGGACTTTAAATCAATTCGCTTTTCAACACAGTTTATCTGTCCACGAAATAGATGTAAAAAGTGTATACTTGAATGCCCTGATTGATTGCAACATGCATCTTACTACCAGTAACAACAACGAAAAACATGCATTGCAAGTAAAAATTTTATTATTTGAACTTAAAGCAGGTACGATGGAATGTCATACTACACATATTTAACTGGCCAATGTGTGCCTCTCTTCTTAGCAGACTCCTGTATTTACATAAAAATATTTTTAATAAAAGGCTCATTATGGTTATTCATGTTGATGATATGGTTATTACTGTAAATTGTAATTCTACATTAATGTAAAAACATGTTTAAATGATCAATTCAGTACGAGTCATTTTTCTTTCTTTATAAGAAAGCAATTCACATTTTAAAAAAAAAAAGTCAATGTAAATGAGCCAATCCCAATATATAGAAAAAAGTGTAAGTAAATTTGTAATACAAGATTGTAAACCCCAATCAACTTTGGGATATCAATAAAGTAGATGAAAGCAATGCTGAACCAGCAGATGAAAAATATTACTGAGAAATAGTTATTTCCATTATTTACATCTGGTCTTCTTCAGGTAATATCTGTTGGAATTTCTGAACCAAATCCTTTATTTAGTCTACAGGATTAAATTGTTATAATTCCACAATGTCTTTGGATATCTCAGTTATAGTTAATTCACTACATATAATAGTTACTACAGCCAGAAACTATCTTACAACTGGTAAAAACAATGAAAAATTTGTATTATAATTAAAGAAAATGGGTGAAATTCGAACATAGTACTCTACACATATTTATCTGGCCAGGGTGTTTCCCTCTTCTTAGCAGACTCCTCTATTTACATGAAAAAATATTTCCACTAAAAAGCTTGTTATGGTTGTTTTTGTTGATAATATTCTCATTACTGTAAATTGTAATTCTGCATTAATTTAAAAAACATGTTTAAATGATCAATCCAAAATGAGTCATTTTTCTTTCTTTATAAGTAAGTGTTGTAACCTAGGGAAGGTAACTGAATAGAATAATCAAACAAAGGTTGGTAATGAACGATAATACTTAGGACAAGAGCAACACATATAAGATTCGCCAGTGGCACATAGAATTAGTAGTCAGCTGCTAGAAGTAAGTCAAGTGAATTCGACAACTGCAGACCAACATACAGTATTTACTGCTGTATTTATGTGAATGGGGACATACCTATTATCATCCGTAGGTATGTTACAACAGTAAGCAAATCACATTTAAAAATAAAAAGTCAATATAAAAAAAACAATTAAAATATATAAAAAAGAGTCTAAGCAAATTTGTAATACAAGATTGTAAACCCCAATCAACTTTGGGATATCAATATAGTAGATGAAAGCAAAGCTGAATCAGCAGATGAAAAATATTACTGAGAAATAGTTATTTTCATTGTTCTCCTCATCTTTATTGTCACATTTACAATGTTTTGGTCATTTTATGCTCTGGCCTTCTTCAGGTGATATTTGTTGGAATTTCCTTTATTTAGTCCACAGATTGTTCTAATTCCACAGATGATATCCTTGGATATCTCAGTTATAGTTAATTCCTCTTGATATATCTATATATATTTTCAGTGGAGATGAAAGGAAATGGAATAAATTTCAAGAAGGTGATATTTTCATGTATTTTTATATCTCAGTTAATTGATTAACAAAGGAAAGAAAATGCAATAGTATGTATGTAAATACAGCAGAAAAACTATGCATTTCAGTATTGCATGTCTCTATGTTACCTTTTTATTCAGGAAATGCACCGTGAAAGGCAAAACCGCAAATATATTTCCGAAAAAAAAAAGGGGGAAATGGATGAATAAACTATATTTCAAAGAAATACACAAACCAGGAAAACACTTTTCAAACAGAAACAACAACAATTTGAAAGGAATTCAATGGTAATGACACACCTGATGAGGATTTCAGGCTTAGTTAAAGGAAAGAGGTAATTGAATGTATTGCATTTCCAATTCATTGGACGCAACTAAACGTGGGTTGTCTTGGGAGTCAGCAGTAGCTAAAGGAAGATCACCTGGTAGTTCTACACCCATACATGTCTCACAGAATTTTACATATTTATGTATTATATACATAGAGATGCATGGTGGAGTAGTTGATAGAAGCTCGGATTGAGAAATCGGAGAGCAGAGTTCGAATTCCAGTCGAATCCATTACATTCACCTTGGGAAAGCTATGAATCCTCTTCTTCTACCCCAGCCCCATCTATTGGTAAATAGCAGACCAGTTTCTATAGCCTTGGATAGCAACTGGTCTACCGCAGAAAGAAACAGCAACCTACTGCGGGGGAAAAAAATCTGCCTTGTCAGTCATATGTCGAAATGATCGCCTAAACGTGTATCACGCATGGCACATAACTGACTGATGTATTTTGTGGTAAAATGAAATAAAATCAAATCAAATATTTTAAATGTGAACATGCACACACACACACACTGGTTTCCTGTTTAGGTCCAGTTCTGCTTAAGAAAAATAAAACAGAGAAACCAAATTTCATAATGTGTATTCAGTTCTTTTTTTCCAAAATTGACCGACACGCCTACCACGAAATATCAATGAGAAAAGAAGATATGGAGAAAACTAAAACAACAGTAGTAACACCTGTTTGACTTTATGAGTATGTGAAGCAATAAAGGAAGTTTGGTCTAGGAAATGCTACCGCCACGTTTCAAAGATTTCCTGATCAACTGCATTTTTATC
Organism: Acanthosepion lycidas; assembly: GCA_963932145.1. Classification (NCBI taxonomy): domain Eukaryota; kingdom Metazoa; phylum Mollusca; class Cephalopoda; order Sepiida; family Sepiidae; genus Acanthosepion; species Acanthosepion lycidas. The sequence continues at coordinate 100,443,620 of OZ010575.1, read as the reverse complement.
TATGTCGACTATGTTTATAATTTTTTTTTCAAAACAGAATAACTGTATACCAAGGTTTTAAAACAAGGGCCGGACATTTTACAAAAAATTAACCTAAAATCGCTTTGGGTAAGTCAAAGTGTGAATATTTCTAGAACGAATTTAGAACATTAAATTGCTATGGCTCTTACAAATTTGTTGCTTTCCAATGCCCCACTTCATTTACTGGTGTTATAGATAAGCGTATGTTTGCAAGAAAGAAATACGACAACAGCAGAAATAGATTTACGTGGTTTATTTCAACAGAAACGTGAGGGTTTGGGACAGATCCCTTGTGGTAAAGTTCATAAGCCGGCTTCGGATCTAGGTCGATATCTCATAGTAGTTCACACATGTTGACGCTGGCACTCCCCTGCTGTGAACAGGTCTCTTCGGTGGCCACCTGTTGAACTTCCGTGTGACCCCTTTTATAGCGTTTTTTTATGGCTTAACAGGCTCGAAAAACGAAGCGTGTATAATTAGGAGGGAAGCATTTTTACTGGACGAAAAATAGAGCACTTTAAATATTATTTTATTTTTCGACCGGAACTCGAGTGTAAGGAACATTTGTAAACGAAAATAATGGTCATTTTGTGACGGGGTTTTGTCCCGTTCACATCCGGTTCTCGCTCTTGAGTATTTGCCTGTAAATCAGCCGAGATATGACTTATTTTATTTTATAACACTGGTAAAGAGACATATGCTGTCTTAATTTCATACTTTGTAGTAGGTAATTGAATATATTGCTTTTTTCGCCGACCAGCCAGCAGTAATTAAAGAACATGTGTTGTTGTCTCAATATCCAGCAGTAACAGTAATATCACGTGGTAATTTCATGCCTATGTCACATGATAGCTAACTCATAGAATTTACCTTTTAAACACATGTAGGTAATTGTGGAAAAATTTAAATAAATTCGATAAATAAAAAAATAGTGAACACAAACCAGCAAACAGTGACCGTTTCCATAAATGCATGTTTAATTCAACAATTAAACATGCATTTATGGAAACGGTCACTGTTTGCTGGTTTGCTATTGAGGTCCATTTCGGTTTAAGAAAAATAAAACAGAAAAAATAAATTTTATAATTATGTTTTCCGCTCTTTTTTTTTTTTTTTTTTTTTTCAAATTTTATGTGCATTCAGACATTTTTTTTTTCCAAAATTGACCGACAAGCCTACCACGAAATACCACCGAGAAAAAAAAAGTAAAGATATTCGACAAAACAGCAGTAGTAAAAAAAAAAACACGTTTGACTTTACGAGTAAAACTGTTTACATTATACGGATTATTGTCCTCATCTTTGTCGCCATGTTTATCACAACGTTTCGGCCGTTGTACGCTCCGGCCTTCTTCAGGTGGTTGAACTGAACCCCCCCCCCCAAAGTACGCCGTTTTTTTTACTGTCATCACAAACCACGCGTAAAATTGTTAAAAAAATACAAAGGATAAAATAAATTGTTTTTTTTTGTTGTTGTTGTTGTTGTTGTTTACGTTTTTGCTTTAAATTATTTATGAAAAGTTTTAACTCCCTGCTAAATCTTGTGCCAAACACAAAAGCCTGGTTAGTAGAAAGGGAAAAGAGAGCTCATGCTTCTCTTCTTCATGACGTTAAAAATAGGCGCAGTTAACAAAATAAGCGTAACATTTTAAAAAGGAATATCATTTTGATTTATTACTTTGTGTAGTGATTTTTTGATAACCGTGGAACTCGTTGGTCTCTAAACGTATGTTCTTACCCATGTCAGTCCAAAAGTAGTGGGATTTGATCAGATTTACTGTGTCTGTGAGTCATGGGTGCAACATATACAAGGTATCATAGATCACCTTGCCTGATGCGTGTTAAATAAATGGTTTTGGGTATGGTGTGGAAATGTCAAATGTCTTGGTACCAAAAGTGTAGAACTTCAGTTTATCTCTAGATCTGTGCCACATTCTTGCTGCTCAACGAGGATTGGTAAGTTGTAAAGATTGAATGTCACAGTATTTGTTCATCTCGAGAGGCAGTGTGTTTACTTCCCCATCAATGAGCGTCCTGAGTATGATGATAAAAACTGTTGCGGTATTGACGGCCTAAATCAACCCGTACATTTTTTATTTTACGAATGTGTAAGCAAACGCAAAAGCAACAAGAGAAACAACAAGGAACACAAAAACGGTTTTGTAACAACAACAACAAGATCTATGTTTTCTGTAATGATGTACATGCATAGGGTTTACTTCTCTTTGACTGAATTAAAGTTTGTACTAATGGAATACTTTTTTTTAATCTGAGCTCATAAAAGGTTAAATGGACTTGTCGCTCAAAATGTTCACTGTGAGAGAGTTGAAAAAAAAATTCTGTAAAGCTGAGAATATGTTGAGTAAACTTTTAGCTTCAGAAGAGTTGAAGAATGTTCCATAATATTTGTAATTAAGTTTCCATTGCTTGTAGTTGAATATTCGTAAATTAATATTCGTAATGAAGTTTCAAATGTTTCGTACGTACGTGTATGTGTGCGTCTTTGAATATGTTTTCATAGCGTCCGCCAGCTAAGGGTCGAGACGCGATCTCTTTTTTACAACTACATTTTTGTAGCGAGAGAAATCAAGGAAGAGGAAGAGAACGAACTTGTGTCTAGTATTTATCATCAACTTAATCACGTGACAGACTCGAAAGGCCTTGACAGATTTTGGGCGCAATTATTTTTTTGGTCAGGTCAAGAACTAGGTCGATGTTATTCGGACGTAATTGAGAACACGATTTAAATATTAAGTGACCAATCAGAAATTGAGGTTTTCTGAAAGTGTGTATAAAGCTGGATAAGCTCGGCGATCCGCTTTTTGCACAGATATCGACATTGATAAAAACAAAAGTGATAGCGGAATGCTAAAAAACTACATTCGCGTCCTGGGTAAGACCATAAACTACATCCAACAGCAAGGCCTCTGATCAGGAGGTTCTGAGGTGCGTGGAACCAACTTTTAATTTCTGATCCGGAATGGTAGCTATGGGAAAATAGTTAACCCCAAAACTGGGGTCGAAAAACTATGAAAGCGTAAAAAAAAGTTTTAGTACCAGAAATACTCTGTAAAAAAAAAAAAAAATTTACTAGCAATACATTTTTGAAAAAAAAATATTAACCAGCAATAAAAATCTTGTTAGCATTAAATAAGCCATTGAGGTTGATGTGTCGTAAAACAAACCAAACCAAACCCATCAATGAAGATTACATCTGAGTCAGGTTCAAGGAAATGCAAAATATTTGTAATGGTTGAGAAGTGTGATTTTTGGCAATTTTCTTCTAAAATCCCCAGCACTTATTTTAAATCATCATTATGCTGTTTTGGAAAAGATTAGAACATCGTCGACATAGACGAAAATGCAGTTGTTCAGGAGAAATATATTATAAATCTTTGAAATGTGGCCGTAACATTTCGTAGACCAAAAGGCATATATTAATGTGTGTCATAAGAAAAAAATGCACAAAAAATTCGCTATGTTATTTTTACTAGACTTCCGGTGATGACGAGAAACAAGTTTTTCAATCGAAAGTTAGAATGTTGTAATAAAGACAGAAATTTTTTTTGAAAATAATTAAAAATTACTTTGTTCTTTACTCTTCTTAATAGTTACATAAACATTTTGTCGATAAAATTTTGTTTTCGTCAAGTTTGACGTTTTTTTCATCAGACTATGCGCTTTTTTTAGCGATCTCGTGGAGATACCTAGCTGTACCTCATCTCAGAAATATAGACAGATACTTTGGGGGTGACAGTAAAAGACAATTGTTATTGACCTGTGGCCTTGAAGAAACCTCACCAGGTAACTTGCATAAATATACGTTATTTTCGCTCTACTGTAACAATCAAAGTGCCAGTTACTAAGGAGAAGGGGGAAAAAAACACTAGAACGCTCAGAATAACAAACATCTGAATACAAAATGGCCGCAAGATCCTGCCTTTAGAGTTCGTCCCCACGGGGAATAACTCACATCGGAATATACAAACAGCACATATCAAGGGAAGCAACTCTAGCCTAACTAGATACAGTTGAGTACAACCTAACAATTATTTTTTTTTTTGTCGGTTGTGTATTTAACATAGGAATGAGAAAAACGGTTAGAAGCTTGTAACATAGTCTTTTAGATAAGTTGGTTGTCTTTTAGTATGGTGATAGTGTCTCCGTGGATTTATTTGGGTCTTTCAGCCGGGCTCCGATTAGGATGTGTGACTGTTGAGTAGATGGTCAAGAAGTCTGACCTCCTCTGTGTCATTAGGAGATGGGCTGGTTGTCATGTTGTAGCGACTGCTACGCTTTCCACGCCTACAATTTACTCGCCTGTGATTGGTTAATAAATAGATACTGTTTTACCGCAAGACAATTTAGTAATCGCAGTCACCACCTCGAATTTTTCTGCCGTGAATTTGCTCAAACATGTGTTTGTTAGAAAATCAGTGATTGGTTGACTTTTATCCAATCATACATTTTTGTGTTAATTCAAATTTCCCGCGTTGTTGCCTGGAGCCTACCAGCAGTTATATAAACGGTGGTTTGTTCCAAAAATAGATAGTAGAGTCCAAGAAGTTGACTACGTGGACGAGTTGACTACGTGTACGTCTTCTGTGTCCGACTTCTGTTGAACTCTCCGCTTTGGCAGAGAGGAACCCGGACGAAACTTTGCCGAAGGGCAAAGTTTCGTCCGGGGTCGTAGACAGGCCCTGAACCCGTATAGGCAGGTTCAAAGGGTATATTTTTGGCCGAGCCTACGGGCTCGGAGAAACCCACGTTAAACTCGGCCCTGTGCCACATACATTCCTCGTGGGGGGACTGTTAAATATCTTAGAGTCCAGCAACTTACGTTTGTCTACACAAATCCACGATTCTACTCATAACGCACACACAGACACAGATATTTGTATCACATTACACTATTCCTCTTCTGTGGCTAAGCCAAGTTTACAAACCAGCACTCAGTCATCTACACAAGCAACACATATCTAAATTGACTGTATTCTTTTTTTCATCAGATTAAAACAACAATTTTAAAAATTTTTAAAAAGTAACCCTAATGAGTATTTATAGTATGAAACAACTATTTACAAGAAACTAAACAAAATCGGAAAAAAGAGATCGAGGCAAAGGGTCACCCAGTATTTATAGCCAGGGGAGAGAGACCCCTGGTGAAGGATTAAGGAACTAAGGAGGAGCTAACTCAGACAAGCTGATGCATTCTCGTAATACAACGATAAGCTGGTGGTTTCTTTTAATAATGTCAGCAGCGAAACTAAGGCCAAAGGTACGAGCTGGTGGCCCTGACTGGATTGAGGTATAGTTGCGAGAGGAGAGTTTTTAAGGGAAGCTCATTGATAACAAGATGATACTTTCTACCCAACTGCTTTCTTTAGGTCAAGGTCATAGAAATACAAGCTCGTTACTTGGTGTGATTGATGTTTGGTGGGGTTTCCCAATTGAATGTGTAAAAAGCGAATGAATGGAGGAGTGCGTGTCGCGGGCTGATAATTGCATCTCGGTGAGGAAGGAGAGGATCGTTCAGTCGAACAACCAAAAGGCCATCGTGTGCTATGGTGACGGTCTGCAGGTATCTTTTGATATCTCCCGTGTTTATGATACGTTTCGATGGGAGTGTACCTTGCGTGAAGTGTGCATGTGTCCTTCTGAGTTCGGGGCTTTCATTCGGGCCTACTTGTCTTGACGCTCCCTTAACAACATTGCCGATTGATATCTGTAAAACAATGCAATCTTCATCGTAACGTACAAACGTAATGCACACATCCAATGTTAGTAAATTTGAAAGAGAAAGTTACAAAAAATAGATAAATAAATAAATAATTCCCAATTTTATTGGGCCGCATAGTATATTGACCCAAAACAATTAATATTTAAAATAGACTTTTAAAGAAAAAAAAAATGAAATTAATGTTTATTAATATTTTAAAGTACTGTAGAAGATTAATCTTGTAACGCATTTATTTGAAAGACAAAGTAACTTAGTTTAAAGCACTTTAAAGAAAAAATATTAATAAGTATTTTTAAGTTGAAGATTTTGATGAAACACATTTGAAAGACAAAATAACCTTGTTTTAAGAAAAAAATATTTTTATTAATTAATAATATTATAAAGTAGTAAAAACATTTCTTTGAAAAACAAATTAACTCTGCGTAAAAAACAGTTCTTACTAATATTTTAATGTAGTAACTACAAATAAAATACATAAAGTAACTAAAATTTAAAGAAAAAAATTCATTTAGATTTTAAGGTAGAAACTTCACATGAAAGAGATTTATTTGGAAAAAAAAGAAACTCAACAACAGAAGGATCTCAATGACCCAATGAGAATAATGTATCTGACATTTTTACCAGTTTGTTAAAATTAGGCGTCAAATTGCTTGTGACAATTATTTTGCGTTGGTTATTCGTTAGTCAGCCGCATGTAACCCGCGAGCTATAGTTTGCCCAGCCCCGATCTAACTCACAATTTGTAAATCCTCGGTATGGTTCGTTACGGGATTTTTTTTCGGTAACATTCTAGAAATTAGGCGAAGTTGTTGTCGAGGGAAAGACTATAAATAAGAAGATTGTTTCTCCAAGACTCAAAAGAGGAGATGGCCTCGTTCTTTCCAAAGTGCCACTACGACGCCAGGTAAAGAACACAGAAGAATAAAGCTTGTAAAGGTAAATACCAGTTGTCCAAATATAGAATGAAATATGAATTGATTCTGAGGGTTAGAATGTGGGTGACAAAAAATAAAAAAAAACACCGCTGCCTCCACGCCAGTTAATAAGGAGAAAAGAAAATACAACAGAACGGTAAGAATAAGAAACATTTTAAAAAATGAATCCAACGTATAAGAACAACAGTATTTTAGTCCCTCCACGAGGGCATCATGTGGCACAAGGCTGGTTTAACGTAGGATCTCCGAGCCCGTGCGATCTCCGATCCCGTGGGCTCGGCCAAAAATATGCCCTTTGAACCCGTATAAACGGGTTCAGGGTCGGTTTACCTCCCGGAAAGAGACTCCGCCCTTCGGCGTAGCCTCATTCGGGTTCCTCCCCGCCCGAAGAATGAGAGTTCAACCGATCAGCCGGTCGTCCCAGTTCAGACTGAACTCAACGTGTAAGAACAACACGTATGAAGGGAGGCAACTCTAGCTTAACTAGATACGGTACAGTAATAATGGCGAAGAGTAAACAACTAAACATTACAATTACATTTTTACTAATTTCTGTTAATTAATTCCTATATTTACTTATTTTCTTTGAAACAAATCTTTTGGCAGATACTGGATTTTTAAGAGGTTTTAATTTTGTTGTTTTTACTTTTCATCAAGAATAAAATTTGATAAAATCAGATTTAGTTTGCGATACAATGTTCCGGCATATTGTATACACCAAAATTAATTTTGCAGAAGGAATACATTCTTATTTTACACCGGCCAGTGTAATTCCTTTTGTTATGATCGTTGTTTGTATTTTAGACACTACATGCATTTTATTTTCAAATAATTCATCCTTTTTAATTGCATTTTTTTTTTTTTTGAAAATAGGGCTTTTTATTGAATTCAAAATATTGCTGGTTTTGACTCTTGAGAAAGAAATATCCAGCAACTTAACCCTGTTTGTTTTAATGTTTTTCTATGAAAAGTTTTGAATTTGCTCTGAAAAGGTAAGTATTTTTTTTACATCTGATACCCTCCTTAATTTTATGAAAACTTGAAAACGAGTGTCTTTAATTTTTTAATTAAATACAGAAGACCTTGAAGAATATAAATCATCGATTTTTTTTTTTTTTTTTTTTTTGTAAAGAATTATATGAAAATACCCAAACATTACCTCTGAATTGTAAAATATAAAACTAAGACATTAATTAAAAAACCTTTTAATGGGTTTTACTTTTATGAATAAAGACGTTTTTGTCTGAGGCCAAAATTTTTTTCGATGAAAAATGAATTTTTACAAGAATTGTTTTTTTTTTTTTTTCAATTTTAAATGAAAAAATGGGAAAAACTTGATAAATGTTTTTAAGTATGAAACTGAATGACTCTGAAAATGCTCTTATTAAAAGGGGCTAATTTGACACATAATAAATTAGAAAGCTTACTACAATCTGTTACATAAATCTATTTTCAAAATAATTTTTTAATATGCCAAAAAATGTATTAAAATCGTCTCTGGCAAAACTATGGAAGCACATCTATGAAAACAATGTCACGTGTTAGAGTTATTTCCCCTGATTGCGAAGAATTATTTCTTGTTACTGGCATTACTTTTGTACTGTTAGCACATGTCAAATTCTCTGAGTGACCATTAATGTTGTATTTTCAAAATTTTTCTCAAAGAAATAAAATCTCTTTTCATTAATGAGTTACCTATTTCATGGTATTTTATTTAATTTTTATATTGTCTCTCTAAAACTTAATTAAAAAAAATACCATAACATTTTATAATAGGTATACGTAACAATTATGTTACTCTTTTTTTGTCTGTTATAAAATTTGAATTCTAAATGTATTTTTTCATAGTTTAAATGTTATTTTTATTCCAGAATTCTCCTGTAAATGCAAGGTAAAAAAAAAATTTTTTGAAAGTGAATTTTTTTTTTTTATTAAACTCTACTAACTTAAAGTTAGCACAAATCTTGTCACTTCTGTCCTACCATCTGATAATTTCCTGATGTACGTTCTCGATACATTTACTTACATCAGTTCACACCTCCCAAAATCACTCACCATGGTTGGACATGTCTCTCTTAAAAAATTTTCTATTAAAAATGTAGGTAATGTTTCTTGCAAATTACATTAAGTACACATTAGATTTTCTAATTTTCCTAAAATAACTTTAGAAAAAGGTATAATTGATTTTTACAAGTTTTTTAAATTCATAATTTTGGTTTTGTTTACAGAATCAGAAAAAATGGCAGATACGATTGATTTTATCATAAATTTCATTGACTCAAAAAATCAAGGTATTTAAATAAAATTTTTAACATCATAGGAAGATTAAAAAATCTGAAAAATGTTCAGAAAATACTTTGGTTTTTCATCTTAATATTAACATAAACATTTTGATGTTAAATAAATTGTTTTATCAAGTTTGAGGCCTTTTTCATCAGGGTATGCTACTTTTTATAAAAAGTGGACATACCTATTTGACACATTATTTGAACAAAATTAGCAAATTTAAAGTTAAATTAATCTGATTTGAAATAGATATTACTTATAGCATAAAAAGTAATATACAAGCATTTCTTAATGATGGTTTCTGTTTTTTTTTTTATCTTTATTAATGTATTGATAAGTTCCGAGGTGATGACAGTATGGATAACCAGAATTGACACAAATTTACAAAATTTAAGTGAACACATTTTTATTTTGGTTTTTAACTACATAGTAATTTTTACAAATGGACATACTTTCAGCAATTATTTAATATTTTATTGACTTTTAGTTATATTTCAAGATGCATTATGAAATTTGGGTTTTGTCTCTAGGTTTTTAAGTTTAATAAATTAAACAAAAAAATTAATTAATTGAAGTATGACCCAAGCTAAAATAAATACATAAAAAAAAAATATTTAGTGAAATAGTAATTAAAGAAAGTAAAACTTAGTCTGAAATTTTGTAGGGATGATTTGCAAAGATGTTAATGATGAAACATTACAGAATAATGAAATTAAAAGAGTTGCAGAGTGCCAGATGATTCTTAAATCATGTGACCTTTTAAAGGATAAAATAATTTATGGCTTACCATAGTTAGAAATTGGGAATGTATGTAGACTAAAAAATTTTCTTAAATTTTAAAAAAATATTTGGGTACAAATGACTGTTATGAGCTTTTCAGTTTTTGATTCATAAATCTACTTTTCACTTAACAATATCACCAAACTGCCACCTTGAAGAAATGTAGAATTTTAAATGATTTTTAATATTATAAATTATTTAATTAAAATTTTTAAAAAATGGAAACAATTCTTGTAAAAATGAATTATTCATTGAAAAAAACTTTTCTTCTTAAGATAATAGTGTCCTTAATAATCTTATTTATCAAAGCAACTAAATCTTTTCTAATGAAATAATGTCATACTTCCATTGCATTTTTTATTTTACAATTCACAGCAGATTTTTGGTGAAAATGGTAACTGTTTTATAAAAAAAATTTATTGAATTTCTTGAAATTTCATGCAATTCAGTGAGTGGTAATATATGGAAAAAGAAATATTTTTTACCAAGATTTTCTAAAAAAAATAAAAAAATTTCAAAAATAATTTCATTCATTTCTGAATATGTCCTGAAAATTTCATTAAAATCCAACAATTATTTTATTTTTGCAAGAATTTCCAAGTCAGTGCGTTTTTCACCAGAAAAAGCACCAAAAAACTAATCTTTATCTTTTCGTCAGCTGATGACAAAAAAAAAAAAAAAACGACATTTTTAACCAAAATTTTGAATTGTGAAAAAGAATTAACAATTTTTAAAAAATAATAGAAAAATACTTTGGTCTTTCTTCTTAATAATAACATTTTGATGCCAAAACTTTGTTTTTATTGAGTTTGGAGCCTTTTTTCATCATGCTATGGTGCTTTTATTTCTGTGAAAAAGATGGAAAGAAAACAGATTAAGAGAGATTAAAAAATGCCTAAAAAAATTACAGAAACTACATAGTTTTATTGCTGTGTCTCATGAAGAAGTACAAGTAAAAACTGTCAACTCGGGATGAAAGAAAAATATTTAAAATTATAAAATGGGACAATATAGAGTTTAAAGACATTAAGGGATTTGTTACAACAATCTATGATAGGGATTAATGGATAGGATGTGTGCTTGAAAAATAGACTGATAATGAAGAGGTAAAATTTACATTTTTTCAACCAAAGAGAACCTTCCCCATCTTTCTGTTATCCATTACATACAAATATATTATTTTTAAATTATTCTGATATTCTTAGTTTAGTTCATCCAATAACTGACACTCTAAGCACTTATAAACATTCAAAATTGAGATGGAAAAAGCTTCAAATATTTTAGGAAAGAGAATTTCTTGAAATAACCTTAATACAATCAAGGTTGGTCATCAGAAAATATTTGAGTGAAAAAGTCAGTGGTTTGCATATCCAAATTTTTATTTTCCATTTAAACATTTATTCCAACAAAAAAAAAAATGTTTGCTTGTTAATGTTTTTGTAAATGTTGAGAATCCTTTTTTAAATATTCATTTTAATGTTTCAAAGACAGCAGGCCGCAGCCCCGGCTACACCGCCATAGAGAGACTTTGTAAAGCCATCTTGAAGACCCATCAGAAAGGTCATCATTTTCAAGTCTCCAATAATCTTCCAGTCATACTTTTCATATTTCAAAGCATCTAGCAAGATCTTGACACTGCTGTATTCATCTTTGAGCTGTACCAAGCTGAGCAGAGGAGGGGGGTAAGAGATGGATATGTGTTCCTGTTTTGAAGCCGCACAGGTTTTAGCCTCCTGAATGAGGTATCAATGAAGTGGTGGTACTTGCTGGGGTTACAGGCAACTCCAAATCCCATCTTAATGGGTCAAAAAGCTTGAAAAACAATGTTTTCTCTGGTCTGCAACTTACACACTTTCATCTAATAAATTCTACTGCTTGAGTCTTGACATCAAATGTCCGCACGGTTAGGGTAATTTTAAGTGCAATTGATGAAACAATACTTTCTGGGAGTTTAGCAGTGACTCCCTTTTAACATCGTTCCTCCTCACACTGAACTCTGCCGGCTGTGGCCAGTACAATCTGTGATAGTGTGCTACAGTGTATCTGCTGTCCCAGAGGCAAAGATAACACAGACATTTTGTAAAACCACCTTGGAGACCCATCAGAAAGGTTACCATTATGAAATTTCCGATAATCTCCGAACCATACTCTTCATATTACATCTAACAACGTCTTGAAGCTACTGTATTCCTCTTTGAGCTGCACTGAGTTAGCCAAAAGAATAGATGAATGCATGTTCCTGTTTTGAAGCAGTATGGCTTTGAGGCTTCTGAATGAGCTGTCAATGAAGAGGCACCATTCACTCGGGTTACAGGTGATTCCAGAGCCCATCTTGTCAGGAGACAATCTTGAATAACACTGTTATGGTTTTCGCTGTCTTGACGTCAAAGTCCGGCATTGTATTTTGTTAGGCCAAGATCTCTCATCAAGTCGTTGAATTTTTTGTAGGTTGGGGTAGTATGAGTTTCTTTCCTCAGCTGTACCTCTGTAATCTGAATCAATGACTTCATTCTCTTCTGAATTGCTGTTCTCTTCTGAATATGGAGGCTCTCATTTTAGAGGAGTAGGTACAGGCAGTGTGACATTGAAGCAATGGGTGGCAGATGGTGTAGTTACTTGATAGCATGTGCAATCTTGCCAACTCAAGAACATGCCGAAGAAGCCTAAGTGGTCAGTTGGTTCCCTTTAGATTCATGGGATTGCAAATTTCATGGCTCTATTTTCCCCTCTGCCCTGGTCATAAAAGCAAAGTTTGAAAGGAAGAATAGTCATTTGCTTTGCTTTCTAGACAAAAGCAATTAGGAAATAACACTTACTGACCAAAGACAAAGCAAGGTTGTAAAAGTGTTATGAATAAATTTAAAACTATCAGTACCCCTATTATTTTCTGATAATGTCTTGTATGGACACCTCTATTAGAAAAGAACATTGTCAAATCTCTTTTTAAAATGTCGTGGACTGTTGAATTGTAATGAGCATTTCCATTTAAGATTAGTAAATAGTTTTAATTTAATAACAATATCACTTGGCCTTGTAAATTAATACAAAAATTTGAAGAGATTTTAAAGTTTACAGATTATCATAATTTTTTAGAAAACAAAATTCTTGTAAACATTCATTCTTCATCAAAGAGTGTATATGGGCAGTGTGATACTGAAGCAATGGGTGACAGAAGGTTTGGATATATGATAGCTGATGCATTCTTGCCAGCTCAGTGTTTGGAAAGAACTAATATGCAGAAGAAGCTTAAGTGATCAGTTGCTTCCCTTTAAATTCATCGGATTGTGAATTTCATGTGACTATTATCTCCTCTGTTCAGGTCACAAAGAAAAGTTTGAAAAGAAAAATAGCCATTTCTTTTTCTTTCTAGACAGAAGCAATTAACAAATAACCCTTACTGACCAAAGACAAAAAAATTTTGTAACACAGTGCGATGAGTAAATTTTAAATTATCCATAACTCTATTATTTTCTGATAATGCATTGTATGGAACCCCTATTAGAAAAACATTGACATATTTACACAAAAACAAAAAATTCCAAAGTTTTGTAACACAGTGTTATGAATAAAGTTTTAATTATCTGTACCTCTGTTATTTTCTGATAATGTCATGTATGGACATCCCTATTAGAAAAACATTGACATGTTTACACAAAAAACAAAAAAATTCCAAATTCCTTTTTAAATACTGTTGATGGTGAAGTTGTAATAAGCATTTCATTTTAAGATTAGTAAATACTTTTAATAACAATATCACTTGGGTTTTCAAATTAATACAGAATTTGAAGAGATTTTAAAGTTTACAAATAATTTTTTTAGAAAACAAAACTAATTCTTGTAAGCATTCATTATTCATCAAGGAAATATTTTCCTTAAGACAATAGTGTTCATTATATATATATATATATATATATATATATATATATTTCAATAGTGTACATTTATATATATATATATATATATTTAAAAGTGTTTCTAATTAAAAAATGTCTTAGTTTTACTGCATTTTTTTGTTTCATGATTCAAAGCATATTTTCTGCAGTTGCAGCTTCCCTTTAACCAAAAATATGAGGAGTTAAATTTTAGATTAAGTATGTTTTTGTATTCATTTTTTTTTGAGTTGACTTTTTTTACTATAAATATAGTCATTAATTATTGAACATTTAATACTAATCTTCTTACATTTCCAAGGAGTGCGAATTCTGTGTAGATTCTACAGTGACTTTAGCTCAGAGGAGAAAGTCTTCCATAATCTTCAATAATCGTTGTTAATATTGTTAATATATTTAACTTTAAACTACAATGAAAATGTTATTGATCATGTAACAGAGACAAGAGACATAACTATAGAGAAATAACCATGAACTAGTAGCTGAAAAAGATGGTCAGATAGGCCTCCTAGAATGATCATTTGTCATTCTAATCTTAAAATAAAGAAGTGGGTTGGAATTTAGTGAAAGGAAAATGTCATGAGTGAAACAAACATTGATCTGTTATATATTTATCATAATAATCTGGTGTAAAGATGACTGACTGTAATAACAGTTACACACTCTGCACATAGTCATCAGGCTTTTGGTACTGCTGTTTCAAGACATGAGCATTTATACTTGTTTGGCTAACCCAGTATGTTATAATGAGGGTAGCTGGTGAATAAGAAAATGTCGATATGGCTTTTAATTGAATATTGAAAAATTCACTGCTATTTGATGAAAAGAAACCACAAAACACCATAATATATTTACAATTGTCCCAGTAGAGTGCTCAGTGGCAGAGGGAAAATCCAAGTTGATGGGGTAGAGAGTTCATATTGCATTTTCTATGTTAAGTGATGCAAGATATCTGCTGAACATGGAGAGTGGAATGAGAACAGTCTGTTTTAAGAATTACAACAGATAGCAGGAAAGAGTGGAGGTTACAGAATAAGAACATGCTGATTTGATTAGAGTGGTATACAATATAGATTATGCAATAAAAATGAATTTATAGCACATTTAAGATGAACAGACAAAAGTATGAGGAACATAAAACTAGGTGCCTCCACTTTTTTGCCAAAAATAGCATAGCGTAATGAAGAAGGCCGCAAACTTAATAAAAATAAAGTTTTATCGTCAAAATGTTTATGTTATTATTAAGATAAAACACCAAAGTATTTTTTAAATTATTTTATGAAATTTTTTAATCCTTTCTAACAATTAGATTTCTGACAATTATGTCAGTTTGGGTCATCCATAGTAGCTGTCATTGCTTCATCAATCAGCAGTCCATCAAACCTTGAATCAGATGAACAGGACCAATCATTAATAATTGGTTGTATATTACTTTTTTATGTTATAAGCAATATTTATTTCAAATCAGATTAATTTAATTTTAAATTTTCTAATTTTACTCAAATAATGTCAGAAATATATATATGCACTTTTTGAAAGAATTTTAAATTTTTGGTTTACAAAATTCTTAAAATTAAGAAAATGGCCACTTTTAAGAAAATTTCAAGAAATTAAAATTAAATTTGACATTCCAATCTACATAATTTCTGTCTGAAATACACCAAATATTTTACTTAATGGAAATAATAAATTTAATCATTAAGCTTTCAACTAAAGCTAAAATGAAATCTTCAAGAAAGCTTTTTCATTTGTAAAATTTAATTTTAAACCTTAGGTATTGAAAATTTATGCCAAAAAAGTGGAGGTCCCTATTTAAAATTTAATTTTAAAACTTGGGTATTGAAAATTCAGTGGCGGTACCTAATTTTAAACCTTAGGTATCGAAAATTTATGCCAAAAAAGCAGAGGTGCCTACATAAAACTTTATTTTTTCTAATAAAAGTTACAGTTTTTCTGCTTTAAACAGCAACCTAACATCTGTAAGAAAAACTATACATTTCTATAATGAATTCATGATTTCACTTAAGCCAATAGTCTTTGCTATCGTAGTTCCAATACTAACTAGAATGATTTGACTCATGTATTTTTAATCTTCACACTAATTTTTCAACATTTCTTATAAGTTTCAGTCTGATATCGAGCCCTTGTTTTCGTCCAGCACTCCAAATCTAACATACTGATCTGACACTCTCTCTCATCCAAGTTTATGGGGTAGACTGTTCATGTTCCATTTTCTATGTTAAGTGATACAAGATATCCTCTGAGCATGGAAAGTGGAATGAGAATAGTCTATGTTTCCAAATACAACAGATAATTGGAAAAGGGGTGAAGGGTATTAAAAAACATAATGGATATGCTGATTTGAATAGAGTGGTATACAATACAGATTATGTCATAAAATGCAATAAAGATGAATTTAAAGCATTTTTCAAGAGGAACAGACAAAAGTGTGAGGAACATAGCACTTTTTTTCTAAGTTACAATTTTCCTTGTCTAAGAAAAAACTAAACATTTCCAGAATAAATTCATGATTACATTTGAGCCAATAGTCTTATCACTCAGATTTTGTTATCATAATTCCATTACTTAACTACAATCATTTGACTTGTTTTCTTTAAATCTTCACACCAATATTTCATTATTTCCTCTAAGCCAGTCTCTGGTATGGAGCCCTTGTTTTCATCCCACATCCCAAGTCTAACATACTGACCTGACATTCTTTCTCTGTCTTATGTGGGAGACTGCTCAAATCATCTTTGATGCTGTTGATTGTATATCCATCTCACCAATATTCTTGATCTCTTGTCTGCTATACTGGATGCTGGTGTGAGGTTATGTCCTTCTGCTCTGAACTCAGTGGCTGAATAACCTTAAATCAACCCCTGCTCAGTTGTGAAATTAGAGTTTAGCCTCTGTCTGGCATAATGCCATGGATTTAAATTCAAGTTGTCCTTTGTTTGAACCCAGCTTGCTGATTTTCTCATTTTACTTGCTGAGAATTTGCTTTGTACATTTCAATCAAAATAAACTGCGAAATGTGTCAAATTTAAAAACTTATTCTTCACTCTAACTTCATTTCTTTGTGTTTAAAAGTCTAGTTGATCACAGATCTTTTCCAATTAACAAATTACATATTTTTGTTTGATCAGAATATAACATATGGTTCATTTCTCAAAATTTTGGAAGCAGCTTTGAGAAAATACTTAAAAATTAATTTTTTTATAAACCTATTTTATGACCCTACATAATGTGTTTTCTTGCAGAGTTAATTTTTTTTTTCAGTTTGCATCTTTGAGAGGATCTGAGACCATGATGAATATTGAAAAGAAAGATGGCATTCTTATGCAGTGGAATTCCTGGATTAGAAGTTATTGTTAAGTCTACAAAAGACAGACATAAGAGAACATTCAGAGGGGAGGAACAATTTCCTATAAAATCTATGGTGTTACATTTTACTTGAATTCAAATCTCAAATATGAGAACTCATAATGACAAGAAAGATTTCCACTGTGAAATTTGTGGTTTGAAGTATTCCCATGATTCACATCTCAACACACACATGTTAACACACACCACTGAGAAAGGATTCCATTGTGATATTTGTGGATTGACGTGTTCAACCAATTCGAGTCTCAAAATGCACATGTTAACACACACTGGAGAGAAACCATTCTGCTGTGAAATCTGTGGAGTGAAATTTTCCCAGAATGGAAATCTCAAACAACACATGTTTACACACACTGGAGAGAAACCATTCCATTGTAAAATCTGTGGATTTAAGTTTTCCCGAAATTCACATCTCAAACAACACATGTATACACACACTGGAGAGAAACCATTCCATTGTGAAATCTGTGGATTTAAGTCTTCCCAGAATGGATATCTCAAACAGCACATGCTAACACACACTGCAGAGAAACCATTGCACTGTGAAATCTGTGGATTTAAGTGTTCCCAAAAATCCAATCTCAAATCACATATGTTGACACACACTGGAGAGAAACCATTTTGTTGTGAAATGTGTGAATTTAAGTGCTCCCGTAATACAATTCTCAAACAACACATGTTAACACACATTGGAGAGAAAGGTTTCCACTGTGAAATCTGTGGATGTAAATTTTCCCAGAATGGAAATCTCAAACAACACATGTTTACACACACTGGGGAGAAACCCTTCCACTGTAAAATCTGTGGATTGAAATTTTCGCTAAATGGAAATCTCAAACAGCACATGCTTACACACACTGGAGAGAAACGTTTCCCCTGTGAAATCTGTGGATGTAAGTTTTCACAAAACTCATCACTCAAAAAACACATGTATACACACACTGGAGAGAAACCATTCCACTGTGAAATCTGTGGATTTAAGTTTTCCCTAAATGGTAACCTCAAGCAACATATGTTAACACACACTGGAGAGAAACCATTCCACTGTGTAATCTGTGGATTTAAGTTTTCCCAAAAGTCAAATCTCAAAACACACATGGTAACACACACTGGTGATAAACCATTCCGCTGTGAAATCTGTGGATTGAAATATCCCCACAATTCAAGTCTCAAGACACACATGTTTACACACACTGGAGAGAAACGTTTACACTGTAAAATATGTGGATGTAATTTTTGGCGAAATTCATCCCTCAAAAAACACATGTTAACACACAGAGAAACCATGTCACTGTGAAATTTGTAGGGTTTATTTTTCCCAAATGCAAGTCATAAAAAACACATGTTAACACTGGTAGTGAAACCATTCTCTTATGAAATTTGTAGTTATAAGTTTCTCCAAAATTCACATCTCAAAAAAACAAAAAAAAACACACATTGACTCACATTGGAGAAAAACTTTTCCATTGTGAAATCTGTGGATTTAAGTTTTTGCTAAATAAAAATCTCAAATCCATGTGAACACATAGTGGAGAGAAACCGTTCTACTATTAAATCTGTAGTGTAGGTTTTTCTCTTAAATTATCAGCAAAAACATGTTAACTTCTGCTCGAGAGAAAGTTTACCTGTGTGAAATTTGTGAACTAACTTTTCTTTTAAATCATCACTCAAAGAACATGTTAACACACACTGAAGAGCAACTTTCCAATATGAAATCTGTGGGTTTAAATTTTCCCAAAATCTGCTTCTCAAACAACGCATGCTAATACACACTAGAAAGAAAGATTTCCACTGTGATATATGTGAAAATAAGTTTTCTCAAAATTTACATGTTAGCGCACACAGGAGAGAAACCCTTGTTAGCTGTGATGCAGAATATGAGGTAGCAGAATGAATATCATATAGCTTATTGCATGACTTTATGGAAAGACATTTCTGCAGCAAAATCTGTGGAAATACATTTTCCCAGAATTTGTACCTGCCCACTCCAAAGACAATTGTTTAATTCCACAAATTTTCTAGCGTGTAATTTTTGCTGTTACATTTGTTTGGAGTTCTGTACGAAATATTCATACAAATCATAAATTTTTGCAGGTTTTTTTTTCTATTTTTTTTTTTGTCTATAAATTTCTGTGCAGACATATTTTATTTCTTGTCTGACTTAATATATCCTAAGTACGTTATGTGTTAAGCTCTAGTTTTAACTATTTCTCTATCCAAACAATGTGCTTGGACTATGAAGCTATCAAGGAATAACCTGATTGCAATGGAGCTATTAGCAATATCGTTCCCCCTTTGAGCTATCCATGATCTACCGAATGCAGCCAACCTCAAGCGATGTGGGTTGATGTATATGCATTATGTCAAAGTGAGCGAGGCTATTTACATTACGTGCTCTCTGATTGCCCCCTGTAACACTTCTTGCCAGTCGATTCTGGATCAGTTATGCTGGTCAATACTGCCGCTGGCTGTTGTAGTTGGTCATTCTGATCTGCACCTCCCTTCACCCCATGTTGCATTGTTTGACCATGGAGCTGGCAAAGGCCAAATTGTTGTCAGTAATTGTAACACTGGTTCAATCACAGTGAAGCTATGTGACACATGAAAAATTAAAAAAAAAAAACATTCTTGCAGACAAAATAAAGACAGGAATTTCTTCAGGGTCTATTTCTATGTGGTTTATATCATTCTTTGTGCAGAAATATTAGTTCTTTATACAGAAATATTAACCCTTCCCACTTTGAATTCTATTCTGACACTTTGCGCAATTTATTAATGTCTAGAACAAGGCTTAAGTCAGAGGCTCTTTCTGGCAACAAGTCATGTGGTTTTCGGCAGAATAGTTGTCTCTAGTCTGCTCTCTAGAACTGGTACTGGTTTGGTCACTTCAGGAGTCTGCTCATATTGACTTTCACCCAAAACTGGCATGGGAGTCGATGTGGTTAGGGGACCTGGTGCTTTTCCTACCTTCCGACAAGAGCCCTTTGTTGCCTGGCTTTAGAAAATTAATTATATCTCCAAATTTGGGGAGATTCCTTTTCCTATGGGCAGTGGTCACAGCTGTTGATCGGCCATGATACCTCCTTCCTTCTCTTATTTGTGCCTTGTGCCAACACCTCCCAATGGGTGTAGTCAATTCCTCCTTCCTTCTTGGTATTTCACCTATACCTGTCACTTTAGTTATTCTTTTGATAAATCTGATTCTCAAACTATGTGGTATGCCTTAGTTTCTGGCCATTAATTAGAATTATCATTTTAATTTCTCATCAGCAAATTTTTCCCAACCTGGTTTTGTTTATACAATCAGAAATTTACCAGCTGTTTCCTCTGATCAGCTTATCTCCCTATCATGTTAAACTCATCACACTTTAAAAGCCCTGGGTTTGTTTTTTACATAAAGAAATTCTATTTTCTCATCTTGTTTACAATTTCCACTTTTTTGATAGGCAAAATGAATAAGTTTTTAATTTTACATGTCTTTAAAAATTACTAGATATGCTTATATTGACTTTAGATGAATTCTAAATTTTTCTTTTTTATTGTCAATAAATTTGTGCAGATAAATATTTTTTCTCCTCTTACATAATATATCCTAAGTATCTTGTTTGTTAAGCTTTAGTTTTATGCTCATGTCAATAATACAAATTATTATTTACTTCAAATTTCCTACACGACAAATACATTTATGTATCAAATATAAAAGGTGTTTGATATATAATGTTCTATTTTAGAATACACCTTTTTAATTTTATTATAATATATTATTAATTTAATCTTTAACATGTCCCCTTTGTTAATTTTATATCAATCTCTTTTAGAATTTAACTTAAAACATAATATTAGGTTGGTGCAAAAGTAATGTCGTTTTCTCACATATGTTACTATGTGAGAAAACGACATTATTTTTGCACCAACCTAATATATCCCTCATCTTGAACATGAAAAATGAAAAGATGTGTTTATTTTTTCATGAGTCCAAGTTTGGTCATAATTTTTTCTCAAACTGTTGCCACCATTAACAAATATGGGGGTGAAGGCTCTGATTGTCATTGGATTGTAGAGCTCTGGTTTTTTTTGAAGTTCCACACTGAGGATATGAGTCTTGAAGAGGACATTGATCTGCTTATGACAATCTGAAAATACTAGTCAAACAAAACTTGTCAAAGAAATATCTCCTGTAATGGTTATCAGCAATTCAACAATATCGGACCATCTCAAGAAAACTGGCAAGATGAAAAAAACTTGATAAATGAGTTTCACATAAACTCGGCGAAAGTCAAAGAGTTTTTGAAATGTGTTCGATGCTGCATTAAATCTCAAGGAATCTGTTTCTTGATTGATTAATGATATGTGATGGAAAATGGATCTTTTATGACAGTCATAAAAGTTTGGCTCAATGTCTTGATCAGGATGAAAGACTTAAACACTTTTGAAAACTAAAATTGCACCAGCAGAAAATTATTGTAATTGTCTGGTGGTCCACCACTGGCATTATGCTTTACAGTTTTCTGGAATCTAACCAGAATATCATTCACTGATTAATCAACAAGATTCATTTCTTGCCAGTATGTTACTGCAGACGCTCACCAACTTGGAATATGAGACTTTGCCACATGCACGACATTCTTCTGATCTCTTGCTCACTGACACTTTTTCAAGCATTTCATGTCTGCAAAAAATATATTTTTATAACTATTTTTTCATGAATTAGTAAATGTCGAATATTACAGTGCATTAATTTTAAGTACATTAATTTTTAGAATGTTGTAAATATAAAATTATTCTTGTAAATAAACAATCTCTTAGACTTTGATACTTTTTGTGAATTCTCAAGAACAAAAATAAATATTAAATTTACTTTCATCTTATGTTTAGGTTTTATTACAATTCTAATCATCACTCTTAAAAACAATAAACATTTTCGAGGAGTGGAGGTAGTTAAAATAACAATGTCAATAAAAAATGTCCTTCATTTTGTTGTGGGCATGAAGATCCATGTTTGCCAAATTATTCTTGTAAATAAACTAGCTAATAAATAGTGTTTAATATTTTTGTTGTAATTTCTCAGGGAAAAAGGAAAATGTATAAATTTACTTTTAATTTCATTTTTTTAAACAATAAAGGGAAAAAAATCATTCTCTTGACCCATTTCATTGCAGGCACAAAAGTTAAACTTTGCCAACTTTTCAATACATCCTGATATATATATATAAGAAGAAATATAGTTTTAAGGTGTGCTATATTTATGGGATAAAGTGTTCAATATCAGAGATAGAGCATATGTAAAAAATCAAAATGAAAACAAGTAAATAAACAAATAAGCATAAATAACCGCCAGAGTAGATTACCCTCAATGCACCACTGACCTATATATATAAATAGTCAAGGAAATATATAACATTCACAGCCTGACGTTTGTGCCTAGCATGAAACAGCCTGTCGCCTCTGAGTGTTGACTTCAATGTTCCCTCTCAAAGTTCTTCACTGCCTTAACCAGGTATTGAACACACACTCTTTGGGTCCTGTCACTGGATCTAACTAACGCCTTTATCCACTGTGATACAGGACCCAAACAGTGTGATTTCTACACCTGGTTAAGGTGGTGGAGTACTTTGAGATCGGAATTAACAGGAGATAACTGGCATCCATTAGACATGGCATGTGGAACTAGAACAGTCTGCCCCAGTGAGCGAAATAAAGGGTTCAGTTCGACATTGCAAACACCTGAAGAAGACTTGAGTGTACAATGGCTGAAATGTTGTGATAAACATGGCAACAAAGATGTGGAGAATAGTCTGAATAATGTAAATAATGTGCAATTATGCCCACAACAAAATTTTAGTTCAATGTCAGACCCTTATAACAAAAACATCAAGCAATCATTCAACAGGACAAAATTATTGACCCTCTTGCCTCAATAATCAATTCTATAACTTTTATTCTTGGTTATTGCCATTAATCTATAGAATTTAAAAGGTTGCATGTTGGTATGTATTTTATCTGTGTGTATGTTCATATGTAAATCATACTTATTATAAAACCCAGGTTGTGTGTGTGTGTACGTTTATATATTGGATCGGATTTCCTACATTTTTCAACAAAACTTCACAGGACTACATAAAATTATGCGGTGCTTCTGACAGTGCCAAAAATTGGAAAAACACAATTGTTTTTGCACAAAATCAATTTGAAAACATGATTAAGAGGCATCGCTGTCGCCAGAATGAAGGGGGGACAACTCATATCGAATCATACTTATTATAAAACCCAGGTTGTTTGTGTGTGTTTTCATTTATATATGGGATCGGATTTCCTATGTTTTTCAACCGATTTCAACAAAACTTCACTTTCTTTTGGCAGGTAGTGTTTCTTATTGTCTTGCACACTTTTTTCTTTATTTTTACATTCAGAATGCTTTAAAAATTCCATTTACAAGACAATTGTTTATAATAAAATTCTATTTAGTCGGTAGACTCATAACGATTGAAAACAATGTTTTTGTTTGGGTTTGACCAATTTGTAAAAAAAAACAAAACAAAAAAAAATACTAATTAAGACATACGTGTCCATCAACCTTAAACAATAATCTTTGTCAATTTTATTTTTCAGTCTTTATGATGGTCGATACTTGATCTATCTCTTACTGTTACATCCCCGGGCAACGCCAGGCTCTACTGCTAGTAATTAATGAGTGGTATGCAAAAACTTGGGTTTCTCCCATGGACTCTTTATCTTTTTTTTAACCTTGTAGTGTAAGCAAGTTCTCATTGTCTTTTGGGTATGTCTTCTTTTTTGCCCCAAGAGTTAGGGTAAGTATAAGCATTATGTTGATGGTTAAGCTCAAGTCAACCTTGCTCAGAGATGGAACAACTGAAGAAATGTTCGTACTTTATCATTGGAAGGTCTAAGTATGGTTACAATGGTATGGCCATTTTTTTATTGGTTTAGAAGTTAGGGTAAATAAGTATAAGCATCATTATAATGATCAAACTCAAGTCAACATTTGTAGAATTGGAATGACCAAAGAAAGGTTATTCTTACTTTATTGTTGGTGACTTTAAGTTTGGTTACAATGGTTGAGCTCAAGTCAACCATGCACTGAGTTGGAACAACCAAAGAAATGTTTGATTTAATTCATGGAGATTCTGCTGGTGACATGCAAACACTGTGTGTGGGGAAAGTTAAAAGTTCAGTCATCGGTAGAC
Organism: Acanthosepion lycidas; assembly: GCA_963932145.1. Classification (NCBI taxonomy): domain Eukaryota; kingdom Metazoa; phylum Mollusca; class Cephalopoda; order Sepiida; family Sepiidae; genus Acanthosepion; species Acanthosepion lycidas. The sequence continues at coordinate 100,419,377 of OZ010575.1, read as the reverse complement.
TGAGAAATGAATGTGCCTCAGAAAGGTGACCCTTTTCACATGTGAGACTATACCTGGGGGCAGGGATGAGAATAAATGTGAGGAAGGAAATGTTTGCATTTTCATAGAATTTAAACAGCGCCCCCTAACGGCATTTGACAAAAGCAAGTAATAATATTTCCAGTGGATTTATTACTAACATCATGGGAAAATGTTTTTTTTTTTCATTATTATTATTTTATTAATTTTTCCACAAATCATTTTTGATAATTATTAACAAGGTCACAACACATTCTGACAGCTATTCTGCTCCATTCTTCCCTGGAAATGTCTCTCCAAATTTAAAGAATTTCTCTCTTCTACTTTTTTCTTCAAACAGTCCCCTAAATTTTCAATGGGGTTTAACTGTGGTAGAACAATATCTTAAATTTGCTGTCATCTGAATTTCAGAGATGATGAGTTAACAATCAACCAATGTATTAAAGTTATTGAAGCCTACTACGAAAATGAACGTTCAAACAGAAATGTATTTTGTGCACTTCAGGATTTTTTGTCCAACATAATCGACCAGCTGAGAGAGCAATTGGAGACAATGTAACATTGTTGTGGATAGGTTCAATTCCTGTGCACAACGATGAATAGAGGTGTCTAAGTTTTCAGTCACATTCTCATATACTGCAGCAATTTTTACAGCTGAACGGCATAAATGAGCATGCAGTGGTGTTTTTACATCTGTCACCGACCCAGTTTGTTTGAATTGACAAACAGTTTTTCCAGTTGCACTCTCGGTCTATTATGTTGACCAAAAAATTTGCAAAGTGCGTCGAATGCATTTCTGTTTGAACGTCCTTTTTCGTAATAGGATTAAATAATTTTAACATGTCATTTGATTGTTAATCTTTCCATTGTTGAAATTGCCAAAGATTTAAGTTGTTAAATTTGAAAGAAAAAGAAAAACTTAATTCACATTTAAAATCGGTCTAAGTTATTGGAACACCCTTTATATGTACACATATTCAAACAGCAATAAATAAAATTTAATTATAAACCTACCCTCCTATAATTAATACCCTTATACTTAAGATACAACCAAATCAAATAAGAAAACTGAAATAACGAGTAAATGAAAACATATAAATATTTACCTTGCCATTTAAGGATTAATAAAAAAAAAAAGATATTTAAGCACAAAACTATATACACCGATGTTTTCCAAACTTAAGAAAACCCAAGAATATTCAAGAAATATTAGAAGTAAAGACAGTCTGTGTAAGATTGCTACATTTATCTTTGACACTCAGAGCCAAAAGAGAGCAAAAGCTATAAAAAGCAATAAGGATAGTGTATAAAGAGAAAAAAAAAATGATTAAAATGAGAAATAACCACAACCCTTCTACACATGCTCACTCGAATATGCATGCACAGAGTAACAATCACACAATGAAAAAAAAAAAAAAAATCAACACTAATAAAAAGTGAATAAATTATTTTTTGACTTAATATAGAAATAGTGAAAATAAGAAAATACATGTTCAACTACCAGTATCCCCTAACAAATTTCATAGTTTTATTTTATATATATATATATATATATATATATATATATATATATATATATATATATATGTATATATATATATATATATATATATATATATTGACTGGTGGGCACCTTGGCGTGGAGTAATGGTTAGCAAGCTTGTCTAGCTAAAACAGTTAAAACTGAAGAGTGATTTCGATCCTCACTGGGTGCTCTACATTCTCGGTCGTGTGCCACATCTAAGCTACGCTTCAAAAATCATTTGGGCACCTCGAAGTGGTGTAATGGTTAGCTTGTCTCGCTAGAACTGTTACAACTAAGTAGTAAGCTCAATCCTCACTGGGTGCCCCATGCTTCGGCCTTGTGCCACATCTAAGCTACACTTAGAAAATCATTTGGGCACCTCAAAGTCGTGTAATGGTTAGCTTATCTTGCTAGAACTGTTACAACTAAGTAGTAAGTTCAATCCTCACTGGGTGCCCCATGCTTTCGCCCTTCTGCCACATCTAAGCTGTGCTTAGAAAATCATTTGGGCACCTTCAAGTGGTGTAATGGTTAGCTTGTCTCGCTAGAACTGTTACAACTGAGTAGTAAGTTCAATCCTCACTGGGTGCCCCATGCTTTCGGCCTTGTGCCACATCTAAGCTGTGCTTAGAAAATCATTTGGGCACCTCGAAGTAGTGTAATGGTTAGCTTGTCTCGCTAGAACTGTTACAACTAAGTCGTAAGTTCAATCCTCACTGAGTGCCCCATGCTTTCGGCCTTGTGCCACATCTAAGCTGTGCATAGAAAATCATTTGGGCACCTCGAAGTGGTGTTATGGTTAGCTTGTCTCGCTAGAACTGTTACAACTGAGTAGTAAGTTCAATCCTCACTGGGTGCCCCATGCTTTCGACCTTGTGCCACATCTAAGCTGTGCTTAGAAAATCATTTGGGCACCTCGAAGTGGTGTTATGGTTAGCTTGTCTCGCTAGAACTGTTACAACTGAGTAGTAAGTTCAATCCTCACTGGGTGTCCCATGCTTTCGGCCTTGTGCCACATCTAAGCTGTGCATAGAAAATAATTTGGGCACCTCGAAGTGGTGTAATGGTTAGCTTGTCTCGCTAGAACTGTTACAACTGAGTAGTAAGTTCAATCCTCACTGAGTGCCCCATGCTTTCGGTCTTGTGCCACATCTAAGCTGTGCTTAGAAAATCATTTGGGCACCTCGAAGTGGTGTTATGGTTAGCTTGTCTCGCTAGAACTGTTACAACTGAGTAGTAAGTTCAATCCTCACTCAGTGCCCCATGCTTTCGACCTTGTGCCACATCTAAGCTGTGCTTAGAAAATCATTTGGGCACCTCGAAGTGGTGTCATGGTTAGCTTGTCTCGCTAGAACTGTTACAACTGAGTAGTAAGTTCAATCCTCACTGGGTACCCCATGCATTCGGCCTTGTGCCACATCTAAGCTGTGCTTAGAAAATCATTTGGGTACCTCGAAGTGGTGTAATGGTTAGCTTGTCTCGCTAGAACTGTTACAACTGAGTAGTAAGTTCAATCCTCACTGGGTACCCCATGCATTCGGCCTTGTGCCACATCTAAGCTACGCTTAGAAAATCATTTGGGCACCTCGAAGTGGTGTCATGGTTAGCTTGTCTCGCTAGAACTGTTACAACTGATTAGTAAGTTCAATCCTCACCGGGTACTCCATGCATTCGGCCTTGTGCCACATCTAAGCTGTGCTTAGAAAATCATTTGGGCACCTCGAAGTGGTGTAATGGTTAGCTTGTCTCGCTAGAACTGTTACAACTGAGTAGTAAGTTCAATCCTCACTGGGTACCCCATGCATTCGGCCTTGTGCCACATCTAAGCTACGCTTAGAAAATCATTTGGGCACCTCGAAGTGGTGTCATGGTTAGCTTGTCTCGCTAGAACTGTTACAACTGATTAGTAAGTTCAATCCTCACCGGGTACTCCATGCATTCGGCCTTGTGCCACATCTAAGCTGTGCTTAGAAAATCATTTGGGCACCTCGAAGTGGTGTCATGGTTAGCTTGTCTCGCTAGAACTGTTACAACTGATTAGTAAGTTCAATCCTCACTGGGTACCCCATGCATTCGGCCTTGTGCCACATCTAAGCTGTGCTTAGAAAATCATTTGGGCACCTAGAAGTGGTGTCATGGTTAGCTTGTCTCGCTAGAACTGTTACAACTGAGTAGTAAGTTCAATCCTCACTGGGTGCCCCATGCTTCGGCCTTGTGCCACATCTAAGCTACGCTTAGAAAATCATTTGGGCACCTCGAAGTGGTGTAATGGTTAGCTTGTCTCGCTAGAACTGTTACAACTGAGTAGTAAGTTCAATCCTCACTGGGTGCCCCATGCTTTCGGCCTTATGACACATCTAAGCTACGGTTAGAAAATCATTTGGGCCCCTCGAAGTGTTGTAATGGTTAGCTTGTCTCGCTAGAACTGTTACAACTGTGTAGTAAGTTCAATCCTCACTGGGTGCCCCATGCTTTCGGCCTTATGACACATCTAAGCTACGGTTAGATAATCATTTGGGCACCTCGAAGTGGTGTAATGGTTAGCTTGTCTCGCTAGAACTGTTACAACTGAGTAGTAAGTTCAATCCTCACTGGGTGCCCCATGCTTTCGGCCTTATGACACATCTAAGCTACGGTTAGAAAATCATTTGGGCACCTCGAAGTGGTGTAATGGTTAGCTTGTCTCGCTAGAACTGTTACAACTAAGTAGTAAGTTCAATCCTCACTGGGTGCCCCATGCTTTCGGCCTTGTGCCACATCTAAGCTACGCTTAGAAAATCATTTGGGCACCTCGACATGGTGTAATGGTTAGCTTGTCTCGCTAGAACTGTTACAACTGAGTAGTAAGTTCAATCCTCACTGGGCGCCCCATGCTTTCGGCCTTGTGCCACGTCTAAGCTGTGCTTAGAAAATCATTTGGGCACCTCGAAGTGGTGTAATGGTTAGCTTGTCTCGATAGAACTGTTACAACTAAGTAGTAAGTTCAATCCTCACTGAGTGCCCCATGCTTTCGGTCTTGTGCCACATCTAAGCTGTGCTTAGAAAATCATTTGGGCACCTCGAAGTGGTGTAATGGTTAGCTTGTCTCGCTAGAACTGTTACAACTGAGTAGTAAGTTCAATCCTCACTGGGTACCCCATGCTTTCGGTCTTGTGCCACATCTAAGCTGTGCTTAGAAAATCATTTGGGCACCTCGAAGTGGTGTTATGGTTACCTTGTCTTGCTAGAACTGTTACAACTGAGTAGTAAGTTCAATCCTCACTGGGTACCCCATGCTTTCGGTCTTGTGCCACATCTAAGCTGTGCTTAGAAAATCATTTGGGCACCTCGAAGTGGTGTCATGGTTAGCTTGTCTCGCTAGAACTGTTACAACTGATTAGTAAGTTCAATCCTCACTGGGTACCCCATGCATTCGGCCTTGTGCCACATCTAAGCTGTGCTGAGAAAATCATTTGGGCACCTCGAAGTGGTGTAATGGTTAGCTTGTCTCGCTAGAACTGTTACAACTGAGTAGTAAGTTCAATCCTCACTGGGTACCCCATGCATTCGGCCTTGTGCCACATCTAAGCTACGCTTAGAAAATCATTTGGGCACCTCGAAGTGGTGTCATGGTTAGCTTGTCTCGCTAGAACTGTTACAACTGATTAGTAAGTTCAATCCTCACTGGGTACCCCATGCATTCGGCCTTGTGCCACATCTAAGCTGTGCTTAGAAAATCATTTGGGCACCTCGAAGTGATGTCATGGTTAGGTGTCTCGCTAGAACTGTTACAACTGATTAGTAAGTTCAATCCTCACTGGGTACCCCATGATTTCGGCCTTGTGCCACATCTAAGCTGTGCTTAGACAATCATTTGGGCACCTCGAAGTGGTGTCATGGTTAGCTTGTCTCGCTAGAACTGTTACAATTGATTAGTAAGTTCAATCCTCACTGGGTACCCCATGCATTCGGCCTTGTGCCACATCTAAGCTGTGCTTAGAAAATCATTTGGGCACCTCGAAGTGGTGTAATGGTTAGCTTGTCTCGCTAGAACTGTTACAACTGAGTAGTAAGTTCAATCCTCACTGGGTGCCCCATGCTTCGGCCTTGTCCCACATCTAAGCTACGCTTAGAAAATCATTTGGGCACCTCGAAGTGGTGTAATGGTTATCTTGTCTCGCTAGAACTGTTACAACTGAGTAGTAAGTTCAATCCTCACTGGGTGCCCCATGCTTTCGCCCTTATGACACATCTAAGCTACGGTTAGAAAATCATTTGGGCACCTCGAAGTGGTGTAATGGTTAGCTTGTCTCGCTAGAACTGTTACAACTGAGTAGTAAGTTCAATCCTCACTGGGTGCCCCATGCTTTCGGCCTTATGACACATCTAAGCTACGGTTAGAAAATCATTTGGGCACCTCAAAGTGGTGTAATGGTTAGCTTGTCTCGCTAGAACTGTTACAACTGAGTAGTAAGTTCAATCCTCACTGGGTGCCCCATGCTTTCGGCCTTATGACACATCTAAGCTACGGCTAGAAAATCATTTGGGCACCTCGAAGTGGTGTAATGGTTAGCTTGTCTCGCTAGAACTGTTACAACTAAGTAGTAAGTTCAATCCTCACTGGGTGCCCCATGCTTTTAGCCTTGTGCCACATCTAAGCTACGCTTAGAAAATCATTTGGGCACCTCGACATGGTGTAATGGTTATCTTGTCTCGCTAGAACTGTTACAACTGAGTAGTAAGTTCAATCCTCACTGGGCGCCCCATGCTTTCGGCCTTGTGCCACGTCTAAGCTGTGCTTAGAAAATCATTTGGGCACCTCGAAGTGGTGTAATGGTTAGCTTGTCTCGCTAGAACTGTTACAACTAAGTAGTAAGTTCAATCCTCACTGAGTGCCCCATGCTTTCGGCCTTGTGCCACATCTAAGCTGTGCATAGAAAATAATTTGGGCACCTCGAAGTGGTGTAATGGTTAGCTTGTCTCGCTAGAACTGTTACAACTGAGTAGTAAGTTCAATCCTCACTGAGTGCCCGATGCTTTCGGTCTTGTGCCACATCTAAGCTGTGCTTAGAAAATCATTTGGGCACCCTCGAAGTGGTGTTATGGTTAGCTTGTCTCGCTAGAACTGTTACAACTAAGTAGTAAGTTCAATCCTCACTGGGTACCCCATGCATTCGGCCTTGTGCCACATCTAAGCTACGCTTAGAAAATCATTTGGGCACCTCGAAGTGGTGTCATGGTTAGCTTGTCTCGCTAGAACTGTTACAACTGATTAGTAAGTTCAATCCTCACTGGGTACCCCATGCATTCGGCCTTGTGCCACATCTAAGCTGTGCTTAGAAAATCATTTGGGCACCTCGAAGTGATGTCATGGTTAGGTGTCTCGCTAGAACTGTTACAACTGATTAGTAAGTTCAATCCTCACTGGGTACCCCATGATTTCGGCCTTGTGCCACATCTAAGCTGTGCTTAGACAATCATTTGGGCACCTCGAAGTGGTGTCATGGTTAGCTTGTCTCGCTAGAACTGTTACAATTGATTAGTAAGTTCAATCCTCACTGGGTACCCCATGCATTCGGCCTTGTGCCACATCTAAGCAGTGCTTAGAAAATCATTTGGGCACCTCGAAGTGGTGTAATGGTTAGCTTGTCTCGCTAGAACTGTTACAACTGAGTAGTAAGTTCAATCCTCACTGGGTGCCCCATGCTTCGGCCTTGTCCCACATCTAAGCTACGCTTAGAAAATCATTTGGGCACCTCGAAGTGGTGTAATGGTTAGCTTGTCTCGCTAGAACTGTTACAACTGAGTAGTAAGTTCAATCCTCACTGGGTGCCCCATGCTTTCACCCTTATGACACATCTAAGCTACGGTTAGAAAATCATTTGGGCACCTCGAAGTGGTGTAATGGTTAGCTTGTCTCGCTAGAACTGTTACAACTGAGTAGTAAGTTCAATCCTCACTGGGTGCCCCATGCTTTCGGCCTTATGACACATCTAAGCTACGGTTAGAAAATCATTTGGGCACCTCAAAGTGGTGTAATGGTTAGCTTGTCTCGCTAGAACTGTTACAACTGAGTAGTAAGTTCAATCCTCACTGGGTGCCCCATGCTTTCGGCCTTATGACACATCTAAGCTACGGCTAGAAAATCATTTGGGCACCTCGAAGTGGTGTAATGGTTAGCTTGTCTCGCTAGAACTGTTACAACTAAGTAGTAAGTTCAATCCTCACTGGGTGCCCCATGCTTTTGGCCTTGTGCCACATCTAAGCTACGCTTAGAAAATCATTTGGGCACCTCGACATGGTGTAATGGTTATCTTGTCTCGCTAGAACTGTTACAACTGAGTAGTAAGTTCAATCCTCACTGGGCGCCCCATGCTTTCGGCCTTGTGCCACGTCTAAGCTGTGCTTAGAAAATCATTTGGGCACCTCGAAGTGATGTCATGGTTAGGTGTCTCGCTAGAACTGTTACAACTGATTAGTAAGTTCAATCCTCACTGGGTACCCCATGATTTCGGCCTTGTGCCACATCTAAGCTGTGCTTAGACAATCATTTGGGCACCTCGAAGTGGTGTCATGGTTAGCTTGTCTCGCTAGAACTGTTACAATTGATTAGTAAGTTCAATCCTCACTGGGTACCCCATGCATTCGGCCTTGTGCCACATCTAAGCTGTGCTTAGAAAATCATTTGGGCACCTCGAAGTGGTGTAATGGTTAGCTTGTCTCGCTAGAACTGTTACAACTGAGTAGTAAGTTCAATCCTCACTGGGTGCCCCATGCTTCGGCCTTGTCCCACATCTAAGCTACGCTTAGAAAATCATTTGGGCACCTCGAAGTGGTGTAATGGTTAGCTTGTCTCGCTAGAACTGTTACAACTGAGTAGTAAGTTCAATCCTCACTGGGTGCCCCATGCTTTCGCCCTTATGACACATCTAAGCTACGGTTAGAAAATCATTTGGGCACCTCGAAGTGGTGTAATGGTTAGCTTGTCTCGCTAGAACTGTTACAACTGAGTAGTAAGTTCAATCCTCACTGGGTGCCCCATGCTTTCGGCCTTATGACACATCTAAGCTACGGTTAGAAAATCATTTGGGCACCTCAAAGTGGTGTAATGGTTAGCTTGTCTCGCTAGAACTGTTACAACTGAGTAGTAAGTTCAATCCTCACTGGGTGCCCCATGCTTTCGGCCTTATGACACATCTAAGCTACGGCTAGAAAATCATTTGGGCACCTCGAAGTGGTGTAATGGTTAGCTTGTCTCGCTAGAACTGTTACAACTAAGTAGTAAGTTCAATCCTCACTTGGTGCCCCATGCTTTTGGCCTTGTGCCACATCTAAGCTACGCTTAGAAAATCATTTGGGCACCTCGAAGTGGTGTAATGGTTAGCTTGTCTCGCTAGAACTGTTACAACTAAGTAGTAAGTTCAATCCTCACTGAGTGCCCCATGCTTTCGGCCTTGTGCCACATCTAAGCTGTGCATAGAAAATAATTTGGGCACCTCGAAGTGGTGTAATGGTTAGCTTGTCTCGCTAGAACTGTTACAACTGAGTAGTAAGTTCAATCCTCACTGAGTGCCCGATGCTTTCGGTCTTGTGCCACATCTAAGCTGTGCTTAGAAAATCATTTGGGCACCCTCGAAGTGGTGTTATGGTTAGCTTGTCTCGCTAGAACTGTTACAACTAAGTAGTAAGTTCAATCCTCACTGAGTGCCCCATGCTTTCGGCCTTGTGCCAAATCTAAGCTGTGCATAGAAAATAATTTGGGCACCTCGAAGTGGTGTAATGGTTAGCTTGTCTCGCTAGAACTGTTACCACTGAGTAGTAAGTTCAATCCTCACTGGGTGCCCCATGCTTCGGCCTTGTGCCACATCTAAGCTGTGCTTAGAAAATCATTTGGGCACCTCGAAGTGGTGTTATGGTTAGCTTGTCTTGCTAGAACTGTTACAACTAAGTAGTAAGTTCAATCCTCACTGAGTGCCCCATGCTTTCGGCCTTGTGCCACATCTAAGCTGTGCATAGAAAATAATTTGGGCATCTCGAAGTGGTGTAATGGTTAGCTTGTCTCGCTAGAACTGTTACAACTGAGTAGTAAGTTCAATCCTCACTGCGTACCCCATGCTTTAGGTCTTGTGCCACATCTAAGCTGTGCTTAGAAAATCATTTGGGCACCTCGAAGTGGTGTTATGGTTAGCTTTTCTCGCTAGAACTGTTACAACTGAGTAGTAAGTTCAATCCTCACTGGGTACCCCATGCTTTCGGTCTTGTGCCACATCTAAGCTGTGCTTAGAAAATCATTTGGGCACCTCGAAGTGGTGTTATGGTTAGCTTGTCTCGCTAGAACTGTTACAACTGAGTAGTAAGTTCAATCCTCACTGGGTGCCCCATGCTTCGGCCTTGTGCCACATCTTAGCTACGCTTAGAAAATCATTTGGGCACCTCGAAGTGGTGTAATGGTTAGCTTGTCTCGCTAGAACTGTTACAACTGAGTAGTAAGTTCAATCCTCACTGGGTGCCCCATGCTTTCGGCCTTATGACACATCTAAGCTACGGTTAGAAAATCATTTGGGCACCTCGAAGTGGTGTAATGGTTAGCTTGTCTCGCTAGAACTGTTACAACTAAGTAGTAAGTTCAATCCTCACTGGGTGCCCCATGCTTTCGGCCTTGTGCCACATCTAAGCTACGCTTAGAAAATCATTTGGGCACCTCGACGTGGTGTAATGGTTACCTTGTCTCGCTAGAACTGTTACAACTGAGTAGTAAGTTCAATCTTCACTGGGTGCCCCATGCTTTCGGCCTTGTGCCACGTCTAAGCTGTGCTTAGAAAATCATTTGGGCACCTCGAAGTGGTGTTAAGGTTAACTTGTCTCGCTAGAACTGTTACAACTGAGTAGTAAGTTCAAACCTCACTGGGTGCCCCATGCTTTCGGCCTTATGACACATCTAAGCTACGCTCAGAAAATCATTTGGGCACCTCGAAGTGGTGTAATGGTTAGCTTGTCTCGCTAGAACTGTTACAACTGAGTAGTGAGTTCGATCCTCACTGGGTACCCCATACTCTCGGCCTTGTGCCACACTTGAAAAATCACTATATATATTAACTGATATTTCTTGACGAATGGACGGGATCATTGCTGGAAGGTCCATCTACAAAACTAGAGTTGAGATGTTGAAAATAATATTCGTCAGCTAAGTCACAAATTTTGTTAATCCTATTAGTGCCTTGTCATTGATATTATGGACTTTATTGCAAAATCTACTTGCCTTAAATGACAGCAATTGTAAAACTGATTCAGAATATAAAAAGGCCTCAAAGCTCAAAATGCAGGATTCCATGATTAAGGCTTACTAGGATGAAAGTGTAGTAACTGTTGCAGGACAAAACAGCCGGCCCATGGCTCCAACTTTCATCAGCAGTAGCCGCAGCTCCAGCCAGCTAGCCATCATCATCAGCCACAGCTCCAGCTAGCTAGCCATCATCATCAGCCACAGCTCCAGCCAGCTAGCCATCATCATCAGCCACAGCTCCAGCCAGCTAGCCATCATCATCAGCCACAGCTCCAGCTCGCCATCGGCTACTGCTCCAGTCAGCCATCAAGCCTTCCTTGCCAGCAGCAATAATAATAAAATTATTTTTGTCAATGTATTTTCTCCAACAAAATAAATTTGGCAATATATTTTTTACTCAAGTATTCATTTTTGTTTGTTGTTGATTTCCATGATTCCAATATCTGTTTGTTATAGCTCTCTCTCCTTAAGGCTTATATATATATATATATATATATATATATATATATATATATATATATATATATATAAGAGAAAGAGATAGAGAGAGAGACTATTGGTGATGATATTTATGTGTGACCTTGATGAAACCTTATGGGTTACCATGCATCCAAACTGCCGTTGGGTGGCATGCCACTAGTGTTTACCGCTGATGGCCCACTGTCAGATCGCCAGCGTGTTTGTCTTCGCAATGGTAGCACTGGCGGACCGCTGGAGGCCTACCTGTGGAACGCCGGTGACTACCACTAGAGGATCGCTGATAAGAACCAAAGGTTTAGGGAGCTGGTTTTTGGAAGCAAGGGCTAGACAAGTAGCGAGTCTTACACCCTGATTTCATGGCACCATGGTCGAGGCAAGGGTGATCAAATCCCTTTTTATATTTTCCAGCTCTCTCTCATTTGTCAGAAAATATGTTCTTATCTCTGATAAGGGTCATGGCTTTGGGAGTCGGGTTTGAAAGCAGGGGTGAAAGTTGGGGCAAAGATCAGAAAAGAGGCTAGAATGTGAACTTGTAAAACATTGCAGTAGTAGTTCTCAAATTAAATTCTAATACCCTCTCTCTATATATATATATATACACGTATACATATATATATATATATATATATATATATATATATATATATATATATATATAGAGAGAGAGAGAGAGAGAGAGAGATAGGCTATTGTTAATGATATTTATGTGTGAACTTGATGGAACCTTATGGGTTACCGTGCATAAATAAATGTCATTTTCTCCATATTTTAATTTTTCAGAAAAATGTAAGAATTACTTTTTGACCAAATCATGTCAATTCTTAAATTTGCTAATTTTCTTTGAAACAAATCACTTGAATAGATATTGAACTTTTAAGAGGTTTATAATTTTACAATGTTCTGATATATTGTTTCTCCTCAAATGATTCTTGAGCAAGGAACAAATTCTTCTTTTACACAAGTTACTGCAAATCTTTAATTCAGTTCAGAAACTATATGCATTCTATTTTCAAATAATTAATCTTTTTTAATTCAATTGTTTTTAAAAAATAGGAAGTCTTATCTATTACAAAATATTGTCAAACCAGGGCTGTCTTAATAGCATTATGGGCCCCTGCGCAAACCAGTTTGACAGCGGCCCCTATGACAAACACTCACAGGAATGAAAAGTAAATGATCAATAATATTAAACATATATTTTATTTGCATTTTGTTGCAGCATACCTATGGATGATAATGGGTATGTCTCCATTCACATAAAGTTGGTCTGCAGTTGGATCTTTGTCTCCAGCTATGCTGGTCAAACTCTCTGCCTCTGTGCAGAGAGGATCCCCAGACGAGCCTATGTCAAAGGGAAAAGTCTCATCTCAGGAAACAGCTACCCGACCCTGTTTTATATGGGAAATTTTGGCCAAGCCTACGGGCTCGGATACACCACATTAAATTTGGCCTTATACCACATCTGACCACGTGGGGATACCCTGCAGTTGGAGATTCATTGTGGAATTCACTTGACTCACTTTTAGCAGTTGATTACTACTTCTACACGCTGCTGGCAAATCTTATATGTGTTGTTCGTGTCCTAAGTATTATTGTTAATTACCAACCTTTATTTGATTATTCTATTCAGTAACCTTTGCTAGGTTGCAACACACTTCAACAAAATTGGTGTTAAAACATGCCGTACAGTAGCAACTAATCAACATGATAAACATTTGAACAATTCACAAAGCTTGAAAAACACAATACTGATTGGTTGGTTGGGTTTTATGGCATATCAACCACTGTAGGTCATTTAATGCCAAATGAAGTTTTATATATATATATATATATATATATATATATATACACACTAGATATTAGGTTGGTGCAAAAATAATGTCGTTTTCTCACATATGTTAATATGTGAGACAACGACATTATTTTTTGCAACAACCTAATATATAGTACTATTAGGTTGGTGCAAAAATAATGACGTAATAATGTCGGTTTTTGACGTTAAAAAATACGTCAAAAAACGACATTATTGCGTCATTATTTTTGCACCAACCTAATATTAAACGTATAGCTGGCAAAATTTTTTTTTCAAAAACTTTATCTGAGACCTTGCTGCTGGACGTAGTCTATCGTTATACCCAGAACGCAGATGCAGCCCATCGCCATACCCAGGACACGATGCAGTCTATCGCAATACCCAGGACGCGGGTGCAGTTTATCGCCATACCCAGGACGCGGATGTAGGTTATCGCCATACCCAGGACGTGACACAATAATACTGAGTAAGCCACACAGATTAGGTGACATGGTATGAAATTACTACAATCTTCTTATAACAAACATTTGCAGCATTTCTTTTCAGAGAATGGCTATATTATTGACTTGAAGTCAGTGGTCTTCATCTATAGGATGTCATTTCCCATACACATGAGAGGAAGCCAGTTCAAATGATGCTTGCTCCACTGTGCTATGAAACAGATTTTTTAAAAGGACGCTCTCCTGTACAGTTGGTCACCATCATGCACATGAACACTGAGTGTAATTTCAACATTCGGGAATACAGATTTCAAATTGTCTGAAATTGATTCTCTGTACAGTGCAGGAAGATTATCAGTTTTCATCAGGAGACGTAGTGCTTGAGATGCTCACATTCATTTGAAAGTTCGTCATAATTCATGACTTTGTGATACCTATTACTCAGTTGTTAATAAGATTTCTTTCGTACATCAGAAGCAATGGTTTTCAGTTCACTGCATATAGAAAACAATAAGCCTCTGCACATTTTGTCCACTCAAAGATAATAGTGTCCAGAATAGAGAGAAAACTTTCCACCTCGAACATTTCTGTTTTACTGTGCATTCACGTTCTTTCTTATCATTGTAATCTTGTAGTGCCACGCCTACATTTTCTCCAATTCTAATTGGTCAATAAATACATACTAAAAAATAACAGGACAATTTATCTATCGCATTCCACCATATTAAATTTGTTCCTACACTTTGTTCAAAAACAAGCTTTGCTACAAAATCGCTGATTGGTCCATTTTCCGTCCAATCGGATATTTTTCATGTATATTCAAAAATGTAATCCAGCGTCTCTGCTGGCTCCCAGCAGAGACGCTGGATTAGGTAGTATAAATATTGGATGCATTCCAAAAAACCAGTAGTAGTTCCAGAACCACAGTCAAGTGTACCCGGAGACAATAGCTCTCACCTACTCGCTCGTGTATTTCATCCTACTCACTCCGCACGTACATACATACAGTACAGAACTTTATTTGATAGTTCTCGGTGGACACACCAGGTTAAATCAACTCTGTAAGTTGCAACAACTGAACAATTTTCTGAAAGAAATATTCTGTTTTCAACACTGAACTCTGAACATTTTACTCAGACAAATCTTCTTTAAGACATTTTCTTACAGTCAAGGGGAAGCTACTTTTTTCTCCCTTTTTCACTCATATTACAACTACTTTGTATTATTGTTGAATTTAATATACATATTTCTTCGTTAAACAAAATTGGTTCTCATTGTTCTTTTTCCTTGATGTTTTAAGTATTATGTATGAATGTTGATTACCTTCTCAACACGCAGCCGCATTATCTATTTAATCCATTCAACATTGGTGACCACAACACTCAAGAAGCAATACATTCTACAATTGGTCAACCCGACGTTCTAATCAATCTGTATTTGGACACATACTCCCGGTATTGAAATCATATTCACTATATTTGTCTCTAGTCTCCTGAGGATAGGTTTTCATAGACTCAAGAAGATTCGTGGTAACGAGGATGTTCATGTCCTTTGATTGTAAGACCTTACTTGTTTTGTACATTTCTTTCTAGCTTATCATTCCAAAGAATTATGAGACAAAGAATTGTAATTCAAACGATGCTGCCCCATTGCGCTACGAAGCAAATTTTTTCATTATTGAAAAAGAATTTGGTCACCATTATGCACATGAACACTCTGAGTTCAATTTCAACATTCGGGAATACAGATTTCAAATTGTCTGAAATTGTTTTTTCTGTACAGTGCAGGGAGATTCTCATAATTTTTATCAAGAAGTAGTGCTTGAAATGCAGAAGACCAGATCGGAAAACTCAAGGAAGTGAAGAGTGTTGGCTGATGCTACACTGCCAGTGGAGGTCATTGTGTCTGGTCTGAGACCAGATCTGGTCTTAATTGATATCGAGAAGCGACATCTGTTGCTTGGCGGACTGACAGTAGCATGGGAAGAAGGGATTGAAGAGGCGCATGAAAGAAAGTTGCTTCGGTATGAGGAACTGGTGACTGAAGTGCGTGAGAGAGGATCTAGCTGCACCCTGGTGCCATTTGAGGTTGACTGTAGAGGATTTCCTGTTGCCTCTCTAAAGAGATTCCTCAAGTGTGCTGGGATCCAAAAGCTAGATAAGGGGATAAAGGTTTGTGGTAAAAAAAGCGGTGGAAGAAAGTGTATGGATTACTCAAAAATTCTTATCGAGTCGCATCCAACTAACATAGACCGGTTGCAACGTAACATCATCCAGCTGTTGCAAGCCCATCGTGTGGAGAGGTACTGAGCTTAATGGGCTGAAACTTTCCTGAATCATGGCATTCAGCTGAAGATTGCAGCTGGTCTGGAACACTTGATGTGTACTTGTTTTCATACATTTAAAAAGTTATCATAATTCAGATCTTTGCAATATATACGAGGGTCATTCAATAAATAAGGTGAATTTTTCGGTATAAGGACTTCTAATACAGATAGAAGCTTACTTTTTTTTAATTTTTCAACGTAGTTTCCCACCACTGTCACACACTTTTCCCATCTGTGCACAAGTTTCCGTATTCCCTCAGCGTAAAAATCTTTGGACTGGTGTCTCAGCCAGTCGCTCACAACACTTTTGACTTCATCGTCACTTTTAAACTTTGTGCCTCTCGTGAACGCTTTCAAGGGACCAAACAGGTGAAAGTCTGAAGGGGCAAGGACTGGGCTGTAAGGGGGATGAGGGAGAAGTTCCCAGCCCAGCTCATTGATGGTCTGCACCGTTTGGGTTGCTGTGTGAGGCCTTGTGTTGTCATGATGCAGGATGACTCCTTCTGACTGATGACCCCTGCGTTTGTTCTTTATGTCTTTCTTGACCTGCCTCAGCAGTTCACAGTAGTTCCTCTGTCAGACTGAATGAGGTCATCGACTGATTCGATCACCTCAGGAGACCTTACTTCTGTAGGCCTCCCAGGCCTGTCTTCATCCTCAACACTGCTCCGTCCTTCATTAAACAATTTAGCCCACTTGTAGACATTTTTTTGGCTGAAACATGTGGCACCATACACAGTTGACATTCTATGAATTTCAACTGGTTTGCACCCTTCAGCAATCAAAAACTTGATAACTGACCGCTGTTCAATCCTGAAGCATGCTTCTTGGTCGGCCATCTTTGTTAATTGCCAAAACTCTCAAAGTTTTTTTTTTAATTTGCAAAAGAAATTAAATCCATATGAATAAGAAACAAACAAACAAAAAAAAAAAAAAGAAAAAGAAAAAAAGTAAGCTTCTCTCTGTATTAGAAGTCCTTATATCGAAAAATTCACCTTATTTATTGAATGACCCTCATATTAGCCTGTTGTTCACACTTTCTCTTTAGTGCACCGAAAGCAATGGTTTTCAATTCACAGAAGAAAGAAAACAGATCTTCAATCTGACGACATTTTGTGAGAATGTTTTAACCCACCTCAAGTTTTAGAAGCAAGTGATACTGTGTCACGATAGAGAGTTTAACAAAAAGGGTTCATTTTGTTGTATCAATGATTATATAAACCAACTGAAAATTAACCCATCAGTCTTCTTTCCTTTTTCATAGCATGGTTCTGCCAACTTGATTCAGTACTTAAGTATGGATGAAATTTCGATCTTCACTGTTCTGTGGTCAAAGAACATGAAGTGGGCCAGGCAGATGAGGAACTGAAATGGTCAGCAGATAATCATCAGCAGTGCTGACCAGTGTAAGAACAACACAGGATTGAGCTGGGCCAGCCGTGTTATACATATATCCACAATCTATCAATACCTACTAATTAGTACCACGTCAAAAGTTCATAATCTTAAATAACCACTACACAGTTACTGTAAAAGTGTTCAATGTTGTGTTTGAATCTCAGGTTCAATCACTATTAATCTATGCATAGCCCTATATCTGGGTTCATATAATGTATAAATATTAGTGATGGACGATACAAATATTTTTACTGATTCTGATACAATTCCTGATACTGCACTAAATTTCCAATTCCAATAACTACAGTGATTAAAAGGCATTATTTTTCAAGCCCTACAGTTGGTTTGGAAAACATAATGAACAAACTACTTTTATTAATAAAACATTTATTAGAAAAATGAATACAAAAGGTTATGAAATAAACTTAGATATCCTTTTTATTTAAAAAGTTGGGTAAGAGTTTTTAGCTTTCCGCTACCACTTTTTCATCAATGTCGATTTTCGAGCAAAAAAGCGGATCACAGCTTCATACATGTTTCTGAAAACCTGAACTTCTCATTGGACAATAAATATTAAAATTATCTCGTATATCTTCACGTGCATTGTTCTCAATAAGCAACACAAAACATATCAGGCTCCAGACTGAGTTTTGTAAAGGCGCTTTCTGAGTGGTTAACAGATATTTAAAAAAAAACAATTTACCTGCTCAACACTACGTCCGAATAAAACATCAACCTAGTTTTTGACCTGACGAAAAAACAATGCTCTCAGGATCCTATCACGTGATTAAAAACATATAAATTGAAGGTACGAGCGAACCCAGTTAGTGAGAATTTACGACGACTAGCATTTGCTAAACGAGTTCACGATGCTTGTATCATTACTGCAGCGAAGTACAAAGTTAGAATCTCAAGTTCTTTAACACGAAATAACTTCGCTGTAATTCAAGCTAAAATATCAACCAAACAACTCACTCACCAACTTCTGCAATTTCTAAAACTATTCAATCACGTTATTGAATCTTACGAAACTTAAGTACAAACAATTACGAACAATAATAGTAATACATTCAGCTACGAGCAACGAAAACAAACGGAATATTCACTTCTCCAACTTCTTTAAAGCTAAAAGTTTATCAACATATTTTCAGCTTTACAAGATTCTTTAAACTCTCTTTCAGTGAACTTTTTGAGCGACAAGTTAATTCAACTTTTTTTGTGAGCTCCGATAAAAAAAATATCTTTAGTTAGTACTAGTAGTAAAGAAAGACTTTACCCCAGTAAAAGGGAAGTAACTCATTAATAATTCATGTAAAACCGTTGACATTTATAAATATAAATATTGTACCTGTTATGAAATTTTCTTGTGTTCTTTCTCTTGTTTGCTTTCTGTTTTCTTAGACATTTGTTGCGGGGCCGATAAGGATGTCGCCCCCGCAAGCTTTATGAAGAAACGTGTGAACAGCCAAGACAATGAGGGGACAAAGGCGAAGGTTTATGAAGCAATAATGTCGATTTTATTAATGCCAATTGTACAAGAAGAGTGTACTCTGAAGAATGTGTTCAAGTCGGTGTCGGGTCCGGTATGACTGGTTTCGATTAGGGGTAGCTGCCTTCGGTCGTATTGGTAATAACGAATGTAGAGTTGATCGGCAAAACGGATGTAGCTGGTCCACTGCCGGATGGGAGAATAGACGGGAACAGCAGCAGATTGATCGGTGTCCCTAATCAGGGCCAAGTCAGAACAATGAATGACTTCACAGGGCGGACCGACAACAGTGATAGACTTCACAGGGCGGATCGACCGCGGAAACGGGATCGCACCAAAGTGTATCACTTGGCGAAGGTGGAGTCCCTAAACAGGGCCAAGGCAGGATGTGATAAACTTCACCAAGGCAGGATGTGATAGACTTCATAGGGCGGATCGACCGCGGAAACGGGATCGCGCCAAAGTGTATCACTTGGCGAAGACGGAGTCCCTAAACAGGGCCAAGGCAGAATGTGATAGACTTCACAGGGCGGATCGACCGCGGAAACGGGATCGCGCCAAAGTGTATCACTTGGCGAAGACGGAGTCCCTAAACAGGGCCAAGGCAGAATGTGATAGACTTCACAGGGCGGATCGACCGCGGAAACGGGATCGCGCCAAAGTGTATCACTTGGCGAAGCCGGTCAGAGAGGTGATACGTCTTCCAGGGCGGATCGACCGCGGAGACGGGATCGCGCCGAAGAGTAACACTCTCGACAAAGCACCGGAAGCTCACAAAGGCAGCGTACTACACTTTGATCCAGGCCCCCGGGCCGAGTAGCTAGTATTTCTCTGCTTTAAATACACCAAAGTATTTACCATACTGGAAATAATAAATTTAATCCTTTTGCTTTCAATTAAAGCTAATGGGTAATCTTCAAGAACGTCTTTATTTATAAGAATTTATTTTAAACAAAGAAACTTAAGAAAGGTATCGAAAATTAGTGGAGGTCCTTTCTTAGTTGTTATTCTTAGTTTCGCCTGGAATTAAGCATGCATTATCACCATGAATTTAGGTAACCTCCCCCCCACACACAAGGACTTTCTAAAAAAACAAAACAAAATGAAACACACACACACACACACACAGGAAAAACGCATTTTACATAATTAAATGTGGAGTTATATTTTGGTTTTATTTGAAATATACAAAGCAGTTGTATAATTTCAATATTTTCATTTTTTTTTTTTTATCAGGTTTTTCATAAACTTTATTTGCATTCATTTTTCCGTTCGTTAATGCCATTCTTTTCCACTTTCGGGTGAATGAATAAAAAAAAAAAAACGAATTAATATCGGAATTTTTCAATAAGGAACTATCTTTCAATACTTCATTATTCGAATCAACATGCTGCCATCCTTCTTGTTAAATTGTAAGAAACACATTACATGAGTTAAATAAAATCTTGGTTCAAACTTCAATCCCTGATGTCTGATAATATGGGAAAAAATCACATAGGGATTCGCAAATTGGCTCTCTAAATTTTTCACCGTAAAAATTTTATATCTTTTAATTTCTTTTTCATTTTCCGGTGTTTGAAACCAATACAATACTATTTTATTATCAAACAATAACACAAATACTATTTTTAAAATAGTATTTAGGTTTTTATGCATTCTTTATAATTTATAGTCAACATTTCATGTGATAGAATGTGTTCAGGAGTTAAGCATTTGAAAGTAATATTTTTTCTATTTAAAAAAAATTGATGATTAACAAACAAAATATAAAACAGAGAATAAACATAAAAATAATTGCTTTAATAAATAACGTTTTTTTTTTATTATGGACTTAGGACTACCATGCTTACAGATGGAAGCAATTCTGTAGAAATGTCAACATAAATTTGTGTTGCTATTTGTCAGCCTGACGGATGTGAACAATCGATGTTTCAAAAAGCACTTTCCATATTTTTTTTACGCAAATTTAGTAATTATTATGATAAAAAAGGATTTTCCATATTTTTTACTCAAATTTAGCAATTCATATGATAAAAAAGCATTTTCCATATTTTTTTACTCAAATTTAGCAATTATAATGATTTTGTGCTTTAAGTTGTAAATTTTTTTATGTAACAGCAAGTTCTTTAAGAAAAACATTTTAAAACCTTTTTAGAATAATAATCTGTATGAATTAGCAAGGCCAAGTTTTTTCTTGTTTTTCTTTATGTCGGTGATATAACAGAGCTGGTAATGAATATTTTCATGCAGTCATTTCCAATAAAATAACACAATATGCATTCTTGCAAAAATCAAATAAATGTCAGATTTTAATGAAACTTTCAGGAGTTTATAGTACCCAAATGAATTTATTTTTGAAATTATTATTTTTAGAAAAATTCATGATTTTACTAAAAAGAGCATAGTCTGATGAAAAAGACGCCAAACTTGATAAAAATAAAATTTTATCGTCTAAATGTTTATGCTATTATTAAGAGGAAAGACCGAAGTATTTTTTATTATTTAAAAAAAAAAAATTCCTTCTTTTTAGAACATTCTAAATTTTGATTAAAAAATACCTTGTTTCTCTTTGTATCACTGGGACTAGTAAAATAGCATATACATTTTTAGCACATTTTTTTTTTGTATGATAGACATTAATTTAGAAAATCTTGCAAAAATAAAAATAATTGTTGGATGCTAATGAAACTTTTAGAAACTATTCACAAATGATGAAAATTATTAAATATGTTTCTTTTTTTTAAAGTCATAGAAAAAAAAATTTTTTTTTAATATTTTTCCCCTCCACCTAATTTTATGAAAACTCCAGAAATTCAATCGCACTCAGTTTAGTGATTATATTACTTAAAAACAAGGCTTTGAGGAAAGCAAATCATCTATGTTTTTTTTTAATTGGACCCCACCCCAACCTGAAAATCAGCCCTGAATTGTAACATACACAATTTAATAAACAAAGATACTATTTAATTTCAAATGCTTTTATTTGCTTTTATGAATATGGACAATATTTTCTGAAAGCAAAAAATTTTTTCGATGAAAAATGAATTTTTTATACAATTATTTGTTACTTTTTTTAATTATATTATTTTACATTTAAGTTGTTAAAATATTATAAAAGTATTTGAAAGCCGCATTCAGTTTTGTAAATGTCCTTATGAGATAGATCATTTTTAGCGCATTGTAAATTGTATAATTTTGACCAATTAGAAGACCTGCAGTGTTTAAAATACGGCTGTAATTATAAAGTACGGAAGACCAGCAAGAATACAATTAAGTTGCGTTGAGTTAAGCATTATCCTCCACTGTTAAGGCCTTTATTTTTGCGAAACACGTGTGGAGAAGTTAATTTGATTTTTCAATTTCAACTGAGAAGGGTACCTACAAGTATCAGTATCATCTTAGGAAATTTATATGATCTTATTTTTATATTAATCTTAGTTATGACATTTTTTTTTAATTGAAATATCAAAATTAATAATAAAATGAATGGAAATACAAATAACACAGTAAAATGTCATAACTGTACATAAAATTATATATTTTATGTATACATCTGATCAAATTTCATAAGAAAGCTACCTATAAATTAATTAGATACCTTTCTTATGAAATTTAGTCTCTCTCTCAACAGTCTTATTTTAATATTTTTATAATATATTTTCCATAAAGCATCGTAAACGTAAAGGTGAAAGCTAAGTACCAAAAAAATTAGAGCGGTGAAAGTTTTCCTTAAAAATAACGAGGTAAATAATTTGTTCACTTAAATCTAAATAATTATATCACATCTGTCCTACCGTATGATAAGTTTTCCTCACGTAAGCTGTCAATATGCAATGAAATCATCGCTCATCATCTGTCAAGTGACGCGAAATGTTATGATCTGCTTTGTTTTATTTTTAAACTACTTCTTTTCGGCGCAGAAACAATGTAATGCTTGTTTCAAAATATTTTAAATAAACATTATAATTTCTAATTTTTTTTAAATTAGTTATGAAAAGATATAATTGATTTTTAAAAGAATTTTAAACTGAGATTTTCATTTTTTTATAAAATGGAAAAAAATGATAGAGATGATTGATTATCTGCCAATTTTGTTGACTCAAAAATGACAAAAAAAAAAAGAAAAGATTTTTAACGAAAATTTTGGACATGCTAGGAACGATTAAAAATGTAAAAAATACCCCCAAAATACTTTGATCTTTCCTCTTAATAATAACATAAATATTTAGACGATAAAATTTTGTTTTCGTCAAGCTTGGCGTCTTTTTCATCATGTTATGCTGTTTTTTATTGATCCCATGAAAGTACCTAACCTCAGTTAACACCTCCTTCTCCATAAAAGGTTATAGAATTTAAAATCAACAAAATGTTTGTTATTAGTTAAAACAGGATTCATTGGAGAATGTAAATCATCATTTAATATGCCAAAAAATGTATCAAAAACGTTTCTGGCAATACTGCGAAGGCACAATTCAGAAATAATGTTCCATGTTTTAAGAATTGTTTCCCCTGATAGTGCAGATCTAGTCTCATAAATTGCATTAAATTCATATCAAATTCTCTGATTGGCACATTTTCAAAATTTTTAATTCTTTTTTTACATATTTCACCAAATATTTTTTTTCCTTTTTTAAAATTATAATCAGTTTTTTCTTTTTCAGTGAGAGACATACTGCAATTATTAATTTTTCTTTTTTAGATTCAATTTTAGGGATGTACAGGCTTTGGACATATCTTCATTAAGCATTACCTAAAAAGTTAATAAAATATTAGACTTTTGAAAGTATTTAATTTTTAAGAATTACTTTATCTGGTTCACTTAAAATTTGAAAATACTGTCACTTCTGCCCAATAAATTGCCCAGACGTTAGTTGTTGATACAGTTGTTGATAAAGCTTATTACAATCTGTGACGCATTCTATTTATGCAATAATTTTTTAATATGCCAAAAATGTATCAAAAACTTTTCTGGCAATACTGTGAAGGCACAATTCAGAAATAATGTTCCATGTTTTAAGAGTTGTTTCCCCTGATAGTGCAGATCTAGTCTCATAAATTGCATTAAATTCATATCAAATTCTCTGATTGACACATTTTCAAAATTTTTTACTCATGGTAACCCATGATGTTTCATCAAGGTCACACATAATAGCATTAACAAGAGTCTCTTTCTCTCTCTCTCTCTCTCTCTCTCTCTCTCTATATATATATATATATATATATATATATATATATATATACAAATAAAGAGAAAGAACAGACAGATTAAGAATCTACCATTCTTAGCATTTACTTTTTTTAAAAGTGCTCAATACAACATAGAACAAAATATAATATTTTTATTATAAAACAAAAAAATTCTATTTCGTAACTTGAAAATTGTTCCTCGTCAGGTGATGTTGGATAACTTATGATGAAAATGATTTTCTTGGCAAATCAGAAACCAATTCAGTGGCTCATTTGTGAGTTAAAAAGGGGTGAGGGAAAAACAAAGATTCCAAAATTTAAAAAAAAAAACACTTTTGTGGGTATGTCTTGATTAACCAATCAAAAGACAGATCAAAGCTAAAATAGAAAAATGAGGTTGGAAGTTAGGGGTAGGTGGGTTATTAATTCATGTCTAGATAAAATCACACTTTTAAGGCACTTCAAACATACAGACGACATCCGGTTACGAATATAAATTTAAGATACTGTGATGTAGACAGAGAGATATATTTAACAAAAGAATTTTAAGGAATTTCAAGATTTTAAAAGAAATTACCTTATATATTTCTGAACTATTGTAAAGGGGCCTCTAGTGTAATTAAAACATTTTTATATATATTTTGGACCCAAAATATGATACTTATTATATTGAATGTGCAATAAAACATGGCAATATGAAAGTTGAAAAATCAAAAAATTAAATAAATATTATATGCACCATTATATATTAATAAAATAATGGTTATGTAATTGTAATGTGTAGATATTTTACGGAAAATTCTATAAACTATATTTTAAAGTAGACATTATATATACAATGCCTACAAATTACTGACTTTTTTATGGTTACCAATTAAGTAAAAAAAAATTTAAATTTGAGAATGGTAACTATTTTGTTTGTAAAGTTTTACAATTCCTAACTAACTACAGTAGAGTTTCAACAATGGATGCTTATACAGAGATAAATTCTATAAGCCGATAATAAAAATACACACATATATGAATATTTTTCTCAATTAAATCCTTTTGAATATTTTGATTTTTTTGTTCATGTTTATTTTGAAAGTCTTAAGAGGAATCTTTTTTATTCTTTTGTTAAAAAAAAAAAATTAACAATTTAATGAGATACACAAATTTACATTTATTAAAAGATATCAAAATATAAAAGATGCATGCATTTACTAGGTAAAGATTATAAATGAAATTTTCAGGTTAAAATGATAATGATACGTTTAGAAAATTTCCAAAAATAGAAAATATTCATAAGTTAAATTGAATTTTTTTTGTTTCAGATTTTAATATTTATCTACCTGCCAGCACAAGATGACAAAGAAGGAATTAAAAGAAAATCTTCAGGATCACTGAAGAATTTAAAGGAAAATATTTAGAAACAGACCCTAATGAAGACAGAAGCTGGCAATTTCTTAGTACTGAAGAACAGAAGAATAAGAAGCAGCAAACCACACTAAATAAGTTTTTCATAAAAAATCAGATTAATAAGCATTGTAGCTATATTTTAATTAAACAATATGCAAATTAGAAATTGTGAATGAGACTAAAATTTGAGGTAAAATTACATCATTTCCTATAAGCTATTATATCCGATTAGTGCGTTTTCGATTAGTACGTATCTTTTAATGTACACATTAGCAGCACTAATCGAGGGATCCCTGTATTTTCCATCACATACTAACAATGCTACTCTAGTTTGTTTTATTGTCATGATATATATCAGGGTACCAACTATTTTTCAGTCATCTTTTGGTTCAGCATTGTTTTCATCCATTATATTAACATCCATTTCACAAGGACTTGATTGGTGTTTACAATCTTTTATTCCAAATTTGGTTAGTATCTTTCCTAAGTCATAACCTCATTTTGATATAGTTTTTTTTTTTTTTTTCATAAAATGTGAATTGCATATCAATAAAGAAAGAGATCAGTCTGAAATTACTCATCTTGACTCGTTCTTTTAAACATTTTTTTTACTTTAATGCAGAATTGCATTTTTCAGCAATGAGGATATCATGAACCCAAACAACCATGATGAGAATTTTATTTGAAATATTTTTTTATATAAAAACTGGATTCTGCAAAGTCGCAGAACAAAACTGGGCCAGTTAAATGTGTGTGTAGTACAATATTCTAATTTCACCCAATTTGTTTAAATCAATATATTATGGATGTGCCTTGTATGGGCTTAGAAAATCAATATATTATGTATGTGCCTTGTATGGGCTTAGAAAATCAATATATTATGTATGTGGTTTTTACATCCATTTGGTCAACAGATAAACTGTGTTGAGTAGCTAATTGCATTTAAGTTCTCACAGACAATAAACGTACTGGGGTAGGTAAAGTCTCATTATAAACTATTCTGGGCTTTTGTCTGTAGTTTTTGCTAACAGAAATGTATCATTCATTTTCTAAGTGTTTATTTCATTTTCCATGGCTTCTTGGTATCCTATAGAGTTATTTAAGTCACAGATTTGATATAAGTATTGGTTATATATTTGACAGAAGAGCAAAATCTATAGTGGGATTTAACATGTCCAATTTTTTAATAAAATAATCATTTAAGTATTCAGACATTTTTTTTTTTACAACTTTCTGGGGTATCTTCTGGTAGATGCAATGTTCCCACAGATCTGTGTAACAAAACTTCCAGGACTTTGTTAAGAAGTTTCAAGTACTGAAACTGACATGCATATGTGCACACACACAAACACAAAGTGAATGATCATCAATTTAAAAAACACAAACTTTGTGATGTATCTTTTAATAGTTACACAAATGAGATGTTCAAAGAAAAAGCTACAGCAGGTTCCAATAATTCATGTCACATGGATTAGTTGAAAGCAGTGAAGAAATCAAAGTGTTGAAGGTTAAAACACAACTGAATGCAGACTTGATTATGTTATGCATTTTGTGCAGCATTTTACACTGGAGTTCTACTACACTTGAAAATTTTGAATTACACACTTTAATTTTTACTGCTACACATTTCAGCTATCTAGACTACTCATGGTTTGTGAATGTCACAAAAATTGTTGAGAGCTGCACATTTCCTGTGAAGTTAAGTATAATGTTTTTAATGAACAGAACTACAAATAGAAATGTTCACAAAAAGACGACACATTTTAGCTAACCCTACTACCCATGGCTCTCATTGCACAGAACACAATGATGTTTACATTTTTTCATCTTGTTTAGCATTCAGCTCCTCTTCTAATTTTGATATCTCTCTCAATTTGTCCTTTGCAGATCTTTACATGGCATTGGACTTTGTGGAATTCTGAATCTGCTCAGTTGACTTGAGCAACTCTTGTGTTTTTTGGTTTTCAGTTCTCCAATTTCCATAAGCATGGATTTCTGTTTTTGTCCAGCTGCTTCTTCCTGCTTTTTTTACTTCATAACCTCAAGGTATTGGTTGTATGCTGTTCTGGCATTGGAAGCATTGCAGAGAAGACCCTTAGCCATGGGAATATTCCCAGCATCTCCAATTGTGGCCAAATAGTCTGTGATAATTCACTGTGTGACCAGAGACTGCTATTTGATATTGTCAGTGGCAATTTCCTGACTGACAGAGAAACCACCTCTCCACAGAGGCTTGTTTATGAGAGAATACCAGCAACCTGTGAACAACTTTCCACAGTTTTTGATATTCTTTGTTGCTAGACAAAGAAGAGTAGAACAAAGTGTCCAGATGGTCTTCGTGCTTGCTGACCTCCTCCTCAAACTCTTTTTACTGACTGATGTCGTCATCTCAATCAGACTGGCTGACTTGTTTTCTGTCCATCATGTGGGAAAGAGATTTTTTTAGCCTGTCTTCTGTGGAAGATTTTTTTTTATATTAGGTTGGTGCAAAAATAATGACGTTATAATGTCGTTTTTTGACGTATTTTTTAACGTCAAAAAACGACATTATTACGTCATTATTTTTGCACCAACCTAATATATGAACCCAGAGTAGGAATGAGATGTTCTGATGTAGCCCATTTGGTGTAATGGATTTGATTTTTTGGCAGAGGGACGATGCGGCATCAGAGTACTACTTTGTTGTTATAGTGAAATTTGGTCTCTCTCTCTCTCTCTTGTTTAGTAGTCAAATTAGTACTTCGTTGTTATATGCTCGAATAATCCAATTTAAGAAAAAGAAGCTGCCAATTGACATTTGCAATATGTGCTGGCATGCATCATCCTTCAATGTGGAAATTTATTGATGACTTGGGAAAAAGTTCAGAAAGGACGTGATGCTAGATGCCCCCCACAAAGCTAAAAAAATGTAATGCTGACGAACAAATCAAAAAAGTCATAATGGAAGTTGAATTCTTAGATTGAGTTCCCGAATGGTGTTGCTCATAATTATGGAATAAAGAAGTAACGTCTAAGATTATATTAAGTTGGTGCAAAAATAATGTCGGTTTTTGACGTACTTTTTTAACGTCAAAAACCGACATTATTTTTGCACCAACCTAATAAATAGCTTTACTAAGTTCTTATTTTTTTTTTTTTTTTTTTTAAATATTTTTAATTTGCATTATTCCATTTGTGTTCTAATAGGGACCTTAATTCCCCAAATGAATAAAACATCATATCGAAAGTTGTTTTCAATGCTTTTATCCTTTTTGTGACATCAAAACAGTCTGACGCCTAAACGGCTGTGCCGAATAGTCCAATTATTTTTCTGACACAGAATCGGCTACACCAAAAGGTAACTAACTCATCTAGGGTACAGCCACGCAAATGACCTTAGAACAGGGTACCTAAGACAATAAAAAAAAGATTGATATATAGTGGAGTCATATCAAAATCACATAAAGTAAGCCATGTGTCCAATAACTGTGCGGTCAATTTTTTTTTTTTTTTTTTGTATCTACGTAAAAATAAAATTACAGTCAAAGAAATACAAATTTCTGGAAACAAAAATATAAATTAAACCATAAAATCATAAAGCCCTTATTTTATACCTATAAATAAAAAAAAGCTTTAGCTTTACTGGATTTTATGCAAAGTCTCTTAAACCGAACATACCAGTATTCTTCTGTCTAATTTATTCAACTTTCTTCCATATGCAATATTGTTTATGCGTGTGCAAAGTCAGAAATTTAATCGTATTGAGAATGAATGGTTAATATGAATCTGAGAAAGATAGAGTTTGTTTTAGTACACTTGCCTTGCTTCTGTTGAAGTAGTTCCAAGAAAACTGGCCAGTGCAGGTTGCCTGCCCATTTTTAATTTGAGCTCCAAAAGTTGCTTGTTTTTGATCTTTACCATAGCATTTTAAAGCACTTTCACGCATGTTGACAATGTGATAATTGTTTTTGCACAGTGTGCAGTTGGCTTTTGAACCATTGGTGGATGGAACTAACCGGCTAATATTCTTTTTTTAGTAACCAAGAATCACTGAACATGCAACCACCTTTACCAAAAATGGAAATACTGTGGCATACAAGTAAGTCTTTTAGTTTATATATGCTCCACACACAAGGGAGAAATACAAAAGTAATGTAGTTTTTTTTTTTATCTGGCTTGGTTGTTTTTTTTTAAATGACAGAATCATTTCTCTGTACAGATCTGACTTACCACAACTGTCTGCTTCCTGTGTGGCAGTCACACTTTCTTGAAGCAGTTGCATTAAACTTCTGTGAACTGGGCATTTTATTATCACCATGGCTACCCCAAGATGTCATGAGAAGGGTAGGTGGTGAATACATATATATTTGTAGTTACTCACCCACTGCACCCATGAGGTCAGGTTGTCAAACAAGGTTGGTTTAATGTGGGGAGCCAAAGTGCGTACACCTGGGCTAGGAACAAAAATTGCCTGGAGCCCCCGCAACCTTTGATTGTGCTGGCCTTGGTGTGAGCACTGATTCCTCTGTCTGGTGCAATGAGAGGGTGTGGCCTCAGGCAGCTGTTCCCCAGGGCTAGACACCACTCAGTATATTTTTCCTCAGTTGCGACTCTGTCCTTTGATGGAGCCTCTTCTGAGTGCACTCTACCCAAAGTCAGAGATGCAACTGAGAGACAATAAATAATGTGTTACAAACTACGCGAGAGAGTAATTTACCCATTTATTTGCATATACAATATACTGACCAAGCAAAATCACTGAGGAGGGAATACCTAAATGGAGGAGAATAGAATAGCTATAAAGTCACTTAAATTTGTGAAAAAAATTGCTCAATGGCATCCCAGCAAAGGAGCATAAAATGCAAACAGCAAATGTGCTCAGCAAGGCCAAATAAAGGTCCCTGTATCTGAGCATATACTATTAAGTGGTGCTAAAAGGAAAAAAATCTTAAGAAGACATACAGAAAAGAAGACGGTTCAATGCTGTAAAATAGCATCCCAGCAAAAGAGCATAAAATGCAAACAGCAAATGCGCTCAGCAAGGCCAAATAAAAGTCCCTGTATCTGAGCATATACTATTAAGTGGTGCTAAAAGAAAAAAAATCTTAAGAAGACATACAGAAAAGAAGACGTTTCAATGCTGTAAAATAGCATCCCAGCAAAGGAGCATAAAATGCAAACAGCAGAAGTAAAATACCTTCATGAATTTTCATGGATCTTATAAATATTTAGGCCTTCTTGAAGAGTGAGTGTCTCACCTTTTCCAAGAGTTATTTTTGCAACTCTGGATGTCTGGTTCCTGCAATAATTTCTTCAATTAGGCACCTTCAATTTCTTGAGCATCCTGAAATTAGTATATTTTGCCTGAAATCGTCATCTTGCCATGAATTCTTCAATGTTTTCAACAACTGAGTATATTCTTGCAGATAGAACTGTGCATTTTTAATATTTATTTGCAGTTCCAACTGTTCCCTGAACTTCTGCCAAGTTATTGCTGGATTCTGTTTGTCTGCTTCTCTATCCAATCTCCATGAACTGAAATTCCTCAGAGCTTCTTCTCCCACTAATAGAAGAATATGGACATCTTCCTCCTTTCCCAGTATACCATTTACACAGACGTACAAGTTGCATCACTTCTGGAAGAATTTAAATGATTCCACCACATTTGATATCGTCCAAAGCATAGCAAGTTCGATGTTTACTTTTGATAACTTGTAGATGGATGGCTATAAAAAGTGTGCCTAATAGCACCAATTTTATGACCATACCAATCTTGTATTTCAGCTGCTTCAAGTGGCTTCTTGAAACTTAATTGATCATACAAATGTTTTGGGATTCAGGAAGTGTGAGTGTCTCATCTTTCGACAGTAGCTGTATTTGCAACTCTGGATGTCTGGTTCCTGCAATATTTTGTTCAATTAGGCACTCTTCAATTTCCTGAGCATCCTGAAATTTGGTATATTTGCTCTGAAATCCTCATCTTGCCATGAATTCATCAATGTTTTCAACACCTATCTGAGAATATTCGTGCAGGGAGAACTATGAAATTTATTATTTTCTATTTGTTGCTGGATTCTGTTTGTCTGCTTCATTGTCAAATGTCTATGAACTCAAATGCATCAGAACTTTTTCTCCCAGTAAAAGGAAAATATGGTCATCTTCCATCTTTAACGGTACATCCTTTACAGATATGTACAAATTGCATCACTGTTGCATAACTAATAACTCACAACAAAAAGGAAAATTAAAAATAACATGAAATATCAAATATATATGTGTATATATATATATATATATATATATATATATATATAAATCATTAACCTCTATATTTGTTTTTTGTATGAATGATTCATGAATTTGTATATATATATATATATATATATATATATATATATATGTATATATATATGTATATATATATATATATATGTATATGTATATATATATATATATATATATATATAAATTCATGAATCATTCATACAAAAAACAAATATAGAGGTTAATGATTTAAATGGTGAGAATACATCATCGCAAACAATATAAATAAGATACACCAACACTGAACCTGTATATGAATATGATCCCTGTTTATAAATTCCAGTTGACATGTTTAATGGATGTTAGCTAATTCCTCTCTCCAAGTTCTCCACTGCCTTAACCAGGTATTGAACTCACACTCATCTTACTGGATCTAACTAATGACTTTATCCACTGTGCCATGTGTCTTTGGGGACATCTGTATATGAAATTCTGGGTATTATAAACCTAATGTCTTCAGTGGATAAAGGCGTTAGATCCAGTGACAGGACCTAAAGAGTGTGAGTTCAATACCTGGTTATGGCGGTGGAGAACTTTGAGAGGGGAATTAATAGGAGATAATTGACATCCATTAGACATGGCACGTGGAACTAGAACAGTCTACTCCAGTGTGCGAAATAAAGGGTTCAGTCCGACATTCCAACCACCTGAAGAAGGCCAGAGCGTACAACAGCTGAAACGTTGTAATAAATATGGCAACAAAGATGAGGACAATAGTCCAAATAATGTAAATAATGCTTCCCTAGTATTTAGTGTTTTGCTTCCCTGTTTCAATGAATGCTTTTAATTTATCAATGGATATTTGGATTTGCATGTCTGCTTCGTTGTCAAATGTCCATGAACTGAAATGCCTCAAACCTTCTTCACGCACTAATAGAATAAGGTCATCTTCATTCTCGACTATTATTTCAATGATTTCTCTGCATTTGACAGCATTCAAATATAGCGGGTTCAATGTTACCTTTTGAAGTCATCTTTATTTTGGTTTGGGAAATTCAGTAAAAATAAGCAATAAGGTTTTTTCAGACACCATTACAAGTGTACAAAATGAGGGTCCAGTTCTAATAATGCATAACAACAAAAAGAAAAAAGAGAAAATTTAAAATAGCATGAAATATCAAATATATAAATCTCTAATAGATAGAGATATTTATTCAAAATGATACATACATGTTCGTTGATGTTTCCATGTAGCTGGAGATCAGAAAGCAGCTCAGTATATTTTACAGATTGGCTGTCCATTTTCAAAAGAGAAAAAGTTTCTAAATTGTCTGCCAAAGTGGAAATGAGGTAGGGTTGTCATTGGCTCATCTATTGACCAATCAGAGGACTCCTGACATGCTAGATACAGCAATACTGTTAAAGAGAAATCTGGATTGGCAATTTTTTTTTATTTTCTCAAGAGGAGATGTTACAGACTGCCTCCACCCAAGAGTGAAGGATGCTAATAATAAAAATAATTGTTCTGTTTCTTCTAAGAAACTGTTCTACCTGACTTAGTTTTAGGTTTCCTGGAAGTGTGATCTTCTGCATTCCCTTCTTCACTTAATGTAGGCAAATTTGTTTGTTCATCTGGCTTCTAAGATATTTAGAATTTTGCTTCTGTTTCAATGAATGGTTTTAATTTAACAATGGATACATGCATGTGTATTTCATCATTTATACTTACCAGACATTTTGGCATCCATTCAAGAACTTCAAAAGGACCAGAATATGGAACTTCTAAATGCTTACGGATTCAATCTGTTCTAATCCAAAATTTGTGGAAAGTTTCAAGTTTTTCTGGCATATACACATTCTGTATATTGTTATATTAATAAACTTATCTAAGTTGATCTTTGATACTGTTTTGTGAAGCTCTCAAGTGAACTGTTGGGGTAAATTTCCATCACTAGTATTCTCTCCAGTGTGTGTTAACCTGTGTTGTTTGAGATGTGCATTTTGAGAAAAGTTGAATCCATAGTGGAAAGGTTTCTCTTCAGTATATGCTAACATGTGTTTTCTGAGAGATGAGTTTTGGGAAAATAATGGTTTCTCTCCAGTGTGTGTCAGCATATGTGATTTGAGACTGGAATTTATTGAATACCTAAATCCACAGATTTCACAGTGGAATGGTTTTTCTACAGTGTGTCTTAACATGTGTGTTTTAAGATTTCCATTTTGGGAACAGCTAAATCCACAGATTACACAGTGGAAGGGTTTCTCTCCACTGTGGGTTAGCATGTGTTGTTTGAGATTTGAATTTCGAGAAAAGTTGAATCCGCAGATTTCACAGTGGAATGGTTTCTCTCCAGTGTGTGTCAACATATGTGATTTGAGACTAGAATTTAGTGAACACTTATATTCACAGATTTCACAGTGGAATGGTTTCTCTCCTGTGTGTGTTAACATATGGATTTTGAGATGTCCATTTTGGGAAAATTTAACTCCACAAATTTCACAGTGGAATGGTTTCTCTCCAGTGTGTGTTAACATGTGTTTTTTGAGACTTGAATTGTTTAAACACCTAAATAAACAGATTTCACAGTGGAATGGTTTATTTCCAGTGTGTGTAAAAATGTGTTTTTTGAGAGATGAATTTTGGGAAAATTTCAATCCACAGAATTCACAAGGGAAACGTTTCTCTCCAGTGTGTGTTAACATGTGTTGTTTAAGATTTGAATTTCGGGAACACTTAAATCCACAGATTTTACAGTGGAATGGTTTCTCTCCAGTGTGTGCTAACTTATGTGTTTTGAGATTTGAATTGTTTGAACACTTCAGTCCACAGATTTCACAGTGGAAACGTTTCTCTCCAGTGTGTGTCAAGATGTGACTTCTGAGACTTGAATTGTGGGCACTCTTAAAGTCACAGATTTCACAGTGGAATGGTTTCTCTCCAGTGTGTATTAACATGTGCGTTTTGAGATCTGACTTTCGGGAACACTTATATTCACAGATTTCACAGTGGAATGGTTTCTCTCCAGTGTGTGTGAACATGTGTTGTTTGAGACGTGAATTGTGGAAACACTCCAATCCACAGATTTCACAGTGGAAATCTTTTGTGTCACTGTGAGTTTTCATATTTGATTGGAGATCTGAATTCATGTAAAATGTAACACCACAGATTTTATAGGAAATTGTTTCTCTCCTCTGAATGTACTCTTATGTCTGTCTTTTGTAGACTTAAAGTTATCTACTAATCCACAAACTGGACAGAGTAAGAATACTGCCTTTCTCATGAATATTCATCATGGTTTCTGCTACTCCCAAAGATGCAAACTGAAAAAGCAAAAATATACCAACTGAGCAATGGAATAAGAAAACACGCTACGCAGGGTTATGAAATCTTATTTATTATAAGACGCAGATTGTGTGTGTGTGTGTGTGTCTGTACGTTTATATATTGGATCGGATTTTCTACATTTTTCAACCGATTTCAACAAAACTTCACAGGACTACATAAAATATCCTTGCTGTGGTTCTGACAGTGCCAAAAATTGGAAAAACACAATTGTTTTTGCACGAAATCAATTTGAAAACACGATTAAGAGACATCACGAGAATGAAAGGGGGACAATTCATATCGAGTTATACTTATTATAAAACCCAGGTTGCTTGTGTTCATGTGTGTTCATTTCCTAAATTTTTCAACCGATTTCAACAAAACTTCACTTGGGGGGGGGGGCAGGTAGTGTTTCTTATTGTCTTGCACACTTTTTTCTTTATTTTTACATTCAGAATGCTTTAAAAATTCCATTTACAAGACAATTGTTTATAATAAAATTCTATTCAATCGGTAGACTCATAATGATTGAAAATGTTTTTGTTTGAGTTTGACCAATTCGTTAAAAAAAAAAAAAAAAAAAACTAATTAAGATATGCGTATCCGTCAACCTTAAACAATAACCTTTGTCAATTTTATTTTTCAGTCTTTATGATGGTCGATACTTGATCTATCTCTTACTGTTACATCCCCGGGCAACGCCGGGCTCTACTGCTAGTTGGTTTATAAAAAAGCATTTTCAAGTATTTTCTTAAGGCTACTTCCAAAATTTTAAGAAATGTGCTATTACACAATATGTTATCAAACAAAAATATTTAATTTGGTAAATGAAAATGATTTTTGATCAAGTAGACTTTTAAACACAAAGAAATGAAGGTAGAAAGACTGATGAATTAGTTTTTATATTTGACACATTATACAATTTAGACAGAAATCAATTTTACATTATAGATTTTCAGCAAGTATAATGATAAAATCAGCAAGCCGAGTTCTTCACTTGGAAAAGGACAACTCTGAATTCAAAATCATCTCTGGTATTATGCCACATACAGGCTACACACAGCTTTCACAATTGTGCATCAAATGAAGGCTGGTGCTAGGGTTGATTTAAAATTACTCAGCCACTGAGTGCAGAGCAGATGGATGTAATCTTACACCTGCATCCAGTTTAACAGGGAATCATACATGAACATTATTGAGATAGATACACAAACAACAGTCCCAGAGATGATTTGGGCAGTCTCTCACACACTACAGCAACAGAATATCAGGCCACTATGTTAGACTTGGGGTGCAGGATGAAAACAAGGGCTCCATACCAGAAAAAGGCTTAGAGGAAAAGATGAAATATAGGCGAGAAGATTCAAGTCTTGTGTTATCATTTAATTGGCAACCCCTATTTATTATGCAATAACCACTTACCATGCATAGAGAAGGTAAATCACCGGAAACATATCCAACATCTTTATGAAAATATCATGGCAATTTACAGAGAAAAAAATCAGTCAAATCATTCAGTACAATAACAAAATTTGAGCATTAAAACAAGTGAAACCATAAATTTATACTAGGAGTGTATAGTTTTTCTTACAGATACTTCCCTGGACCTTTTGCCCTTTCCTCTTCAAAGTGCTGTAAATTCATCTTCATTGCAACTTAAAACATAATATATATTGTACTGGACACTATTCAAAAAAAACATGTTCATCTTGGATTCTATTGTTGCAATGTCTTAGCCATTGCACCCTTCACCCTTTTCCAATTATCAGTTCTCATTCCATCTTCCAAGCTTAGTAGATATCTTAAAAGAGAAAATGGAACATGAACAGTTTCCCCCATCAACTCAGATTTTCCTACTGCCATTGAGGACTCTACTGGCACAATCGTACATACATGGTGTCCATAAAGTTCGTGTGCACTTTAAAAAATTTATAACTATATTTGTATTTGCAATAGAAATAATCTGTAAAAAGTGTTATAACGTTTAATGTACCTAGTTTTAAGTATAATTATTGAATAATTCTTTACCACAAAATTTGCAACAATTTTGAGATAAGTAAAAAAATATTTTCTTTTTTCCAGAATCAGTTTGATCCATGGCTTCAACTGAGGAAAAAGTAAACTGTGTCCTTTGGTTGGCTGAACTGAAATCTACTATTGCTGCAGAAAGAAAGTTTAGAATTGAATACAATAAAGAACCACCTCATAGGAACACTATTGCTAAATGGATGAAAACATTTAAAGAGACAGGCTCCATTGAGGACATGGGAAACTTAAATAAAATTTCAATAAAACCTTAAAAAATATAGATTTACTTCTTTCTAATCCTTTTTACAAATTATTTCTATCACAAATACAAATAAAGTTATAAATTTTTTAAAGTGCACACGAACTTTATGGACACCCTGTATATTCTGGTGTTTCTTTTTATCAAATAGTAGTGAATTTTTCACTATTCAATTAAAAGCCATATTGACATTCTCTTATTTGCTACCTACTATTATAACATCCTGGGTTAGCCAAATGGGTATAAATGCTTATATCTCAGAATAGGGCCATACCAAAAGCTGAAATACAGTGTGTGCACTAAACTTATCATGGTCAGTCATGTTTACATGGGAATATTAGGATAAATATATAACAGATCAATGTTCATTTTGTTCATGACTTATTTCTTTCACTAAATTCCAACCCACTTCTAAACTATAGTTATGTCTCTGTTACATGATCAATAACATTTCCATAGTAGTTTGAAGTTAAATATATTAACAACATTAACAACAATTACTGCTGGAAGACATTCTCCTGTAAGCTAAATTAATTGTCTAATCTATACAGAATTCACATTCCTTGGAGATGTAAGAAGATTACTATAAAATATGCTTTATGTACTGCACTTGATTCAAACCAGCAGGTTCATCTTGGTCTCTACAGCTGCAATGTTTTAGCTGTTGTGCCCTCCATCATTTTCCAACTATCTGTTGTACTTGTTAAGACTGTTGTTATTCCACTTTCCATACTCAGCAGATATCTTGTATCACTTAACATAGGAAATGGAACATCAACTGTCTACCCCATCAACTTGGATTTTCCCTCTGCCATTGAGCACTCTCCTGGCACAATTGTAAATATATTCCGGAGTATTGGAGTTTCTTTTCATCAAATAGTGGTGAGTTTTTCACTATGCAATTCATGGATGCATCAACATTTTCTTATTCACCAGCTACCTTCATTATTGCATCTTAGGTTAACCAAATGGGTATAAATACCACTGAACAGAGCAGTAAGAAAAGCCTGAAGACTGCAGAGAGTGCAAGTAACTGTTAATCATAGTCATGTTTACATCAGATTGCTATGATAAATATATATAACAGATCAATGTTCATTTTGCTCATGACTTATTTCCTTTTCACTAAATTCCAACCCCCTCCTACTCTATTTTAGGATAAGAATGACAAATGACCATTCCATGATGCCTATCTGGAAATCTTTTTCAGATACAGGTTCACGATTATATATATATATATATATATATGTCTCTTGTCTCTGTTACATGATCAATAAGATTTTAATTGTAATAAAATGTTCAACATTTAATTATCGATTATCTTTGTATTAAAATCAACTAAGAAAAATGAATAGTTGCAATGTTATAGCCATTGTATTAGGTTGGTGCAAAAATAATGATGTAATAATGTCGTTTTTTGACGTTAAAAAATACGTCAAAAAACAACATTATTACGTCATTATTTTTGCAC
Organism: Acanthosepion lycidas; assembly: GCA_963932145.1. NCBI lineage: Eukaryota > Metazoa > Mollusca > Cephalopoda > Sepiida > Sepiidae > Acanthosepion > Acanthosepion lycidas. The sequence continues at coordinate 100,380,715 of OZ010575.1, read as the reverse complement.
CAACCTAATACGATCCACTCATCTGTTGTACTTGTTAACATAGACTGTTCTCTTTCCACCTTCCATACTTAGTGGATAACTTGTATCACTTAACATAGAAAATGGAACATGAACAGTCTACCCCATCAACTTTGATTTTCCCTCTGCTATTGAGCACTTTACTCGCACTTGTCAAATACTGTTTAATTTTTCATTATCATTTAAAAGCCACACTGACATTTTCTTATTCACGAGCTACCATCATTATAACATCCTGGGTTAGCCAAATGGGTATAAGTGCTTATATCACTAAACAGAACAGTAGGAAAAGCCTGAAGACTGTGTGCAAGTAACTGTTATCATGTGTACACCAGAATATTATAGATATATAACAGATCAATGTTCATTTTGCTCATGACTTATTTCCCTTTCACTAAATTCTAACCCACTCCTACTCTATTTTAAGATTAGAATGACAAATGACCATTCCATGATGCCTACCTGACCACATTTTCAGCTACAGATTCATGGTTATTTCTATATAGTTATGTCCCTTGTCTGTTACATGATTAATAACATTTTATTGTAGTTTAAAGGTAAATATATTAACAACAATTATTGCTGAAAGACTTTCTCTTGAAAATCTGCCCTGAATCGCAAAACAAAAATGCAGTAAAACTAAGACATTTTTAATTAGAAATGGTTTTAACTGCTTTTATGAATGACATATAATGAACACTGCTGTCTTTAGAAAAACATTTTCTTGATGAATAATGTATGTTTGTTAATTAGTTCATTTGTGGCTGGACATTTGGCTGAGAGACATTTATCCAAACAGGCTGACAGACATTTCAATGAAAAAGTACAAGTAAAAATAGTAACAAGCAATACTTTAAGAATTTTATTATTTTAATTATAATGTAGAATAGGACTAATAATTGTACATTTGTGTACTATGAATATATTGGTGTGAGCAATTGTTCACAGAAAATCCCCAATTTCTCAGCAATTGATGTAAGGTTGTGTTTTTTTGATTAAAAAATTTATTGCAGAAAAAAAATGAAAAAATTTAATAAAATAAGGTGCAATGTTTATTTTTGTTCTCAAGAACTTAAAGATTGTGTGAATTTTCTCTCAGAAAATCTATTTATTGATACTCGGCATATTTCTCGATGATAGACGTGAGCCTCGTGTTTAATATCTTCTTTGATGATCTCAATACAACCCCTGAATTCACCATCTCGACTGTTAACTCCAAGTCTTTCATGGATGACAAAGTCTTCCCATCTAGTTGATTTCTGTAGGTTGTCAGTTAAAATGTCCCCTTTTCATATCATGCATTGTCTACGCACCATTTTTGCCAAAGTCTCTTTTTTAGGAAGAGCACTTGCAGCATTAAGCAGGTAATCACTAATGGAGTTTTGTATAATCGTCAACATTCCTTCCTCCGAATTCTTGGCTTTTTCTCTAATTTTATTCACTGTTTTTAATGACAAATTGTGTGCAGTATCAGATGGATGTGAGTGATTACTAGCTTCACCTTGGACAATATCGTCTTTTGTCTTTAATCGCCCTCCACATCTTTCTTTCCGTTCACATAGCCAGTATGTTATACGGTCTTTTCTTCTATCAAAAATGTAAGCATAGCCATCAAGCAAAAGCTTTCTTCCTCCTCTTGCTGTTGGTATGACTTCCATGATTTGTAAATGGTAATATGTAATATATTTTAAATAAAATAATCATTTAAATTATTTTGATATTTCATAAAAACTATTTTGTTTAGTGTCAAATTGCTAGAGACTCAGAGAAAGTGGATTGACAAATATGGGGCTCCTGTTAATAATTGGTTGATTCCAAAATATTATAATTCCGATTAGGATGTCAATTTTCAAACTGTTAAGTTGGATTACACCCAATTATCACTGAATTTCAAGTGATTAAATTAAAGCCTGTCAAAAAAAAAAAAAAAATGAAAAATTTAAACTAATACAGTAAATAAATATATGTCGCACATACTGAAGAAATTAAACGGAGAATGCTGAAGAATGTTCCAATCTCACCATTATGTTAAACAAAGTCAACACCATTACACTTTTTCTCCAAAAAAATTGATAAAGCATGTGACATGTAAGTATGCCACTACATTTTTGGCTAAATGCCCATTGGCCACATGTCTGAGTACCATTTGGTTTTGTAAAATAATTAGGATAATTTGTAAACTTTAAAATTTCTTCAAATTATGTAGTAATCTGCAAGGCCAAGTGATATTGTTATTAAATTAAAACTATTAATCTTAAATTGAAATTTCTTATTACGATTCAACAGTCAACAGTCTTTTAAAAGGAATTTGGAAGCTTTTTTTGTTGTGTAAACATGTTAATGTTTTTCTAATAGGGGTGTCCATACATGACATTATCAGAAAATAACAGAGGTACCGATAGTTTAAAATTTATTCATAACACTGTGTTACAAAATTTTCTTATGTTTTTGGTCAATAAGTATTATTTCTTAATTGCTTCTATCTAGAAAGCAAAGGACATGACTATTATTCCTTTGAAACTTTTATTTCATGACGTGGACAGAGAGGTAAATAGAGCCATGAAATTCGCAATCCCACAAATTTGGAGGGAAGCAACTAACCAATCAGGTTCTTCTGCATGTTGAACCATTCCAAACCTCAAGCTGGCAAGAATACATCTGCTATCATGTATCCAGACCTTCTGTCATCTATCATTTCAATGTCACACTGTCTGTACCTGCTACTCCAAAGAGAGAGCAACTATCTTCATTAGAGGATGAAGTCATTGATCTAGATTACAGAGGCTCAGCTGAGGAAAGAAACCCATAATGCCCCAATCAAAAAGATGTCCCCAACCTTATCAGAGATCTTGATCCCACAAAGTCCAATTTTAACCATTTGATATTGAGACTCAAGCAGTGTTATTTGTTAGATTAAAGTTTGCAAATCGCAGGTCAGAGAAAATATCAATAGTGTTTTTCAAGCTTTTTCAGCTATCAAGATGGAGTTTTGCCTTTTCATCATTCACGAGCCTCAGAGCCATACTGCTTCAAAACAGGAACACGTATCCATCTCTTCCCCTGGCTCACTCGGTTCAGCTCAAAGAGGAATGCAGCATTGTCAAGATCTTGATAGATGCCTTGAAATACAAAGAGTATGATTGAGAGATTATTGGAGACTTCAAAATGGTGACCTTTATGATGAGTTTACAAAGCTTATGTGTTATTTTTGACTTTGGGACAGAACGTCGCACTAACACAGTAGATACTGGTCACAGCAGATCGAGTTCAGTGAGGGGAGAAACAATGTCACAATGTCAAATGGGAGCCACTGTTAGACCCCCAGAATTTATTGTTTCATCCACTGTACTTAATATTGGGCCTCATAAAACAATTTTTCACAGCTCTAGATAAGGAGTCTGTAACTTTCAATTATCTTCAAGACTTCTTCCCTAAACTGTCTGCAGGAAAAGTTAAAACCATTGTCTTCATTGGACCACAAATAATGAAAATCATAGAGTGCAATGAATTCCCTAAAATTACTATGAGGGAGAAAGCATCATGGAACAGTTATGTCATACTGGTTCAGGGCTTCCTGTGGAATCACAAAGACAAACACTATGTGGTACTTGTTGAGAGCCTGGTTAAGGACTATGGCAAAATGGGCTGCAGGAAGTCACTCGAAGTCCATATCTCTGAGAATTATCTTGATAAATTCAAGAAAAGGGCGTGCTTGGAGGATCAAGACAAATAATTCCACGAGAATATACTGAACTTTGAATGCCACTACTAAAGATTGTATAAAGAGAATATATTTGGGGGCTGATTTGCAAAAGTAATTTACAATATAAACATAAATTGCAAAAAACTTCTCACTACTAAATTTTTTGCCTCTCTTGTGTAATCTTAGAATAAAGGCTACATTTGAATCATGTGTCATTTTATTCTTCTCTTGTGTAATCTTAGAATAAAGGCTACATTTGAATCATGTGTCATTTTATTCTTCTCTTGTGTAATCTTAGAATAAAGGCTACATTTGAATCATGTGTCATTCTTCTCTTGTGTAATCTTAGAATAAAGGCTACATTTGAATCATGTGTCATTTTATTCTTCTCTTGTGTAATCTTAGAATAAAGGCTACATTTGAATCATGTGTCATTCTTCTCTTGTGTAATCTTAGAATAAAGGCTACATTTGAATCATGTGTCATTTTATTCTTCTCTTGTGTAATCTTAGAATAAAGGCTACATTTGAATCATGTGTCATTCTTCTCTTCTGTAATCTTAGAATAAAGGCTACATTTGAATCATATGTCATTTTATTCTTCTCTTGTGTAATCTTAGAATAAAGGCTACATTGGAATCATATGTCATTTTATTCTTACGTTTAATAAATGAGAATGTTTACATTTGTCAGTTTTTCCAATGGAATAAATAAATTTCAGAAATATCATTATCCTGGTCAATATTTGAAGGAAATATTAGCCATTTTTCATATTTTCTAGAAACAGAAAGAAATTGTTAGTCATGGACAAACATCTTGTTCCATGTTTAATTTTAGAACATTTCCCTAATAAACATCTAAGTAAGGCTTTAAAATTCAATAAAATTTTATATTCCTTACAATGTTTTGTGATGTTGGACGGCTTTTCTTGTCAGTTTTGCTATGACAAGTGAAAACTTGTTATTTCCAAAAATGCTTGTTATATTTGAGACTTCATAGATGCCAGTACTAGTAGTAATAATATCCAATAATATCAGCACTAGTAATACTTATTCAAGTAGTAATTGCCAAATAGTATAATGATCAGAAGAGAATCGTAATCCGTATAGTAGTAGAGAGAGTGAACATATAACAATAGTGAATAGAGCAGAAGAGTTAACAGTGATCTGTATACTTGATAGAGGAGAAATAGTGATTGCTTAGTCAACACGCTACTTCCTAATTTACTTAATAATGGAATTGCTTGTGTTACTCACTCGGGATCTAATTTCAAACCACATTATTGACAATGAGGCTTACTTTTATACAAGAAAGTTTTCTCAAATTTTTAAGATTACTGGTCAGTTAGAAAAAAAACAAAACTGTATAAATAATCTGTTCACATTTACCCCTACCCACTGGAATTTTATAAACCACCAATAAATCACTCAAAACATGAGAAAAATCAAGATGTCAGTGTTAAAAAAAAAACTATATAAATAATCTGTTCACATTCCCCCCCCCCACCATCACTGGAATTTTGTAAACCACCAATAAATCATTCAACACATGAGAAAAAACAAGCCCTCAATGTTAAAAAATATACTTTTCTTTAAACTAAAAGTAATATTTGTTTCAATTTTGATTAATTTTGAAAACATCTTACTTTTATGAATATTTAAGAAAAGTATATTTTATATTTGAAGGAATTTTTTAAGAAAGAGAATTCTATTTAAAATTCTGGGGGGGGGGGTCAACTTGGTCATCCCATCTCTTTGTGATTGTATTTGCCTGCTGCTTGATGAAACCTGGTCGCCACATGTAACCATCCCCACATGTGCTTCCCGGTCAGTGACCAGCTTTGCTCAGCACGAATGATGAACTGAAAGCAGACAGAGTCGTTGAGAGCTGAACACCATTGCCAATCGACCAATATGTTGACTACAACTACAGGTAATGTAACATTTAAATCTGTCTGGGTAATGAGACTGGTGTTGATGTCTGTTCTCTGAGCATTTTTGCAACATATGGATTAGGTTATTACAGTGGGAGTAACATGATTTTGTGCTTCTGCTGAGCTCCCATATTTACCCAGTTCATGGACTCAAACAATTTCTATCCAAGTAATGAGCACCACCAAATGTGGGGCAGATGCTATCAGTCTGCAGATCACTGGCAGAAATCAAGTTGGTACCCTGTTGCTCGGGCTTCAATCCATTGGTGCATCATCCTTTACTCTGGCTCTGGCTTTCTGTAACAGCTGGTTGACACCCAGTGCATCCATTCAAAAGGAAGTGCAAAGTAGTCACCTGGCATGCTTAGCCAACTCTTCTACAAATGCATACAGAAGTCCACAGTCAGGCACCCGACAGTTCAAGGTTGACAGTCTGTGGATGTCTATCAAGTAGACATCTAGATTTATTTGAATTCCAAACATCTCACTACAAACTGGTTGTATACTATGAATGGATCTTCTAATCTTTGCTGATGCAAGAAAAACAAAATTTTTAAGCAAAATTTAGAACATGCTCGAAAGGATTAAAAAAAATAATCAAAAAATACTTTGGTACTTAATTGTAATAATAACATGAACATTTTAAAATTTGGTTTTATTTTTGTATGGGGTCTTTTTTCATCATGGTATGCTCTTTTTAGGAAATTTTTTAGAGGGACCTAAAGTTTTAAAAATATTCTGTATTAATTTTTAAGGCCAAGTGATATTGTTATTAAATTAAAACTATTTATTAATCATAAATGAAAATGCTCATTTAATTGCTTTTGATAAATAAGATTTATTAAGGACACTATTGTTTTAATAAGAAATTTTTTTCCATGATTAATTTTTACAAGAATTATTTCGTTTTTGTAAAATTTTAATTAAATAATTTATAATATTAAAAAATAATTTAAACTTCTTCATTATTTTAAGGCAGCAGTTTGGTGATATTGTTAAGTGAAAATTACATTTATGAATCAAAAATTGAAAAGTTTTTAACAGTCATTTGTACCCAATATTTAAAAAAAATTTTTTTTTAATTTTAGTGCATAAATGTTCCCAATTTCTAACTATGATAAGCTATAAATCATGTTATCCTTTAAAAGTTCACATGATTTAAGAGTATGGTGGAGTAATGGATAATGGCTCAAATTGAGGAATTGGAGAGAAGAGTTCAAATTCCAGTCGAATCCACTACATTCACTTATGCACTAATACCCTTGGGAAAGGTATGAATCCTCTTCTCCCCTCTCCAACTATGGATAAATAGCAGTACAGACTGGGTTCTATAGCTTTCGATGGCAACTGGTCTACTGCAGAAAAGAATGGCAACCTACTACAGGAAAAAATCTGCCTCGCCAGTCATGTATTGAAAGATACATGATCGCCTAAGCACATGTATCACATATGGCACATAACTGAACTGAGTTGTACTTTGCAATTCTTTCAATTTCATTATTCAGTTCTGTTTCATCATTAGCATCTTTCCAAATCATCACTTCAAAATTTCAAAGTAAATTTTACTTTTTTTAATTACTATATCAATAAATATTTTTATTTTATGTATTTATTTTAGTTTGGGTCATAAGTAATTTTTTGTTTAAGTTAGTAAACTTAAGAAACTAGAACTTCAAACTTAACTAAAATTCAATAAAATATTAAATAATTGCTGAAAACAAGTTAATTTGTAAAAATTACTAGGTAGTTAAAAATCAAAACGTGGTCACTTAGATTTCATAAATTCATGTTAATTCTGGTCATCCATACTAGCTGTCATCACCTCAGAACTTATTGATACATCAACAAATATAAAAGAAAAACAGGACCCATCGTTAAGAAGATTTTTAAAACCGATAATTAAAAGAAATTTATAAACAAAACAAAATTAAGAAAATGGTCTTGTATAGTTATGTTCAATAAATTGCCAAAAAAAACACAAAAAAACGAGATAGCATGATTTAAAAAGGCCCCAAACTTAATAAAAACAAAGTTTTATTGTGAAAAAGTTTATGCTATTAATAAGAGGGAAGATCAAAGTATTTAATTATTTTAAAAAACTTTTTATTCCTTTTTAGCAGGTTTGAAATTTTAGTTGAAAAATTTTTTTTTTATGTCAGCGGCCGCATAATATTTAGCATTAGTCTTTTTTTAGCACTTTTTTCAGTTGAAAACACATTAATTTGGAAATCCTTGCAAAAAGTAAATAATTGTTGAATTTTAATGAACCTTTCAGAGCTTATTCAAAAATGAATTATTTTAGAAATGTTTGTTTTTTAGAAAGACATAGTAAAAATATTTTGTTTTACATCTGTGACACACCTACCTTAATTGAAAACTCGAATATGAGCATCTTTGTAATTTTTTTAATTAAATGCAGTAGACTTTGAAAAATATAAATCATTGGTTTTTTTTTGTAAATTAAGTAGCGTTTCTACTTAAACTTTAGTTCTGAATTGTAAAATACAAAACCCAATAAAACTAAGACATTATTTAATTAAAAAAGCTTTTAATAGCTTTTGTGAATAATATATATTAAGGACATTATTGTCTGAGGCCAAAATATTTTTTGAATGAAAAATGAATTTTTACAAGAATTGTTTTCTTTTTTTCAACTGTAAATACAAAATGTGATAAAGTTGTTAAATATTTTAAAATTAAATTTGAATATGAGCACCTCTGGAAATGCTCTTATTAAAAGATCTATTTTTACAGATCATAAACTTGAAAGCTTATTACAATCTGCAACGCATTCTATTTATACAATAATTTTTTAATATGCCAAAAAAATGTATCAAAAACGTTTCTGGCAATACTGCGAAGGCACAATTCAGAAATAATGTTCCACGTTTTAAGAATTGTTTCCCCTGATAGTGCAGATCTAGTCTCATAAATTGCATTAAATTCATATCAAATTCTCTGATTGACACATTTTCAAAATTTTTAATTCTTTTTTTACATATTTCACCAAATATTTTTTTTCCTTTTTTAAAATTATAATCAGTTTTTCCTTTTTCAGTGAGAGACATACTGCAATTATTAATTTTTCTTTTTTAGATTCAATTTTAGGGATGTACAGGCTTTGGACATATCTTCATTAAGCATTACCTAAAAAGTTAATAAAATATTAGACTTTTGAAAGTATTTAATTTTTAAGAATTACTTTATCTGGTTCACTTAAAATTTGAAAATACTGTCACTTCTGCCCAATAAATTGCCCAGACGTTAGTTGTTGATACATTGACATAAACGTCAATTCACACCAAAACAAATCACCACAGTTAGAAATGGTTTTCTTATTTCCAACTAAATTTTTTCTGCTAAAAAATTAAGTAATGTTTGTTTTAAATTACATTAAGTATACTTTAAATTTTCCTAAAATAACTTGAAAAAGTATAAATGAACTTTACAAGATTTTTAAATGGAGAATTTTACTTTTGTTTACAAAACTGTCAAAAATGGCTGACATGATTGATTTTATGTAAATTTTAATGACATAAAAAACTTAAATTGAAAATAACAAATAAATTTTGATGAAATCTACCATTTTGGAGTTATCGACAATAAAAGTTTGAACTCATTTGCAAACTCATTTGGAGTACTTATGCAGGGAAGCTTACTTAATTAACGGCCTTTTTAGTGATCTTACTCATCTCAATTACTGTGCAAGAGTTAGGGCTACCGCTAAGGGTAGGGGTTAGGGTTTTTGGTAAATTTAAGTTTTTTAGAAAAGCAATGACAAGTGTGTTTTTTTATTTTTTTTTTATAATAAAACAAATAGTAATACTAATGAAATCTTATTTTAAGGGACTTAATCATGCATTGTAAAACTACAAAATTTAATAAAAAACAATTGAACCTTAAATTTAGGTATGTTCATGAGATCGATAAAAAAATAGCATACCATGAATAAAAAAGGCCTTAAACTCGAGGAAAATAATTTTTTATCGTCTAAATGTTAATGTTATTATCAAGAGGAAAGATCAAAGTATTTTTTGAATATTTTTTTACATTTTTTAATAATTTCTAGCACATCCAAAATTTTTGTTAAAAATCTTCAATTTTTTTGAATCAGAAAAATTGACAGAAAAATCGATCGTCAGCCGCTTTTTAACTTTTGTTTACAAAAGTGAATGTTGCCGTTTAAAATTCATTTAAAAAATCAATTATGATACCACTTTTTTAGCGTTACCTGGGACAAGCCTATAATTATTTATTTAAAATCTTTTAAAATTTCGCGCAGTTTGCGCATTGCGTGCGCATTAATTACGACAAGTGAAGCCCCCGCACATAACAGATCCGCGACAAATATATGTAAACAACGCCAGTAATGGCTGCCGTGTTGTAGCCGCGACGCCAATGAGTCCGAACTTTTATTGTCGATAACTCCAAAACGGTAGATTTTATCAAAAGTTCTTTGTTATTTTCGAATTAAGCACCAAAAGTGTAACTATTCGGGAAATTTTGATTAGAAATTTAGCGCGCTGATTACACTGCAAATTACCCCCTCGGTAGAGGCTATATGAAAGTGAAATTTATATTCAAAGAAAGTTATTTTTCGTTTTGGAAATGTAATTCAACAGTCAACCCAACTTTAACGGCGTTATATAAGTCGAACAATATTTTCAATAAAAAATGTCGGTAAAATCTTTTTACTTATATACATAATTTGTTTTTGTTTGTTTTTTAATTACCTTTCAAATAAAACCGAAATGTAACCGAATTTCTTTCAGAGAAGAAATTTAAATTATTTAAAAAGTGTTTTTTTTTTTTTTTTTTTTTTTTTTTTTTGAAGGAGTAGGACGTCCGTAATGGCTCGTCTCACTTACCTTTCAGGGCGAATCCAAACTTTTTCATTACAATTTAACAAATTAAACTGCTGTTGTTGTTGGACTTGATACTTCTCTTAAATTCGACAATATTTTTTAATCAATAAAACTTCTTTTTAAAGAAATTGCAATTACAAATGATTGAATATTTGAAAATAGAACGGATGTAGTTTCTAAACAGAACAAAGGAATTAGACTAACCGGTGTCAGAGAAAATTTGTTCCTTGCTCAAAATTAGTTTAGGTACAGACAATGTCTGAAGATTGTATCGCAATTTCAATCTGATTTTTTTTTTTTTTTTTCATAAAATTTTATTGCTAAAGAAAAGTGAAAACAACAAAAATTAAAACCCTCTTCAAAATTCAATATTTCTTGAAGAGATTTGTTTCAAAGAAAATTAATAAAGTTAAGAATTAATTAACAGAATTTGGTAAAAAAAAAAAAAAAAAGTAATTTTTACTTTTTGCTATCAAGGTCACACATCAATGACATTAGTCTTATTTTTTTATAACATTTTTTTATTAATTCTTAAATGGCAAGGTAAATATTTATATATGTCTTACCAATTATTTCATTATTCTTATTTATTTGGTGATATTTTAAGTATCAAGGTATTAATTATAGGTTAGTTTTATAACTAAATTTTATTTATTGTCGTTTAAATATGAGTATATATACTTACATACATACACAAATACACACACATATGTGTGTGTGTGTAAGGCTCTTCATTAAGATGAATCAAGTTCTCCAGTGTTTGTCTAAAAATAAATACTTGTCATCTTCATCACATTCACCTGCTATGCTCCAATGGTTTAGGAGTAAAAGTTTTGATCACGGCTTGAGGCAGTCGGATGTGAAAGTGTCTGTGGATGACAATATATATATATATTAGTTACAGAGGTAGATAAATCAAACGACCAAATACAAGCAAGCGTATACACATACACATTCATTATATATATATATATATATAAAAAGGAGATCCTTATACCTAGTCTGGAGTGGGCATGTAGAGAGTTAAATTACTACTAAATAACAATTACTGAGACCTTTCTTTAGCAAGGAACTTATTAATATCCAGTAATTAACAACTAATATTAGGAAGTACCTTACAGTTATTGACTTATTTCTATAAATGCAAATGTCCAAAGAAAGAACAAAAATACCATAAAATAATTACACAAAAATCACTTTATTCATCTTAAATTAGACATTTTAAGATGATATTTCAAAAATAATGAGTTAATTTGTTTATGCTAATTTATTACAGAATATATAATTGTAATACAATCAGAAAGCAATTTCAGTATTTTACAAAATCGTCTATCAACAAAGTCTAAAATATTTCCCAAATGAGGTGATTTTTAGAGAAACAATAATTTTGATATTCTACAAGATTTGTGACTTTTGTTACAATTTGTTTTACAGAAAATGAAAAAAATATTTATTTTGCTATGATAAAATAATAAATATTATCAGTATACATAGCTTTAAGATTTAAAATCAATTTACATTTACAAGAACACAAAATTAATTAACAGGATAATTTGAAAGTTAAGCAATTAAGTATATTTAAAAAATAAAAGGGGAAAATTGAAAATAAAAAGACATCTGGTATCCCTGTGGTATCCAGTGGAATTTTTAAATTACCACAATCTATTTCTTTCAAAAATGTTTGTTCTTGAAAATAAAAACAAAACTAATATTATTAAATATTTCCTCTTCTGTGTGACAATCTTTTCTTGTAACATAGCCTGCTATATACAAAAGTGACATTTTAATATCCTTAGGGATCCTAAGTTATCAAATGTTTGGCATCTAATTTCATTCAACAAATGTCCATATTTTGAGAAATTATTGCTTAGATCAAAGTTGTATTTGTAGTGGACCGTGGCTGTGATGTTGAGTAGATGTGGGTTCAGATTTTTCATGCTCACCGGCCCAACTACATGAAAAAGTTGGACTTTAATTAAGTCCAAAGAAGAAGGCAAAGAAAAACAAACAAAACACAAGACCGATAATATATATACAAATATAAAGTTTTATGGAACAGTTAGAAAGGACAAAAAAGTGTGTGTGTGTGTGTGTGTGTGTGTGTGTGTGTGAATATTCTTTATGTGCGTGTGTATTGTGCTTAGCGTGTTCCCAGCATTTGGGAAATGCTATCCCTGGTGAGCGTTCACATGTTCGAGGTAATAAGGCTGAAAGCCTGAGGAAAAAGAGATTTACCTCCAGGTGTCGGCGCAAAGGCCTGAGGGGGAAAAAAAAAAAGAGAAAGAGAGGCGAAGGGTCAGCGACTATTTATAGCCGCGAAGAGCGACCCCTGGTGAAAGGGTTAACGAACTAAAGGAGGAGTTAACTCCGACATATTCTTCGACTTCAACATTTAAGAAGTGGTTTGTTTTTTTCAATATGAAAATTTTCAGTAACATTTTGAACTGTTATAAAATATACTCCTCTAGAGCTTTTTTCTCAATTTTGCCAATAGTCTGTGGTTGATTCACCAAACATCACAAAATTAAACTAACTAATTGGCAAATATCTACAAGCATGAAGCCATTGCATCTATGCAATGGCTAAACAGAAACTAATATCTCTTGTTAATTTTTTTCCGATTTCCTGATTCTTTTTGTCATTTTCTATGAATTAGAAATAACAGATGATGATCATCTAAAAAAATGTGATATCACTTTTTTTAATAGATCATTTTTCTCGGTATGACCCTATATTTCTTTGACATAGACAATTTTCCCAAACTAACTTTTTGATGAAATTAACTGTTTCTTCCATCTCCTCCCTATTTAACAATGGATATATTTAATGGTAGCTACAGTTTGATCACAAAAAAACTTTTAAACAGTAGGAAATATTTTGTCGCTCAGCAAGTTTTGGGTAAACTGCTATATCAGTTAGTTTCAATAGCTTAACGAACTGAGTTTTTTCATACCCAAAAAGATTTTTTACACTTTCCCATTTTGCTGCCATCTTTTTGCTTTCAGAATAAAAAAAAAAATAGTTCAGTAATCCTGTTATTCCGAATATTTTTTAAAAAGGTGGACATAGTTCAAAATGTTACTTTTTGATTGTTATAAAATAAACACATCCACAACTTTATCCATCCTGGGTATGACGATAAACTACATCTGAGTCCTGGGTAAGACGATAAACTACGTCCAGCAGCAAGGCTTCTGATCAGGAGGTTTTGTGGAGCATGGAACCACCTCTTAATTGCTGGTGTTCCCAGGTCCACCCTGACCTGGGGTGGTAGCACTTGTTAGGGTCCCAGCTATGGGCAAATAGTTAACCCCGAAACTGGGATAAAAAAAAAAAAAAAAAAAAAAACACTGTGAAAATGTAAAAATAGGTTTTAATACCAGAAATACTTTGTAAAAACAAATTTATTTCCAGCAATAAATTTTTGAAGAAAAAAAAAAAAAAAAAATATTACCAACAATACGTTTTTGTAAAAAATATTACCGGCAATACATTTTTGAAGGAAAAAATTATTAATGGAATGGATCTTTGACAAAACAAAACATTACCAGCAATAAAGATTGTCTGCATTAAATAACCCGCTGAGGTTGATATGCCGTAAAACAAACCAAATCAAAGCAAAGCCAGAACTTTGCATTAATTTTCTAAATAATCTGTGGTAAATTCACCAAGTACAACAAAATCAATCCCACTATTTAGGGAATATCCACATACATCAATTAAGAAGACATTGCAATTGCATATACAGTAGCGGCCATAATATAAGGAACGGAAACAAAGAAAATAAATAAATTATGTGTATTACTTAAAAAGCAAAGCATGATTAGCAATGAAATTTTTACCGAATAAAGGGTGTAAATGCATATAAAGTTACAAAAATTTACATAAGTTTTTTTTTTAAAATAAAGATTAAAAATGGAACAAAGGAAATAAGCTACTGGACAAAAGTTAAGGAACGATCTTGAATACTTGATTGTGAACAAAATATCAACAAAATATTTTGTAAACATCCCCTTCTTATTTTCAATGACTTCTCTGCGTCGTCGACCACACGATCTAATTAATTTCTTGCAAAAATCAGCAGTTGTTTCCGTTCCGTTATGGCCGCTACTGTATGTTCAAAATCTAAACTAGAATCTCTTGTTAACGTTTTCATTTTCTTTTCCTTTAAACTTTATTTTCTCCCAATCTTTTTGCCATTTTTCTAGAACTAGAAAGAAATAACAGATGTTCATCTAAATCTGTAATCACCTTTTTCAGTGAATCATTTTTCTTAGTATATCACCATATATAGGGTGCTTCATTTAAGACCAATCAAAGTCAGCACTAAATAAATCAGTGTTTATAGGTGAAAATTTATTTATTTCTCTATTGGATTATGTTATTTAAGTCATGGCAATTATTATAATTATATCATTTTTTTAGATATAATTGAATTATATCTAAAAAATGATATCGTCCAAATGTCTGCCAAATCTGAAAGAAAGAGAAAAAAATAATTAGACACTTAATTCACATTTAAAATCGATCCAAGTTATTAGAATGTTGCGGACCCGGTGTGTGAATGTGGCTAATGCAGTGCTGGCGTACGAAAAAGGTGGCCTTGTGCCAGACACTACACACGACTACCGGATCCACAAACAAAGTAAATAGGAGAGGAGAGAAAGAGGAATATTATATAAATATTCAACACGTGTTCTTTCTCATACTAAATTTCACAATCTCCTGGATGTTAAAAAGGAAAAAGGAAAAAAGGGTCATATCAACGTGCATGAGAAGAAAGAAAAATTGGTAGGCTCAAAGAATGACTGAAGCAAGACTTGCAAATAAACACAATTACAATTTTATTAAATGTCCAACAAGTAGATTGTCTCGAACGTGGAGACAGAGATTAAACGGTTGTAACTTGCAAAAAGACTATGAGGCAGTCAAAAATAGTTCATCCGATTTTTGCGCCAAAAAAGAGGAAACAAGATGGCTTTGGCGGGAACAGTTTCTCTGTGAGAAAGTTCTGGAGGGATGTCTGCCTGAGTAATTAGAAACATGAATAATATTGCAAGGAACAAAAATACTCACTGCGTAATTTTGTATTAATGTGAGTGTATGTGAATCTTTTTAAGGTAACTGGTTCGCACGAGAGAAATACAGAGTTCGTTATCAGTTTAGCAATTTTGGTCGAAAAGAATTTTGAGTTGGTTGTTCGCGTCAAGACGAGGAAATAGTCTTGGAAATGTAAGTGACGACCGTATTGCAGAATATAGTAGTGAGTAGAAATAGTTCGTAAGTTCTGTGCATCAAGACGAAGAAGATAGTCTTGGAAGGTGTGAGACGACGTATTGGAAATTAGCGTCGTGAGTGGAAGAATGCTCGTAAGCTGTTCACATCAAGACGAAAGTTAGTCTTGGGAAGGCGTTAAATATCCCAGCTCGTTTATGGTCAGGAGCGTGGGGTAATTGTGTCGTTTCAGCTTCGAATCAGAACAGCAACTCCCTTTGAAATCCAAAACGCCGGTCTCTTGTGACGTAGAACTCATCGCGCGGGAAAAAAAACAATTTCAAACATCAGTAGCAGCCAATCCCGAGGGCGTCGGCAACACTATCAGCAGCAGCTAGCTCACCGACGATTACTACTATATCTAGCTACACGAGAAGGGAAGGGATGCAATCCGCGCATGCGCACGTCTAAATATTGCCGTGGAAAATGTTAGGCGTTCCACAAGAACACCCTTTATTTCTTTGACACAATTTTCAAAAATTTTAACTTTTTCAATGAAATTAATTGTTTTTCCTTCCCATTTAATAATAGCTGTGTTTTAATGACAGCCTCGGTTTGATCATGAAAAATAACTTTAAAACAATCGGAGACATTTTGTCACTGAACAGGGTTTGGGTAAACTGCTATACCCTTGTGCAAATTAATTAAAACAAAATAAATAATTTATTTTTTTGCATATTTTTCCAATGAAACATGACCCAGTGCATGTTAGTACTTTGTATGTCCATTCCACAAAGTCTTTCCTTTCTGATTGACCACAGATTCTCGATTGGGTTTAAATCAGGAGAGTTTCTGAAGCAGTCGATAGTATTTTGACTTGCTCACTGGTAAGGCTTGCCATTGTGTTCATGCAGCATTACAATTTTTGTACACTTCATTGGAATAACGTCCATCGCAGACAATGGATGTAGGACAACTAATCGACAGCTGAAACAATAGTGTCTGGGCGTGATGAAAATCTGATGCAATATTTTTCAAGGTCAAACAAATTTCATCATACACTTCAAAAGTAGATTCATATTACAGCACATTAACGCAAATAACATAATCTGAGGAAAAAATAGAAATCGATTACACCCTATCACTTTAGTGGGTCTAGAACTGACTGAATGTTGAAAGAACGTATTTATTTTTATTGTCATCTCAAAGCATGCCTGAAATTGTAAAATATATGAAAGAAATGATCTACAATTTCGAAATTCTGTCTCTACTTCTGAGATGAAGTATTATGTACATTTATTTACATTATTCGGACTATTGTCCTCATCTTTGTCGCCATATTTATTACAATGTTTATTACAACGTTGTGGCCTTAATCAGCACATATGCTAGGGCCTAGGCCACAAAAATCTCTGAGCTGACCAAGCATATATGGGAAACAGTAATAAGGAGTGCCAGAGAAAAGCGATAATAACAACAAAGTTGCAATATGAACTCTGGTAAAAACATGCAATGATAACAGCAAAAATTGCAATATGAGCACTGGTAAAAATGGTTGCTGAAGACATTAGGTTTATAATACCCAGAAATTCATACCCAGATGTCCTCAAGGACATATGGCACAGTGGATAAAGGCGTTGATTAGATCCTGTGACAGGATTGTGAGTTCAATACCCGGTTAAGGCAGTGAAGAACTTTCAGAGGGAAAATTAACAGGAGACTGATAACCGACATCCATTAAACATGACACGTGGAAGAGTCTACCAGTGAGCGAAATAAAGGGTTCAGTTCGGCCGAAACGTTAAATATGGCGACAAAGATGAGGACAATAGTCCGAATAATGTCAGTAAAACTGTTTTGAATATTTTTAATAAATGTACAGTGTACAAAAAAATAAATATTTGGGAGAGGATGTAAAATGCTAAATGCATTTACATTGGCTGAATGATTGTCTGCAACAATAGCCGTAATAATTCTAGCATTTATAACTTGTAAAATACATTTCAGAGTCTCCCGAGAAAGCCACTTATCATTAATTGTTACTTCAGGGAAGGTTTTAATGACTAATTCTCTGGTCTTTTTAAGACCATTGATCATAAATACAATTATTCTTTTATAAAGGTCATCATCTTCATTTGCACCGATGTACTCCCACCTTGAAATTGTGTTTCTTTTTGAAGGTACATTTCATCTACCATTAAGACACTGTCCTGAGACAGATCACCTTTCAGGAGTCATTTTGCAGCTGTAATTGATGCCATACCATCCCTTTGAATGTACTCTAATAAAGAAAAAGATGGTAATGGAAATTTCTCCAGAATTAATTTGTAGGCTTGTTAAGATGCATTGCGCAATAGTAGGACATAACATATTAGTTCTGCTGAAAATGAAGAATGACCTCTCGGTCTTGGTAATATTGTTTTGTTTTTTTTTAATAATTCTTTTAGAATGGAGTATGGTTGTTCTTCCACCATATTTTCTATGTACTTTGGAAAATTTTCTAACAGGCTAAATCTTATGAGTTTAGCATTATGTCTCGTGATAATAAAGTGTTCCATTGCACTGGAGCTGGATATGAAGGGTCAGATCAATGCGAATACATTCTTTTAGAGATAGAAAATGTGTTTCAGTAAAAATTATATAAATTAGTATATAATCTTCTTTTTTGAAATTCAAAACCATCAGGACAACAGTTTGTTTTTAACAAGTGAGTAAAACCCTTTATCGTATCAGCTGAATTAAAATCATGTAATCCATCAGTTTGGACCAGGTGTTGTCTTGGAGGCTTTCTGAATTTCCTTGTATACAGGAAAAAAGTTATGCAGAACGTTTTGTTCCCATCGGACTTGTCAAGTTAAAAGTGCATTCATATTGGCTCCAGAAGTAGTTTGCAGGCTTGTTAAGATGTATAGTACACTAGCAGCATGACCCTGCATTGCCCTTGCTTGATTAAAAAATCGTACGACTCATACAGCAATCGCTATCACTTGACTTAAAAAATATTTTTGCCCTTCCTTGCCTTCCGTGCTGATGTTGCTACATGCCTTACTTCTTTCCTTTCTCACACTGCGAATTTTTTCTAAGCTCTATACTAAACATTAAATCTGTTACGAAAAAAGAACTAAACAAAATGAACACAAAACGATCAGCCTTAAAAAAGAACTCGTAACTGGAAAAATCAAATGAAAAAAGAATGTTAACAACAAATACTTTTTCACACCCAACCCAGTTCTGCGGAATCTGAATCAACGTTGAGTTTAAGCAAGCAAATGAGCCAATTGGAGTAAAGTGCCATGCAGATTAAAATTTTTCCCACTTGTGACGAATGCAGCTATCGATATTTTTGCATGCTAGTTAACATTCGCGTCAGTCAGCTGTTGGCTCACACGCTGGCCAATAGAATCTTCCTGCCTATTCGTGGCAGCCAGCTATTGGCTCTCACTCTGGCCAGTAAAAAATGGTCGCAAACTACATGAAAACTGCCGTAGAAGCATGAAAAAGTCGATTATTTCCATTATCGATGGGAGTTGGGAAATGCAAAGTCGGTCTTGGCCTTTCCACTAACTTGGAGCATGTGCATGTAAATTTTGGTGCAAATCCGTCGAAAATTGCGGCCATGTATTCATCACACACACACACACACACACACACATCCTGCCTTTTATAGATAGAGATTAGTAAGGCATAATGTATTACTTCTGTAAAAAATGAAGGACAACCTCTTGGTTGGTAATGTTGTCTTTTTTTGTAATTTTTTTAGAATTGGCTAACACAAAATGTCATCAGAAGGCCAGTTGAATACATATTTACTCACCAAGCAAAATCACTGAGGAGGGAATACCTAAACGGAGGAGAATGGAATAGATATAAAGTCATTGATATTTGTGAAAAAAAAAAAAACGAATAAATTTTGTGTCCCAAAAGTGACAAATGGCAGAAGTAAAATAGTGTTATGATCCAGAATAATGATGATATTTCATCATTCTAAAAATAGCCTTTTGCCATCAGCGATGATAAAAAATAAGGACATGTCATCATTCCTGAAATAAAGATAAAAATTTCATCATCCTAAACACAACCTTGCCATCAGTGATGAAAGATGAGAAAGATATTTTCATCATTCTAAAATCTGATTATAAATTCAACCCTTCCACCACAACCGATAAGGAATCAGGTCAGTAGAGTAGCAGTAGTAAAAAGACTCAACACTCACGTATCCTCATCATTCGTTGAAAATCGAAATCTCAAAACTAAAGTTATAGAGACCAACAAAATTCTTGGCACAAATGAAAAAAAAACAAACAAATAAGCACAAATTTTTAAAGAAACAAAAGAGACAGTAAGACTGAGAATAATTTTAACGCACAACATACGAATATCTGTAATTCATATCATGAAAAATAAAAATAAAAATTCTTGTTATTATCATCAACACGTGTCTCGAGTATTATTGTTTATTGCATTGTTGTACGTTTTAATTTGTTTTCAGCATAAAAAAAAGTAAAAAGGATTCCGCTATTAGAAAAAGGAAATTACTGGAAAAAGTAATTGAAACTCACCTGAAGCAAGCTGAATAATGTATAATGCTCCTCATGCCAATGACACTTCCACCGAGCTTCTCTACGGCATATGACTTCACTGAATTTTGATGTGTTCCTCTCGAATTTATATTTAAACTGGGGTCATCAGGAGAGAATGTGCAGCGTTTCGGGGCCTTCCTCTCAACGGTTTCAGTTGCACACTGGCCACCCTCACTGACGTGAGGCCCCATTATAACGATACACAAGTGTTGTAGATAAATTAGTTCAAATGTGTAAATGCGAAATTAAATTTATGAAAATTCCGAAAAACGGCAAACTATCAACTACTACTATAAATACATGTAACAAAAGAGTAATTACTTAAACTACCTCAACATCCGACCCCTTTACAGTGGTGCATTCCAACAAAGGAGGATAAAATGCAAATAGCAAATGTGATCAGCAATGCCCGCTAAAAATCCCCGTACCTGTGTATATGTCATTAAGTTGCTCTAAAAAAAGAAAACACTTGAAAAGACGATAGCTCAATGCTGTAATGGCAGAGCAAATTATACAAATCAAGATTTTTTATGCAAATCTAACAACAGTTTCAGTTATGAGCCATGCATGATACACGCTTAGGTGATCATGTATCTTTCGATCTTTTGACGAGGCAGATTTTTTTCCACGGTAGGTTGCCATTTCTTTCTGCAGTAGACCAGTTGCCATCCAAGACTATAGAACCTAGTCTGCTATTTACCCACAGCTGTGGAGAGAAGAGGATTCATACCTTTCCCAACAGTATTAGCACGTAAGTGAATGTGATGGATTTGACTGGAATTCGAACTTGGCTCTCCAATTCCGCAATCCGAGCCACTATCCATTACTCCACCATGCCTACTGAAGTCAGTTATGTGCCATGCATGATACACGCTTAGGCAATCATGTATCTTTCGGTCTTTTGACGAGGCAGATTTTTTTCCACGGTAGGTTGCCATTTCTTTCTGCAGTAGACCAGTTGCCATCCAAGGCTATAGAACCCAGCCTGTCCTGCTATTTACTCATAGCTGGGTGAAGAGAGAAGAAGAGGATTCATACCTTTCCCAAGAGTATGAGCATGTAAGTGA
This sequence comes from Acanthosepion lycidas, assembly GCA_963932145.1. Lineage (NCBI taxonomy): Eukaryota > Metazoa > Mollusca > Cephalopoda > Sepiida > Sepiidae > Acanthosepion > Acanthosepion lycidas. Next base: position 100,359,336 of record OZ010575.1, on the reverse strand, counting down.
ATGTAATGGATTCGACTGGAATTTAAACTCGGCTCTGCTACACCTCAAACCGAGACGCTATCCATTACTCCACCGTAGTTTACTAAACCATTCCAAAATGAAAGAATAAAATTCACTAACTGCTTTAGTCAAGGTGATTAGTGTCCACTCTTCATTTAAGATTTCTTCATTACAGAGCTCTTAAATGTTTAACCCCAATTGGAACAGAGGAAAAGTTGGACTTATTTTTATCGATATTTCTGGCACATTGTCTTCTTTCACACAAAAATCTCAAATAATGTTAATTCCCCACTCAAATTATTTTGATAGGGGATATTTGAATATTTTATCCATTCATTTTTTCCGCTTCCCCAATAAGAGTAGATATATTCGCCTATCATCCGGTTCACACTCCTCCCTAGTTTTTGAACATGAGAAGAGGTTTCCTGTTCTCTCTAAAGTCTACTTCCACACTGTGCTTCTGATGTTTCTGACTGAAATCTGTAATGTTATTCACTAAATCCTGACCTCTTCAGGTCTACAGTTAAGTGTTACCTTTCCTGCATAGCCCCAAGAACTTCATTTCTTGCCCTTGTTTACACCAATACAACACTGCACAGTTATGCTCTACTGTGAGTGGCTCTTGGGTCTTGTATTGTGTGAACACTAGTAAGAAAAAAATTAATATCTGTGTATATTTCTGAGATAAATATCGTAAGTTTTTACTATACATAGTTCGGTCTGAAATTCACCACTGAAACTAAATTCTTCAAGAAGTCGATTATCTATATTATTGTTATGTAGTACGAAAAGGTTTCTCTTCCTCCATATGAATCCGAATCCCTCGTCACCAAATTGTTATGTAGTGGTTTCACAGTGGAGGCTTGTACTAAGTCGGTCTTAAAATAGGTTCGACATACAAAACGTTAGGAACGTTATCTAATAGGTAATGACGCAGTAATCTAGTTGTGGTGGCTGATAATTTAATATCCAACTAATGGTCGTCCGACATCGACTGACTGACCAACTCACTGCCGACCCCTACTACTCCTACTTATTATAGGTGGGAGCAGTGGCATAGCCACAGTAAACGTCACCCAGGGCGGTCCGCTCAAATGTCACCCCAATGACCCCGATTCACCCTATGCTGAATGATTAGCTGTAGCTAAATTTTCATACATGCTCTACCTCTACTTTACTCTACTGACCGGTACGTTACTGTTTACATGTATGATCCAAGACAAAATCCAATACCACAAAATAATCAGTTCAAATCAAAAGCTGAAAACATTGCTATTTTTCCTACTCACAAATTTCCCGACGATTTATTAGAAAATTTCTGCAAGGGGGGGGGCAACTGGGGAGTCATAAATTATTTATGGGGGGGGTCATATGCCCGCCTGCAAAACCCTGTGTCTCCACCACTGTTTTCAGACTATTTTTGGCACCTTAGCCTGGTTGAAAAATTTTGTTGGGGGTGACATTGTGTCATCCCTCCTGTGCTGGCACCAGGGGCAGTCTGCCCCCCTCGCTCCCCCTTAGCTACGTCACTGGGTGGGAGAGTCTATTAACTATAGAATAGGTGTGTTCCACTATAAGAATTATAAGGTGTGGTTATATCCTTGCCTATCAGTCTTGAAAAGATCCATTCTGTCATCTCCCTTGAGATAAGAGCCCTGGTTATGGTGATAATTTACCTTACAGATTTTATTATAACAAAAACAAAAAAAAAAAACAACTATCAAGCAAATGACTCGGATTTCAGCATAGTGTCCATCCATTGTTTATAACGGCAACACTTGAAACAGCCAGTGACACTACACTTCCTTGCAGATATATGGAAGGCCTGAACACCTAATAACAAAAAATATAAGAAAGAAAAAAAAAAAACTTTCAAAGAATCCAGGTAGCAGCAGACAAAATTCCAGGCTCGACATATTGAAAATTCAAATTTTGATATCAAATTGAGGCTTTCTGATTGGCAGGATGAGTCAGGTAGGGGTATATTGCCAAAAATTTTGATGGATTAGGCAGAGATAATGATGATCTCATCAAAATTTCTTCATTAAAAGGTATGAGTCTTATTTTCAAAACCTATAAATTCCAAAAGGTAATATATAGTTTGGAATAAAAAAAAAAACATTTTTTATTCATATTTCAAGTAATATTAGGTTGGTGCAAAAATAATGACGGTTTTTAAAGTTAAAAAATACGTCAAAAACCGTCATTATTTTTGCACCAACCTAATAGAATGTGTTCCAGTATTAATCTTTTTAAAAGTCATCAGTTCTATTTTTTTTTTTTTTAAATTATAAATAATCGCTATAAAAAATAAATAATTGTTGCTTTTTTAATTACGGGACACCATACTTACAAACAGAATCAATTCAGTGTTGAGTTGTGAACACGAATTTGTGTTGCTGTCTATCAGCTTAAAAAAATGTTTCAAAAATGCATTTATAAATAAGATTTAGCAATTTTTCTGATAATGTGCCTTTTGCTAAGTTTGATAGGATTTTTCAGCAATGAAGATTCAAGGAATTGGAATGATATCTTTTTCGTTGAAGAGACACCAGAAAAATTATGCCTGATTAAAAAAAATCCAGTAATTACTCCAAAATATACATATATGCTCGAACAAGCAGTTTTAAATTTATATATGAAGATTTATTGCAAATAAAATAACAAACATAATTTGGCAAAGTTTAACAAATGTACACACAAAAACCCAGTGTGTCAAAATGAGTTTTTCTCTTAACACTATGATCACTGTATACAACGTACCACCAAATGATTTGTTTACTTTCCTTTAGGAAAGGAAATAAACATTACTTTTTCAAATGCCTAAAATTCAGGGAATTATGAGAATGAATCAAAATTTTTGGCAGTTATTCATTAATGAAAGAATTGTATACTGAATAGCTTATTTTATTAGAAAACCTTAAGATCAGTTACCCCACACATTTCAATACATTTTGAATAATTTTAATTTTAGTTCTGGAAGTTAAACATTTTTTTACATTTTTATAAAGAAAAATTCTGGAAGATTTTATTTCAGTAAAAACTTTTGCAATATCAAAGTAACCAGCTTTAAAATTTTAACCTAAACTTGGTGCTTGAATAATTTAATAAAACACATTATTTTCTTGCAGATTTGACAGGGAAAAATCTACAAAGAAACTTAATTTAAAAAAGATTACTTGTAATATTTCAGGGCAATTTTGAAATTCTTCCATTTGTTGATGACAAAAGAGACATGTGCTTGAAGAAATGAAAAAATTTTCATGGCATTTTCACATGAGAAATATTTTAAAAATTACCTTATATATTTGTGTAACATGTGAGATTTGAAGACCTAATTTTGAAGCTGATTTGACTACAACAAATGTATATATCATTTGGTCAGCAGCATAGCCAGGGCCAGCAGTACATATGCTAATTTTATATCTTGTGTATGATGCAACCCCCTTAAAATTAGCTTCAAAATTAGTTCTTTATAAGTCGCAGTATACAGTATTTTACATATGCCATTTTTCATTTATTTGCCGAGGTGTTTATTTCAGTTTCCATGGACACACGCCATTTTATGGAGTCATTTATGTAATTTATAAATTCTGTAGGAAGTGAGTCTCAAAAGGGGAGGTGTTGTGGTAAGATCCAGTTAACCTCCTATCATGAATAGATCAGTCCATTCATGATAAGTAGTCCTGGGTAATTGTCAAAGAAAAAATAATACTATTGCAGTGAATTGTTTAGTGGAGTATTAAATAATACTATGGTGACTGTTAAGTGTGTCTTGCCACACCCCATATCACATTTAGGTACTGCAAAAAAAATACAAGTAAAGACAAAAATTGTTTCAAAATTCATTTAAAACGATGAAGAATATTTCTTGAAACTTTTCATCCCAAGCTAACAAATTAAACTTAATATTTCTGATAAGCAAAATACTTTTTGTATTTCAAATCGCATTTAAATTGATTACAATCATTTTTCTAGTTAATAAAATCATCCATATTGATGGATCTATCAGCACAACATAATTCTCTTTCTTAAAAATCTTTTACAAATAAAATACAATTTTCTGATACTTTATTTGAGGAAGATTGATATGATTATTTTTTTCTCTTAAAAATTACAAAAGGATTTTCACAAATTTTTTTAGTTTTAAGAAATAAAAAAAAAATGATGCCTAATTAAAGGAAATCCAGTAATTACTCCAAAGTATACATGACAAGCACTTTTATATGCATGTAATATCTAGCCGTTCATATTCAAATATACTTGTCACCATCTTGACAAATCAACCATGGTGAAATTCAAACCTGGCTCTCATGGTCAGAACATTCTAAATACTTGGCCATCTAACACCAATCATGATAAAAAATAGACATATATATAGAAAAAAAGTTACATGTAATATTTACTTGCATTTGTTGATAACAAAAGACATCTTTTTTATCCAATTAAGATGTATTTGCCGAATTAAAAACATTCATGGTATTTTCACATTAGAAATATTATTAAAAGAATTTTATTTCATTATTTTCACAACTGTTAGATTATTTTTTTGTATGGAATATCAAATAGGTAATAGTTCTGAAACATCTCCCTTTTTGATTAGTAGCAATAACAGAAATTATTAGCTTTATAAAATTTGTGTCTTCAATACTGGAATGTTTGCATATATTGTCTGGAGAGGTCTATGGTTATAATGTTCAGAGATCAGAGTTCAAATTGCACTTGAACCGTCACACTAATGCCATTCGGAAAAGCAGAAAATGACTTTTTGTTTGTCAAGCCATCAGATACCTTTAAACTCTTTCTTTTCTCTCATATACTCAACTGATGAAAAGACTACAAACGTATGGAAATTTGAACCGTATTTTTATTAAGAATATATTGCACAACACATTACAAATGACTATATTTATAGAAGTGTATATGATACAGTGCAGAATTTCAAACAAATATAACACTAGAAATCTCAACAAAGAACATTTTCTGAAGTGGAAATAAACATGTTTTTTGTGAGATGAATTTTGGGAAAATTAATAAAAAGAGGAAGAATAAAGAAGAGACCAAAAATAATATGAAAAACAGTATATGTATCTAATGTAAGTCAAAAACAAACAAAACAACTATAATACAGTAATAAAATGGTTCACAAGAAGGAATAATGTCCATACACAAAGGGATACAGTACAGTGCTTATGGCATCCTGAAAGTGAAGTTGCAAGCAAATAGTTCAGGATTGTGCTCCATTTAGAGTATTAAAAAATTATTTGATTTTAATTCACTGTAAAAAAAGAATTCAGAATCATTAAATACAAGATAATGTTTTCTTGTGTCTTTTAAATGATGGAGTACTTGTTTGGCTTGCATCACATGATCCATAGTCACTTTTGATGAATATTGTAATAATCTTGTTATAACATATATTTTGATGAGTTGCAGTCTATCAACTATTTCTCAGTTATATTTTTCATCTGCTGGTTCAAAGTGATTTTCTTCATTATGTTGACAAAAATTTCACAAAGAGTTGATTTACAAACTTTTAATCCAAATGTGGTTAGAAGCTTTCTTTCATATAACAATTGCCATATTCAGATTGATTTTAAAAAATATGAATTGTTTACCTATAAAGAAAGAAAGCTATCTGAGATCAGCCATTTTGAACTGTTTATTTAAAAATCATTTTACAATTGATTTATGTAGAATGACAATTTGTGGCACTCAGGATATTATCAATGATAATGAATCTTATATTTGAAATATTTTTATATAGATGCAGGAGAAGATGGACACAACCTGGCCAGTTAAATGTGTGTAGGGCAATATTGCAATTTTATCAACTCTTTTAAGTTTGTAACTTTTATAATCACCATACAAGATTTTCATCTTCTTGTAGTAAGATTATCTTCTAGCTGTCATAAATACACAAAAGGGAATTTAAGTATGTGATTCTTACATTCATTTGGTGGGCAGATAAACTGTGTTGGGTAGCTAATTGCATTAAAGTTTTTACAGACAATATTTTTGCTGTTGGTGGGGAATGTTTCATTATTGTCTTTTCCAGGCTTTTGTGAGCAGCTTTGCCAACCAAATGAACTGTGTATTATTCATTGCCATTTTTAATAGGTTAGCCATGCTGACATCCAACAAAATCTATCATGTTATTCTAGATGAGAATTTAAAGAAAAAAAATAACTGGTCACTTGCCAGAATGTGTTAACATGTGCTCTTGTAGTGAGGATTTAAAGGAAAATCTTACTCCACATATTTCACAGTGGAAATGGTTTTCTCCTATGTGTATTTTCATGTGTGTGTTTCGAAATGAATTTCTGGAAAACTTAATACCACAGATTTCACAGTGGAATGGTTTCTCGCCAGTGTGTTTATACATGTGTAGTTTGAGTGATGATTTTTGGGAACACTTAAATCCACAGATTTTACAGTGGAATGGTTTCTCGCCAGTGTGTGTTAACATGTGCTGTTTCAAATGTACATTTTGGGAAAACTTAAATCCACAGATTTCACATTGGAACCGTTTCTCACCAGTGTGCGTTAACAGGTGTTGTTTGAGATTTGCATTTTGGGAAAACTTAAATCCACAAATTTCACAGTGGAAACGTTTCTCTCCAGTGTGTATTAACATATGACTTTGGAGTGATGACTTTAAGGAAACTCTTACGCCACAAATTTCGCAGTGGAATGGTTTTTCCCCAGAGTGAGTTAACATATGTTTTTTGAGGGATGAACTTTGGGAACACTTAAATACACAGACTTTGCATTGGAAAGGTTTCTCTCCAGTGTGTGTTAACATGTGTTTTTTGAGAGTTGAATTTCGGGAACATTTAAATCCACAGATTTCACAGTGGAAAGGTTTCTCTCCTGTGTGTATTAACATGTGTCGTTTGACTGACTTTTGACTGGAAAAACCAGCTCCACAGATTTCACAGTGGAATGGTTTCTCTCCTGTGTGTGTTAGCATATGTTGTTTCAGATCACAAGTTAGGTAAAACTTAAATCCACAGATTTCACAGTGGAAACATTTATCAACATGGTTTATTAACATGTGTCTTTTGAGTGATGATTTAAAGGAGAAACTTATTCCACAAATTTCACATTTTAAACCTTTACCTCCAGAGTGTACAGACATGTGCTTTTTAAGAGTAGAATTTGTTGCAAACTTAGATCCACACATTTCACATGGAAAATGTTTCTCTCCAGTGTGAGTTAACATGTGTCTTTTGAGAGTTGAATTTAGGGAAAAATTGCGTCCACAGATTTCACAATGGAAATGCTTCTCTCCAGTGTGTGTAAACATGTGCCGCTTGAGATGTGCATTTTGAGAAAAGTTGAATCCACAGATTTCACAGTGGAAACGTTTCTCCCCAGTGTGTGTTAGCATGTGCTGTTTGAGATGAGAATTTAGAGTAAACTTACGTTCACAGATTTCACAGTTGAATCGTTTCTCTCCAGAGTGTGTTAACATGTGTTGTTTGAGACCTGAATTTTGGGAAGATTTAAATCCACAGATTTCACAGTGAAAACGTTTCTCTCCAGTGTGTGTATACATGTGTCGTTTGAGATGCGAATTTAGGGAAAACTTAAATCCACAGATTTCACAGTGGAAACTTTTCTCTCCAGTGTGTGTGAGCATATGTTTTTGGAGTGATGATTTTAAGGAAAAAGTTGCTCCACAGATTTCACAATGGAAAGGTTTCTCTCCTGTGTGTGTTAACATGTGCTTCTTGAGAGATGAATTTTGGGAACACTTAAATTCGCATATTTGACAATGGAATGGTTTCTCTCCGGTGTGTGTTAACATGTGATTTTTGAGAGATGTAATGTGGGAACAATTAAATCCACAAATTTTACAATGGAAAGGTTTCTCTCCAGTGTGTGTATACATGTGTTGTTTGAGTGATGATTTTTGGGAACACTTAAATCCACAAATTTCACAGTGGAATGGCTTCTCTCCAGTGTGTGTTAACATGTGTTGTTTGAGGTGAGAATTTAGAGAAAACTTACGCTCACAGATTTCACAATGGAAACCCTTCACTCCGATGTGAGTTTTCATGCTTGTTTTAAAATTTGAATTCATGCAAAGTATAACACCACTGATTTCATAGAAAATGGTTTTCCCTGTTTGTGTTTTGTTATGTGTTTCCAGTATGGACCTAAAATTATCTACTAATCCACAAATTCCACAGTGTAAGAATGCTTTTCTTGTCATAAATATTCATCCTGCTTCAGATATTCTTGAAGATGCAATCTGAAAAAGAAAAAAATATATTAACTGAGGACTGGAGTAAGAATATGGTCTATAGTTTTACTAAACTGGTTTATAAAAAATATATATTTTCAATCATTTTCTTAAAGCTGCAGCCATAATTAACATAAACGCACCATTATACTATATATACTGGTCAAACAAAAATGTCATTTGTTAATTTAAATGAATCTGTGATCAACTTGTGAACAAAAAGAAATGAAGGCAGAAACATTTATAAATTAGTGTTTTAAATCTGACATATTATACAGTTCATCCTGAATGAAATTAAGAGAAATTAGATTTCATTTTGGCTAGTGCAAATTTGCCACCAGATTATTATTATTACATCATGTATCAGTGGACATGGGTGTGTGGGTGTTAGAATAGGCAATGGAACAGAAAAAACAAAATCAGCAAGCTAGACTAGGAAAAGTACAACTTTGAATTCTAAGTCGTGTATGGTATTATGCCAGATACCTGCTACATTCAAAATTCACCCATAATCATTAACTGAATCCATGTGCATTGGTTTAGGGTTACTTACAACCTCTGAATGTGGAACAGAAAGATGTGACCTCTTACCTCAACACAGTGTAGCAGATAAGAGAACAAGATTGTTGGAGTAATATACAAGGAACAGCTGCAGAGATGAAATGGGCAGTCTCACACACACACACACACACAGAATATTACGTCTGCATAACAGACTTGGGGTGGGATGACAACAAGGTCTGTAAACCACAGCGTGGATGAGATGTGATGAAATATTGGTGAAATGAAATTGCAAATCAATCCTTTGCCTGCCTTGGCAAAGCAGTTTGGATAGTACACAAAAAAATAATCTACTTAAAGGGTAACGAAGATTCAAGTCTCATGTTATCATTTAATTGGCAGCATCCATTCATCAAGCACTAACTACTTCTTATAGGCACATGGCCAAGTGGTTAGATCATTCGTATTCTGACCATGAGACCCAGGTTCAAATCTCACCATGGTTGCTTTGTCAGGGAGGAGACTTCCTGATGTTATCAGTTTTGAGTGGTCAATCCCAGCATGCAACATCTTTGGAATGTGCCTGAAAATCATACCATGGGTTGACCCAAGTCTTGTGAGTGAAATTGAGTAGATGGAACCCTTGGGGACTGTAGTAGTACTAGCATGAAATCCCGAGTCATCATTGCTGAAGGCTTGAGTGTGCTAGCCTTGCTCAAATTGCTGATCACGCTAGGTTACCAGAAATTGTAACTAAGGTCAGCTCAGCATAGTTGCAGGATAAGCTGCAGGTGGGCTCTGTGGGTGTTGAATAAACAGAAATGTGCCTGAGGAGGCATCTGCAACAGGATTAGCTAGCCATACTAGTAGAAAGGTATCCTTGAATATGAGTGGTCACCTATACAACCACTTATTAAGTATGGCATAAAAAAAAAAAATGGAAGCTCCAATATCTTTATGAAAATTATCATGGCGATTTGCAAAAAAGAAAATCAGTCAAAGGTTTGTACTTAATACTGAAATAATGATAACAAAATTTGTGTGTTAAGTTTTTCTGCCCAAGTGAAATCATGAATTCGTTATAAAAAAATATTCTAAGGGAAGTTAGGCTGGTCCTTTGACCTCAATGTGGATATCTTGTATCATTTAACCTGTATACATCGAAAATGGAACATGAACTGTCTATCCTATCATCTTGGACTGAACTCATTTATGACATTTTCCTCCTTTTTTTTTTCTTTTTTTTTTAAAAGGCCAATCACAAAGCATAAAACCGAATATCATAGCTGAATCAGAGTATGAGCAAATTTATGAACTGAATGTGTTGCTTATAGAATTTACAGCAATTCTGTTCAAATGCTTTCACCAGACACCAATGTTTCCATGAGAAACAAAATCAGGCAATACAATTCAATCAACTTAAACCAGAAATACTTTCAATAGTGTTAGTAATGTAAATGGGTGAAAATAATAAATTATTTCTTTGAGTGTATTTTTATTTGTGTGTTTATGCAATTCTTTATCTAATCATTATAATTTGGCTGATTAGAAATCATGATAATGCTATTAGGTAGGTGCAAAAATAATGTCGTTTTCTCACATAATGTGAGAAAACGACATTATTTTTGCACCAACCTAATACTTTTAATGTGAAATTTACTTTCAGAACTTTTTCAGATATACATTTCTAAAAGGATTCCCATGAGAAAATGCATCAGTTTTCTTTTTAACGTGCTCTTTTTCTTTTCTTTTTTATTTACACATCAATATTAGGGCAGGTCGATTTTGGAACTGTGGTAATGCGATAGTTATGATAGATGGGGTTTGGTATGATAAATAATGATACGAAATATTTTTCCCCAAATCATTACCATTAAGCAAGCAAATTACTTTAAAGGATGAAAATTAGAGCTTTGGCATCTGCTTTCTGGTGATCAGTCAAAGATTTACTTCCATCAAAAAGTTCTGTACTGTTGGGGAAAGAAAAATGTGTAAATGTCATTTAATAAAAAAAATTGTCAATTGAAATATTTTCATTGTTCTCAATAAATCAAACTATTAGGTTGGTGCAAAAATAATGTCGTTTTCTCACATAGTAACATATGTGAGAAAACGACATTATTTTTGCACCAACCCAATAAATAAGGATTATAAATAATGAAAAAAATATTCACTTGTAAAGGCGAAACGGAAATTAAATATATTGTATTTATGTAATTGACAGGAATAAACGATCACTTTTTCCTCTCTATTGTGGAATTCAGGATTTGTTATTTTTCAGTAGAAAAATAGACTGATTTGAATTATCAATAAAACAACATAAAACTGAGAAATTTCTTCATTTTAATGATAAGATAAAATAATATTGTCTCCGGAACTTTCTTTGATGGTTAATTTAAGTTTACACCATTTTACAAGAGTGTTCTTGTTATTGTTTATTATTGTATGAAATACTAACTACTGTTTGTTTTTAATTGCAAAAATGGTTAGTATTTTTCTTATTTTTATACAAGTCTTAATTATTTGAAAAAGAAGAGAAAAGCTCGTTTAATCTACATAATTTTATATATTTAAGTGAATGGTGTTAATTCAAATGTGTTTGTTTTCCCACTGAAGAAATTATATTTCCATTTTTAGTTAGTACTGCTTTGTTCTTTTAAATTAAATTTTATCTGATGATTTTGCTGTAAAGTGCAATACAGAAAATTGACAAACAAGGCACATAGTCTGCACTTGCCCTCATAACAAAAAGCTAATGTTAATTCTATGGTTGTTTTTTGTTTGCTTTGTTTAATCGATTTGTCCACTTCATAATGTGTGACGTTTACATTTGGATATGCATTGAGCAGATATGAATGTATGAGAGAAAATCATGGAGAATTGTAGTTTAAAAATAGTAAAATTGACCTTGTTAACTGAAACGCTTCTCTGTGGGTAAAGCACGTCAGGATATAAGACAGTTCCTTAAAGGATACAGGTTTGATTCCTGTCAGAGGACGCAAATTTTCTATGAAAATTTCTCGAACATTCAGGCCAGTAATGTCATTAATACTGTTTATTATAAACAGAGCATTTACTTAAATATTTGTATCTATAAAAAGAATGTATAAACATAAAAAAATGTCTTAAAATAATTGTTGGACTTTGTCGGAATTTACAAGAATAATTTTAAGTTTCATTCAAATTACATAAAAAAATATAACCAAGTATACATAAAATTTTCTAATAAAAACATTTTTGTTTTGTTTCAGAAGCAGTGAACCACCAAAGAAAAGATTAAAGAAAATTACTGCCATCAATTTTGAAGCCACACATTGGTCAACTTTGATTGACCTCTCACAAAGTGGGGTCTGTGAACCTGTGCTCGCAGAAAGTTTTTCAAACAATGAACTCCCAGAATCTTCAATGAATGGAACAAAATTGGAATTTCCAAATTTACCTGCACATTGACAAGGCATGGAAAGAGCTGTCAATTTAATGACCGAAGCTTCACAAATTGTGCCTTGCTTCCTGTCCATACATAAATACATTATAACCAAATAGTTGTGCCACCAAATAAAACCTTTATTTACTTTGAAGGCAAACTACAGACATTTTAGTTCTATTATGACATCTTACTTATAAAATGCAGATTGTGTGTGTGTGTATCTGTACGTTTATATATTGGATCGGATTTCCTACATTTTTCAACCGATTTCAACAAAACTTCACAGGACTACGTAAAATTACCTTGCAGTGGTTCTGACAGTGCCAAAAATTGGAAAAACTCAATTGTTTTTGCACAAAATCTATTTGAAAACACGATTAAGAGGCATTAATGAAAGGGGGACAACTCATATCGAGTTATACTTATTAATATTGAGTTATCAAGTTATACTTATTATAAAACCCACGTTGGTTGTTTGTGTGTGTGTGTGTTCATTTATATATAGGATCGGATTTCCTACATTTTTCAACCGATTTCAACAAAACTTTACTTTTTTTTGGCAGGCAGTGTTTCTTATTTTCACATTCAGAATGCTTTAAAGATTCCATTTACAAGACAATTGTTTATAATAAAATTCTATTCAATCGGTAGACTCACAGTGATTGAAAACAATGTTTTTGTTAGAGTTTGGATTTGACCAATTCGTAAAAACAAAAACAAAAAACAAAACAAAAAAATAAAACTAATTAAGACATACATGTCTGTCAACATTAAACAATAATCTTTGTCAATTTTATTTTTCAGGATTTATGACGGTCGATACTTGATCTATCTCTTACTGTTACATCCCCGGGCAATGCCGTGCTCTACTGCTAGTAATTTTATATAGTGCAGTAGCTTTTAGCATGATGTTGAATAAACAATTAAAATTTAAAACATTTGTTCCTATAATTTATGCCCAGTAGTGTTATTGTGTAATAAACTTTTTGTCTATATATTTGTTAATTTAATTATAACCAAAGCAATGCAAGACACTTAGTAAGTGATTATCCGTTTTTGTAACCTTTTACAATTTTTTACATTTATTGTTTAATACAGTAAAAAATGGCATATTTTGCTAGTGGTGATTCAGGCTTAGATTTCTGGATTGAATATATTTTCCTATCATTGTATCCAATGAGGAAAATTAATTTTATCTGGAATTATTATTGAAATAGAGAAATTTTGAAGTCAGTTTGTCAGCAACATACAATGGAAATTAGGTATTTCTGTACATCTTTGTATACGATCTTAAAAACTAAATGCTCATTTAAATTTTAAAGTTAGGAATCTAATTTTTGTATCAGTTCTTATCACACCAAACCCCAGCTTTCACCACCAGTGTTGATTTTCTAAAAAAAAAAAAATAAAAAAATGACAAATGAACCTGCCCTAATCAACATTCATGTGGAATGTAGCCTTATCCATATATAATTAAACTCAAATGTTACCTTCAGTGTTTCACGACATTCACTGGTCGTCAACTTGTTCAAGAGTCAAACTTACATGAACTTATACTTAATAACAAATCTCTGATGTAAAAACCATTCAAATATTAGGTTGGTGCAAAAATAATGTCGTTTTCTCACATATGTTACTATGCGAGAAAACGACATTATTTTTGCACCAACTTAATATATATAATCTTTTAAAACCATATAAATGTTGATTTTGCTCATGACTTTTCTTTCGGGAAAGCTCTAACTGTGAAAGTTAAATGACACAACATTAAACATGCTGAAAAGGGAAAAACAGCAACAGACATTGCCTGGTTCCTTGGCTTAAGTTGTTCATCTGTCATGTAAACCATGTACATATGTGTATACTGAGTGAGTTTCCCAGTAAGAGATAAGGCCATTATCTTGTTAAATTATAAGTTGGTGAATTCCCGAGAAAACAGTAAAACAAACTCACGTTTCCTTTGGCCTCAGATATGCTGCTTTCTCCATGTAGCATAAGAGAGACAACTTCTTAAACTTCAACATCTCATCTATCAAGAAGCAATTACATCACTGACAATAATTATACAAGTATTAGATTGGTGCAAAAATAATGTCGTTTTCTCACATATGTTACTATGTGAGAAAACGACATTATTTTTGCACCAACCTAATAGCTTAATGAAAATTCATTTTATTATATGTATTATATTTATGTCTTTCATGTGTTATTTTAGTTCTAATTAGATTAACCTAAGTCATAGAAACAGAAATAGATTATTACTTTACTATTGTATTAGCATGGGTGAGTGACGTACGTGCTTATTCATGGAAAATCATTGGTACATTTTGAGGTTAAATCATGTTAAAAATCATTGTAGGAATGGAACTCTGTCATAATTTGAGGAGCTAGTAAAATAACATAGACAATTTTTAGTACGTTTTTTTTGTATGATACACATTAATTTGGTAAATCTTGCAAAAATAAATATAATTGTCGGATTCACAGATGATCGAAATTATTATAAGTTTTTTTTTATTAAAGTCATGGCAAAAATATTTTTTAAATTTATTACCACCCCCATAACTAATATTATGAAAATGCTAGAAATTCGATCACATCGGGTTTAGTGATTACAATAGTTAAAAACATAACCTTTTGAGGAATGCAAATCATGTGGGTTTTTTTAAATTGGATCCACACTACCTGAAAATCAGCTCTGAATTGTAACATACAAAACTCAATAAATCAAATATATTTAATTTCAAATGCTTTTATTTGCTTTTAGTTGCTTTTATGAATATGGACAATATTTTCTGAAAGCAAAAAGTTTTTTTGATGAAAAATGAATTTTTAATACAATTATTTGTTATTTCTTTAATTATAATAGATTTTTACATTTAAGTTGTTAAAATATTATAAAATTAGTTAAAAGCTGCATCGGATTTCCTAAGTGTCCTTATGAGATAGATCTTTTTTTAGCGCGTTGTAAATTGTATCGTTTTTATAAATCAGAAGACCCACAGTAATTAAGAAACGTAAGGCTGTAATTATAAAGTATGGAAGACCAACCAGAATACAATTAAGTTGTGTTATTTAAGTTAAGCATTGTTCTCCGCTGTTAAGGCCTTTACTTTTGCGAAACATGTGTTGAGAATTTAATTTGACTTTTCAACTTCAACTGAGAAGGGTACCTACAAGTATCAGTATCATCTTATGAAATTTATATGATCTTATTTTTATATTAATCTCAGTGATGACATTTTTCCATAAATGAAATATCAAAATTAATAATAAAATGAATGGAAAAACAAATAAAACAGTAAAATGTAATAAATGTACATAAAATTATAGTATTTTATGTACAGTTCTGATAAAATTTCATAAGAAAGGTGCCTATAATTAGATACCTTAACTTATGAAATATGAAATTTAATCTCATTCTTAACAGTCTTATTTTAATTTCTTTATAATATTTTTTTCCATAAAGCATCGTAAACATAAAAGTGAAGCTAAGTAAAAAAAAAAAAAAATTAAAGCGCTGAAAGTTTTCCTTAAAAATAACGAGGTAAATAATTTGTTAACTTAAATCTAAATAACTTCACTTTTCGGCTTCTGTAGAACAAATTATGATCATGTAAATCTGTCAATACATCGTTCATCACCTGTCAAGTGACGGAAAGGTTATGACCTGCTTTGTTTTATTTTCAAATTACATCTTTTCGGCGCAGAAGCTAAGTTAAGCTTGGTTCAAAATATTTTAAATTAAACATTATAATTTCTGATTTTCTTAAAATAAGTTTTGAAAAAATGATAATTGATTTTTGAAAGAATTTCATACTGAGATTTTCATCTTTTTTATAAAATGAAAAAAAAAAAAATAGATGCCATAATCGATTATCTGTTAATTTTACTAACTCAAAAAAAAAAAAAAAAAAAAAAAAAAAAAGATTTTTAACGAAAATTTCAGACGTGCTCGGAACGATTAAAAAAATGGAAAAAAATACTCCCAAAATTATCCTTTGATCTTTCCTCTTAATAATAACACGAACATTTAGGTGATAAAATTTTGTTTTCGTCAAATTTGGCGTCTTTTTCATCATGCTATGCTCTCTTTTAGCGATCTCATGGAGTTACCTACTTAAAAGTAAAGAGCGCAATGAGATCGCTGTAAAATTTTTTCGTCAAAATGTTTAAGAGGAAAGAATACGGTATTTTTTTAATATTTAAAAAAAAAAAAAAAATTTCATCTTTTTACAACATTTTAACTTTTGATTAAAGAACTTGGTTTCAGTCCAGAGGTCAATAGCCATCGAAAAAAAAAAAATTATTTCTTCAGGCAATAATAATGTCTTTAATTTACAAAAGTAATGAAAAGCTTTTTAAATGTCATAGTTTAAGTTTTGTTGCATTTTTTATTTTACTTTTTTCTTTTTCAATTTTTCGATGAAACAGACTGTCTTACAAAAAAAAATTGATGCTTTATTTTCTCCAAAGAGTCCTGTTTTTTAAGTAATAAAAAAAAATCCCACGCTTAAAAATTTAATTTCTCGAAATTTCATGAAATTATGTAAGTGGGTGGTAACATATTTAAAAAAAAAAAAAAAAATTTTACCAAGATTTTCTAAAAATAAAAATTTCAAAAATAATTTAATTCATTTCTGAATATGTCGTGTGAGTTTCAGTAAAATCCGACAATAATTTGAATTTTGCAAGAATTTCCAAATCAATGCGTGTTTTCTCCGGAAAAAAACAAAACAAAAAAAAAACCCTTTTTTCTCTAGTTCGCCGCTGTCGTAAAAAAAAAAATTAACGAAAATTTCTAACATGCTAGACAGGAGTAAAAAATTTCAAAGAATAATAATAAAATACTTTGGTCTTTCCTTTTTGGTCTTTTTTTAGCATAAACATTATGATGACAAATTAAAACTTTGTTTTTATTGAGTTTGGAGCCTTTTTTTCATGCTATGCTGTTTTTTACGCGACCTAGTGGAGGTACCGTAGTTTCAAGCACAAGAAAAGTAAATCAGGGTTTTGGTTGTTTTTTAATCGGTCCTCATCTACCTAAAAAAATCAGCTCTGAATTGTAACATACAAAATACTCAAAACAAAGACATTATTTAATTCAAATGCTTTTTATGAATATGGATAATTGTCTAAAGGTTTTACTGTAAAACTAAGATATTTTATGAATAAAAAATATATAATGGTCACTTTTTTTTGTCTTAAGAAGAATTATTTAAAATGCATTTTTTGCTTACGTTGTTTTTATGAAGTCCGTGGCGGTTTTTCACACTTACCTTTTCACAGCGTAAAAAACATTTCATTCAAAAACAAATCGGAAGTTATTATTGAACTTGATATTCTTTTTCAAGATCGACAATGTTTTGTAATAAATAAAACATTGTATTTTTAAAGAAATTACAATTAAAAAAGATCAACTGTTTGAAAATAGAATGCATATAGTTTCTGTACAGAACAATGTAATTACGGTAACCGGAGTAAAAGAAGAATTAGTTCCTTGCTTAAAAATAGTTTGAGTAAAAAGTAAAAAACAATGTCACTCAAAAACATTGTATCGCAATGTCAACCTGTTTTTCTGATTTTTTAATAAAATTTTATTATTGACGATAAGTTTAAAACAACAAAATTGAAATTAATACCTCTTAAAAATTCAAGATCTTTCCAAGAGATTTGTTTCAAAGAAAATTAGTAAATTTAAGAATTAATTTTACAGAATTTAAAAAAAAATGTAATTGTGAATAACTTACATTTTGCTTGTAAAACCAAAAAAAAAAAACAGTATAACGAAAAAATAACGTATACGCTCGGTCACCCATGACATTTCATCTGGATTACCCACAAAGAACGCATTTATTTTTTATATTTGCCATCTCAAAGCATGCGTGAAATTGTAAAAAAATATGAAAGAAAATGATCTCTACAATCTCGAAATTCTGTCTATATTTCTCAGATTTCTGAGATGAGGTATCTGGTATTATTATGTAAATTTATTTACATTATTCGGACTATTGTCCGCATCTTTGTCGCCATATTAACGTTTATTTAATTACAACGTTGTGGCCTAGCATCAGGAGAGTTTTTTTGTGGCATAGCATATTATGTGCTGATTCCTTAATCATGGCACAGTGGATAAAGGCGTTGGTTAGATCCAGTGACAGGGCCCAAATTGTGTGAGTTCAGTGGCCGGTTAAGGCAGTGGAGAACTTTCAGAGGGAAAATTAACAGGATAACTAGTGATAACTGACATCCATCAAACATGGCACATGGAACTAGAACAGTCTACCCAGTGAGTGAAACAAAGGGTTCAGTTCGACATTCCAACCACCTGAAGAAGGCAGAAACGTTGTTATAAATTAAATTAAATATGGCGACAAAGAGGACAAGAGTCCGAACAATAAATAATCTCGAAATTGTTTTATTTTGTTTATGTTTAAAAATAAATCATCTTTGTTTGACTTTGACATAAAATAAATTACTTTGTTGGACAAAAGTAGCTAGTTAGTTTTTTTGTTTTTTTAATACCAAATTCTGTAAAATTAATTCTTAAATTTACTAAATTTCTTTGAAACAAATTTCTTCGAAAGATCTTGAAGTTTTAAGGGGTTTTAATTTTGTTGTTTTAACTTATCATCAATAATAAAAAAATTAAAAAAATCAGAAAAACAACAACTTGACATTGCCATATATTGTTCTGACATTGTTTTTTTTTACTCAAACTATTTTGAGCAAGGAACAAATTCTTCTTTTACACCGGTTAGTCAGAGTAATTTCTTTCTTCTGTTCGTTCTTTAAAAACTACTATCTATATGCATTCTATTTTCAAATAATTTTTTAATTGTAATTTCCTTAAAAATAGTAAGTTTTAATGATTACAAGATATGATCGAGCTAGAAAAAGAAATATCGACTTCAATAATAAACAGCAAATAATCCTGATTGTTTTTCTATGAAAAGATTTTTAGATTCGCTATGAAAAGGTAAGTGAAACAAATCGTCATGGGCTTCCTAAAAATAGCCACCTCTGCAAAAATGCATTTTATTAGGTACCTCCACTTTTTCGGCATAGATTTTCGATATCTAAAGTGTAAAATGAATTTTTTAAAATAGGAGAGACTACTAAAGTATTTTTTAATTATTTAAAAAAAAAAATTTATTCCTTTTTAGCACGTTTGAAATTTTGGTTGAAAATCTTGTTTTTTTTTTTTGTTGTTTTTTTTTTAAGATCGGCGATCGACGTAATATTTAGCACTAGCAGTAGCGCCCGGCGTTGCCCGGGGATGTAACAGTAAGAGATAGATCAAGTATCAACCATCATAAAGCCTGAAAAATAAAATTGACAAAGATTATTGTTTAAGGTTGACGGACACGCATGTCTTATTTTTTTTTTTTTTTTTACGAATTGGTCAAACTGAAACAAAAACATTGTTTTCAATCGTTATGAGTCTACCGATTGAATAGAATTTTATTATAAACAATTGTCTTGTAAATGGAATTTATAAAGCATTCTGAATGTAAAAATAAAGAAAAAGTGTGCAAGACAATAAGAAACACTACCTGCCAAAAAAAAAAGTGAAGTTTTGTTGAAATCGGTTGAAAAATGTAGGAAATCCGATCCCATATATAAACGAACACACACACACACACAAACAACCTGGGTTTTATAATAAGTATAACTCGATATAAGTTGTCCTTTCATTCTCGCGATGCCTCTTAATCGTGTTTTCAAATTGATTTCGTGCAAAAAAAAATTGTGTTTTTCCAATTTTTGGCGCTGTCAGAACCACCGCAAGGTAATTTTACATAGTCCTGTGAAGTTTTGTTGAAATTGGTTGAAAAATGTAGGAAATCCGATCCAATATATAAACGTACAGACACACACGCACAAACTGGGTTTTGTAATAAGTATGATTAGGTTTTTTTTGTTTGTCCTTTTTCAGTTGAAAACACATTAATGTGGAAATTCTTGTAAAAATCAAATAATTGTCGGATTTTAATGAAACTTTCAGAACTTAACAAATGAATTAATTTCTTTTAGAAATGTTTGTTCTTTAGAAAGTCATGGTAGATATATATATATTTTTTTACATCTGATACCCTCCGTTTACTTAATTTTATGAAAACTCGAAACTGAGTGTGTCTGTAATTTTTTCTAGTGATGTTCAATTTTTCGCTAAAAAAGTGGTATATCCTGATGAAGGTAAATTTTCACTTTGTTTCCCGAGCGCTAATATTCCTTCAAATTTTACCAAAATAATCTTATTTCCGTGCAAATGTACATGCTGAACTCAAATCAACAATTATATCATGAAGAAACCTACCTTTTTGGATGTTAACGACCAGAAAAAAAATCGGACTTCTTGGTCTTTCGTCAGCCATTATTGGCTTATTGAGAAGTAATTCACTGCGGAAAGATATGTGGCGGAGTTATAAAATTTGGGCCTATTTACTTCCTTTACAGAAATTCCTTGCAGAAATCTACGCACTTCTGTAAAGTGCTTTTTTTTTGTACTTAATTTAAGAAGAAAGTTAACTTTCAAATATATGTAAACATTGACAAATAACAAAGAATAACATAGTAATTTTTTTTTTTAAAAAGAAAGTTAACTTTCAAATATATGAAAATATCGACAAATAAAAGTATAACAAAGTAAGTAGTACAGTAAAGCATTTTTTTAATATTTAAAATTGAAAATAAAACAATAATTAATTCAATTGTAAAAGAGGAAATTAAAAGTTTCATATCTATGGAAAAAATGTATTGACAATTTTAGAAAAATGCTATAAAGGAGATTATAGTGGTGCTATAAGGATTGTTGGCTAGGGTCACTGTGAATATAATCAAGAAGGAAAGCTGTGTTCTTGTAAAACAACACCCCACATGAATCATGTACAACATACACGAGAGAAAAATAATCAAGCTCAGTGAACATTAGTAAAATATTGTATTAACAATGATATACAAAAATCAACAATAGTCTAAAGAAAGTTGCTTCCCTTTTTCCGTAATAAAAAGGGTAAGTTTAGCTAATTAATGTTGAGTACAATGTTTAATGTTATTAAACTACAAGTTCAATTGAAGTCTTAGCTAAATAAAGAATAATTCCACAGTATGTTACCAGTGTAGAAAGATGTAATGTTCATGAGTGATATCAATAGGAATTAGTATGATTACTCGAATGAGTAATAATTAAGAATTAAAATGTTACAAGAATATGCGCCATGCCGTATTCTCCAAGAATTGAACTGCTACTGGCTGTTGGCTAACAGTGAGAGGGTTTTTATATTTACTCATAGGCTCCAGTGAGCTTGGCGCCCAAAATATAGAAAGATACTAAAATACGCGATTGGTCAGGAAATGGACCAATCCGTGATTTTAGAGAAAAATTCAAATTACGTGCGATGGCAAAATTGTCATATAATAAGTATCATATATTTATGAACCAATCACATTTAAGAAAGCAGAGGTGTCGCACATGTAAGTGATCACCACAAGATACTTCACTTACAAATATACATGAAAATTAGGGATGTCTATAATAAAGTAGTTTTAGGGTCCTGGATAATATCTGCTTGCCTCTCTCAGGAAAACGCAATATATTGTTTTAAATAAGCAGTTCAGTGTCCCGATCTTTTAATTATACCCTTAGTCGTCCTCCAAATTCTTTCAATTGTTTGCATGTGGATATTTCTTGTAGTCAAAGAAATTCTACTGAAGCCTCTTTATTCATTCGAAAGCGTTGAATTGCTACGTACATAGTGATGGATCAATTTGTGCAATTCAACATTTCTGCGGTAGCATGTAGTGTAGATGAGGATGTGAATAGTATTCGGATGAGCAAATAGACCGGTGTCAACCCTGCTGACAGATGTCCGTATCATGACTGGGGACCACAAACTGTCTTCCGTGGAATGCCCTCGATACCATTCACCTTGCTCGTTGCGTACCAACCTGAAAGTATTTTGTTGCAGAAAACCTGTCTCTGGTCCTAGCAGTTTGAATCATCCTAACAGCCGGAAAACAGAATGTGGCTTCAGTGTTGGTGATAGGAAAAATACACTTTTGGAGAAGTCACGCTTGCCTGCATGGAAAGTGCTACTTTTTGTAACACATTTCCTTGATCTTAGCTGGTGCCACAAGATAATGTTCGAAAACTTGGACATTGTGAAAGTCACTCCAGTGAATTGGCGCATTCATTTAAACTTTGTGCATTGTGCAGTAATCAACACAAGTGAAGCTTCCACGCATGACTACTCGAGGCAAACATATGTAAACAAAGCCAGTAATGGCGGTCGTTCTGTCTAGGCAGTGAGAAAGAAGTCAAACTTACATTGTCCATAACTTCTAAACAGTAATCGAGTACAATGCTTTAATGTCATTTTTGAAATAATCAGGCAATTTCACACCAGAATGGTACATTCTCAATACCCTGGCTTTTGGTGCATATAGTGTAAATTAACCAAAAAAATTTTCAAAAGTAAAATATACTTTCCTGAAGCATTGAGAAAAATTAGTTCTTTTCAAGTTCAATTGATCTGGATTGAAAGAAATATTACTTTTAGTTTGAAATATAGCAAAAAAAGTATATTTTTTAACATGGAGAGCTTGTTTTTTCTGATGTGTTGAATAACTTGTCGACAGCCTGATGTTTAGGAAATTTAAATGCAAGCTGTAAAGTGGAAACTTCATTTTTGTAAACAACGAGTTTGAAGTTAATTCTCCTGGGTAAAAGCGATCCGAGACAGCAGTGGGGTGGATTAGCCACCCATGCTCACTGAGGAGGTTTAATGAGAGATTGGAATTGCCCAAAATTACGTTGATAAATACAAATGTGTAAAGCAAATTCATCAGAAGTGAGACAAGTTGGAGCAGAAGAGACAGAAGCAGAAGAGAGAGAGGAGATGCCGTCGAATTCAGCCTTGTGCCAAACTTTACTAACAACAGCAAATCAATTTTTTCCAGGTTGATGATAGTATCACTTCAGATTTTGATGCTGGCTAGGCTGATAATTAATCACTATCGACCTTTCATATAAACCAATTATTGTATGGGGGGCTGATATAAAAACAGTATTTACTTTTGTTCAATTTATTTGAGTGTTTTTTTGTTTGTTTTTTTTCCTATACGTCATTGCCCTGTTTGGATCAGCCCAAAATGAAGATACTTGCAACAATTCGATCTTAGCTGCCTTATGATCAAACTTAAATCACAATGTGGAATAAGGTTAGCTCTGGATTGAAGTGGTCACTTCAGCAACCAGCTGCAGTGTTGGAAGTCTTTGATGACTGATAAGGGTGTTGTACCAATGAATGAAAATATATTAGGAAAAAATAAAATAGCATCATATATCAGATTAATATTTTGCATTAAATATTTTATTTATAAAATGAGTCTTTTATTTCTACTAATATACTGAAACACATGTAGATATTCAATTATAAAAGTAAGCAAAAATGAAAAATTCCTTAAAATAAAAAACACTTCATAAAAACAAAAATTTCTTTTGATGCATATGGGTCACTGCAGCTGAAATAGCTAATTGTTGATACAGAGTTAACCCCCTTGCAGGCACATTAAAAAAAGAAAGAAAAAAAAGAAGTAACTTACTTAGTTTTTTTTTTTGTTTCTTCTTAATTCAAACACATTGTTTTTCTTTGATAAGTGATATGGTGAAAATTAAAATTACTATGGAGAAATTGATGTAAAAAAAATAAAAAAAAGATTTCACTTTTATTTAATCATAGATTTTATTATTCTGATATGTAAATTACTGCCAAAAATCTTTCCCCCCGGAGAAAATAATCATTATGATGAAAGCTTGTTTTGAAAACAGAAGATGTGGATATCCACCAATATTTTAAAATGCTGAAATCGTTGCTTTCAAGGCTTGCAAAATTAAAAAATATTGTACTTAATTGATATGTATGTGGCTTAATCGAACTGTTAAAATCGATAATACTTAAGTGGAATGGTGAAGGACATAAATGAACAATTTAAAAAATGGAAATTATGTGCATTTAAATATGTGCATTTAACTTTACTCGCTACCTATCTAGTAATAAAGGGAAGAAACTATAAAAAGAATTGAACAACGAATTAATTTGACCTGAAGTATGACCATCCAAATTCAAAAGAAAACAAAAAGATCAGCACAAGCATGGGAAATAGTCCAACTAAACCACACGCAATGACTAAAACACAGCCTAACAAAACACAAGCAAGAAACATAGTATTTATCATCCATTTGTTATTAATGATATCAATAGAAAAAATTTACTCACAAATTTTAATGAGAAAACTGGCATTGCACATTTTCTATAAGTTTCTCAATATTTACAGGAATTTGTGATGTCGCGACTCTTAAATTGCCTTTCATATGAATAGCAATCAATCTAGACCCATTTCGTGACTTTATTATTTTCATTCTAGATAATAGTTGTTCACATTTATACGTACTACCAAACATGGTGACACGCCGCCTAGCAAAGCACACTATTTTCAGGTAGTTCTCTTCAGGAAGAGTTCCATAAAAATGCATCAAAGATACCTCTTTAATTTTTTGCTGAAGAAATTCATCACTCTGCAGCTCAGTTGTCTCCATTTACAATTCCTTTTAAACTTTTTCAGCATCAGCATTAAAATGATTCCCACAAAGGTAAAAATCAGCTTCTCTAGCACTGAAGTTATTAAATCTAGAATTCAGTTCTTTTTTTTCAGCTCATTTAACTCTCCATCCAAACCATCGTATTTTGACTTTGACCCATGATTCGTTAATGTGGGGAAATGAAAACATCACCAGCGCCGAGTTGATTCTCCCAAATTTGAATTTTTGATTAAAATGCTTTGACATGAGAATACATCTCATGAATCAATCGATTTGTTTTTTATCATTTTAAATTGAAATCATTCAAATGTGTACTGATATGCATGATGAATGCAAGCTTTCAAATCCATTTATGATCTTTCAGCTCAGGAACAAATTTACTCTTCATTTCTAAGAAGGCGCACACCTCTTCTCAGAGGCTATAAAATTGTTGAAGCATCTACCCTTTACTTAGCCAACGAACTGCACAGTAATAAACTGTTATAGATAAGCGTATGGTTGCAAGAAAGAAATACGACAACAGCAGAAATAGATTTACGTGGTTTATTTCAACAGGAACGTGAGGGTTTGGGACAGCTCCCTTGTGGTAAAGTTCATAAGCCGGCTTCGGATCTAGGTCGATCTCTCATAGTAGTTCACACATGTTGACGCTGGCACTCCCCTGCTGTGAATAAGTCTCTTCGGTGGCCACCTGTTGACTAGTATTTAGTCACCCCACCACGAGGGCATCATGTGGCACAAGGCCGGTTTAACGTGGGATCTCCGAGCCCGTGGGCTCGGCCAAAAATATACCCTTTGAACCCATATAAACGGGTTCAGGGTCGGTTTACCTCCCCGAACGAGATTCCGCCCTTCGGCGTAGCCTCGTTCGGGTTCCTCCCCGCCCGAAGGCAGAGAGTTTCACCGTTCAGCCGGTCGTCCGACACCTGTTGACTGCCTGTTGAACTTCCCTGTGACCCCTTTTATAGCGTTTTTTATGGCTTAACAAGCTCGAAAAACGAAGCGAGTATAATTAGGAGGGAAGCATTTTTATTGGACGAAAAATAGAGCACTTTAAATATTATTTTATTTTTCGACCGGAACTCGAGTGTCGGGAACATTTGTAAACGAAGAGAATGTTCATTTTGTGACGGAGCTTTGTCCCGTTCACATCCGGTTCTCGCTCTTGAGTATTTACCTGTAAATCAGCCGAGATATGACTTATTTTATTTTATAACAAAACCAGGTCACCATACTCTGATTCAAATTCTTCTAAAAACTCTTTAAACTGGTGACGATTAAATAACCACATGCTTAACATTTTTAAATTTTAGAGACTTTGCACATAAATTTTCTTGTTGAATAATGCAATGGATTGTTGCACAGTTGCTGTTTGATAAATTCAAAGCAGTTAATTCTTTTAATTTGGCAAGAAAGCCTATCTTTGACCCAACCTTTGCTAGGGCTCCATTTGTTAATACACTGTTCAAGAGGGAGATTCAACTTTGAGGCTACTTTCTTAACTTTTTTATAAATCTTATATCCTGTAACCATGTCTTTCATTGTCTGAACAGTTAGTAATTCTTCAGTAATATTGAATGACTTATCAATACCATGTATGAAAATTGCCAGCTGTGTTAAATCGGATATGTCTGAGCTTTCGTTGAAAGCCAGTGAAAAAAAATCAGTCTCTTTTTTTCTGTCAGTGTACCTTCAATATTTACATCTTGTCATTGTCCTATATATATATATATATATATATATATATATATATATATATATATATATATATATATATATACACACAAACACTATGTGTGTATATATATATATATATATATATATATATATATATATATACTGTCCTGTATACACATATATATATATATATTAGGTTGGTGCAAAAATAATGACGTAATAATGTCGTTTTTTGACACACACACACACAGTATATATATATATATATATATATATATATATATATATATATATATGTATATATATATACGCACACACTATATAAATATATATATAATCCTATATATATATATATATATACACACACTATATGTATATATATACACACACGCAATTGTCCTGTGACATTATTTTTGCACCAACCTAATATATATATATATATACACACACACTATATCTATATTTATATATATATATATATTAAATATTGTCCTGTATATATATATATATATATATAAATATACACACACACACTATATGTATATATATATATATTGTCCTATATATATATATATATATATATATATATACACACACACGTATATGACTATATATATATATATATATATATATATATATATATATACTCGCATATCATGCAACTTTTAAAGAGCTAATTTGAAGGAGGTCACATCATACATGAGATATAAAATTAGCATATGTACCGCTGACCCTGGATACAGCATTGACGAAAATATAAATCCATTTACTGTAGTCAAATTAGCTTCAAAATTAGGTCTTCAAAGGTCACATGATATACGATTATATATAGTATATGTATATTTAAATGTAAAGGTCAGATAATTGTGTTTAGCATGCAAAAGACCTCTTGATGTTGACTTCAATGTCCACTTTTATATTTACATATACTCTATCCCTGATGCTGAGCACATTAACCCATAAATATAGCATACCAGTCGTTCCATGTCAATTCAACCAAAAGAAATGGGAAAATTTAACTCGGAAAAATAGATTTTTTTGAAATTATTTTGTAGGTCTTATAGTCATTAGAAAATCCTGAAAATTTTAAGTGAAAATTCCTGTTCTCAAGATATTGCAAATTGAAATTTTGCTGAATCAGCATTTTCTATTAACAGACATTTCTATTTTCAAACAGAATGGTCTCACAAAAACTCTTATATCTTCTGAACCACAGGAAGAAAATTAATGAAATTTGATACCCTTAGACTTTTTGTCAAGGAATCCAAGTAAACTTTTAGATTTTCAAAGTAGATATTAGAAGTTGTCGGGTGAAAAATTAAAATCTTTAGGTAGACAACCACACAGAAAAATTGAGAAATATATCTTCAGCCCCTAAATGTAGCAAAAGGTGGCACAACATTTGAAAACTAGAGTATTTGGGGAATAGATCCAAATAGGTTTTCTTAGCATTCTCTCAAAGCTACCAATTCTAGACTGCTTAAAATTTTAATTCAAGGTAATTTTGTAATCCTGATTTTCTAATATTGATTCATATTTGGGGAATTGCTTCCTTAACCCTCACTTTTTTTTTCAATTTTCATGGTTGTTTGAATATGAATTGCAAAGATTTAAAAAATTCTAGTAATTTGCTGAAAAAGAGCATAGCGTGAAGAAAAAGACCCCAGACTTGATAAAAAAAAAGTTTTATAAAAGGAAAGACAAAAGTACATTTTTTATTATTTTATTAATTTTTTTTATCCTTTCTAGCATATTTGAAGCTTTTAATTAAAAATATTGTTTTTTGCATCATTGGCGGGTGGGGTTCAGCAAAGATTAATATAGGAAATTTTACCACCTTTTTTGCGGTAAAAAATATATTGATTTAGGAATTCTTGCAAAAAGCAAATAATTGTCATATTTTAATGAAACTTTCACAAATAAATTATTTTCGAAAATGGGGGCTGAAATAGATATTTTTTTTTGCATCTTTCATCTACCTTCCCCCCCACCCCACCAAAAAATACTTAATGAAATTTCCAGAACTTCTGTACCTCTTCATATTCATATTAGTTAAAACAAGGAATCATTGGAGAATGTAAATCATCAATTTTTTTTTCACACAGTAACACATTTACGAAAAATCTGCACTGCATTTCCAAATAAAAAATGCAATAAAACTATGATATTATTTAATTAGAAAAGTCTTTAATTGCTTTTATAAATAAGATATATTAAAGACACTATTATTATAAGAAAAACATTTTTTGGTATATAATGAATTTTTACAAGAATTGTTTTTATTTTTTTAAATTTTAATAAGACTAATTCATTGTTTTAAATCTTTCAAAATTCTGTATTAATTTCACCCTTTTAGAGGATATTAAGTAAAAACTATATTTAGTAATCATAAACACCAACATTTTTAATGGAATTTTCACATTTTTTGAGTGTATAAACATAACAATTTTAGATATGCAGCTAACCATACACAACATTATCAGAAAATAAGAGCAATAAGTATAGAAAATTTACAGTAAAATATTTAAAATTCAATAAAACCTTCAATTATGAAAAATATTTTCTTAAATTTTTAAGATTACTGAGCACTTAAAAATTATATATAAAAGGTATTCACATTAATTCAATTACTTTTTTAATGCCTAAAGCCACTATAGAACAACATTAGATAAATATCAATCTGTTATCAAGCTGTCAAAACCATTAATGCCTTAAATAAGCACCTAAAATCTGGTTAAAAAGGCGCATTACTTTGATATTTTAAACTTAATGTAAATAATAGATGTTTCAAATCAGATTAATTTAGATACATCCATTCACAGAAAAAAAGAGTATAGCAAGATGAAAAACCCTATAACTTCATTTGACTGTTTATCTAGATGGATTGTAATGATGGCTGACAGTGTCAACCCACTATTAGGTACTGACTTCCTGCAATATTATGGGATACTAGTGAAGTATAAAAATGGCATACAAGTGGACCCAACTGCCTAATACTACATACAAGGTAAGCACATTGAGGGACCAATACACTAACTTTACCATGCTGGAGGTGAAAATTGTTGCCCTAAAATTCTCTCCCTTTGCAGCTGTAGGTGCATTCTGTCACCTTGAGAGGACAGCTATAAACACTTGTCAACTATTATTTCCAGTATTTTAACCTGGAAATAGCCTCGTATCCCTTTGGAACAAAGTTAAACTTTTATTTTCCAATGCCATTTTGAATTGTTCTTTACTCTACACATGGTGTAAGATCGAGAAAATCTGCGTTAATTTGATCATGATATTTTTATCAACAAAAATGTCTACTGCATCATCGACCAGTGTTATGGGAACTTACCTATAACAATAATGGACTCTTCCTGACACTATAAATAATGCGCCTCTCAAGAGGTATAATGAATGAATGGTGTAACGAGTCGAGACAATATTAGTTCACTCTAAACCAGACAGTCATTACTAACAACTTCAACTTCTTGTACTATATTTCTGTTGTAATATATCTTTGTTATTCTACTCTTGTGTTCGTGTTGTTTTTCCTTGGTTCTAACCTTGGACCATAACTGTGGTGCAAGGATATTGGACCATAACAGTGGCGACGAGGAACTGAAGAAACAAATTCTACGTGGAGGACAAACCTTTTTGCTATCCGTCGGCCATAACAGTGGTGACAAAAAACTGAAGAAACAAAGTCTATGCGGAGAACCTAAACAAAAGTATACTCAAAAAACCTTTTGCTATCGGTCGTCCATAACAGAGGCGACGTAGGTAGTGAGAGAAAAAAACAAGTTCTACGCGAATATAAGAAAAAAAAAAAGAGAAAAGTTTTCATTTTGGACACCAACTTTACAATAGCAACAAAGACAAATTCTACACAGGAATTTTTTTTCCGTACTAAGGTTTCAGAATAACAGACAACAAAGACCTGAAGTCTAAACTAAAAGAAAAATACTTACACATAATTACGGTAAATATGGAAGATTTTAAGGCAACCATATTGGAACTTATGAAAATACAATTTGACCAGCAACAGAAAAACAAACTGAAGCATCTGGAACTACAAGAATTATCACTACGGGTAATAACGAATAAAGGGCAAAATTCCGAAAATGAAACAGTTCTCTCACAAAATACTATATGGAACTCTATCGAAGATTTCACGTATAAACCAGACGAAGACAAAACCTTCGCAGCTTACTTCAGAAGGTATGAACAAAATTTATATGAGTTTGATTTCGGGAATTGGTCAGATGTGGGAAAAGTACGTCTACTACTAAGAAAATTAGGGCTAGCGAACACACTAAATTCGTAGACTACATCCTACCAAGGAAAACAAATGAGTTAACTTTCAAGGAAGCCATAAAACTGTTAACAGCAATATTTAGCCCAAATACCTCAAAATTCCACAAAAGATGGAAATGCCTGAATCTAACAAAAAAGGACAGCGAAGACTATATAAGATTAGCTTCCATTGTAAATAAACACTGTGATGACTTTAAGTTATTTGATCTCAGCCTGGACAATTTTAAATGTTTAATGTTTGTTCAAGGCCTGGTTTCGACGAAAGACGCAGAGATCAAAACTGGAGAGTGAACTAGATTTGACGCTACAAAAATTGGCTGAAGACTATCAGAGATGTATAAGCGTGAAGAAGGACTCGAAACATAATAGAAGAATCTGGCATCGTGCACATACGTAAAGTACGACAAACACGTTTTTGCACATCCTCAAAAAAAAAAAAAAACAATTTTCCCTCCTCAAAAACAGGTCAAACAAATTTTTCTACTTCAAAAAGTCAATATCAGAAAAAAACTATGGGACTTTGCATTGGTATAAAGACTGCCCATACCGCTTTAAGACTTGTCTGTCGTGCAAAAAAGTGGGTCATAAAAGTTCTCATTGTTGGACTAGGAAAGAAAGCAAAAGCAGAGTAAGAGTCACGAAGACTGACCAAGCGGACGAGACAAACATAAAAATATGTTCAAGTAGAGATGTTAAACAGAAAAGTCAGACTACAATTGGATTCTGGATAGGATTTAACTATTTTTACCGTACAAACATGGAGAAAATTGAACAAACCGACCATGTTGAGAACCGATAAAATTGCGAGTTCGGTAACTGCGAGAACAATAAAATTTGAAGAAGTTATTACAAATGTGCCATTCAATGGAATTACCAAAATTTAAAAATATATGTGCTAAGAAATACAGAAAATTTATTTGGAACGGACTAGATGCAGAAATTCGACCTCTGGGATTTACCAATAAGTACGTACTGCCAAAAAGTGAAAAGTTTATCGAACGAGGCAGATAAATTAAAGGAGAAACTAAAAGAGAGTTTCCCCGAAGTATTTTCAGCCGGCCTCGGGAGGTGTAAAAAAATGGCAGCAAATATAGAAATAAAAGAAAATGTACAACCGATCTTCAAGAAGAAAAGGAACGTACCTTTTGCTTCAATAGAAAAAATAAATCAAGAGTCGGATAGACTCAAAAAAATTGGTATATTGACAAAAGTGGAATATAGTCAATGGGCCGCACCTACGGTTTACGTCAAAAAGAAATCTGGGGAGATACGAGTATGCACTGATTTCTCAACGGGATTAAACACAGCGATTAGGGATTACCACTATCTTCTACCCAGTCCAGAAGAAGTTTTCGCAAAACTAAATGGAGGAAAATTTTTCTCAAAATTAGACTTGAGCGAAGTGTACCTACAAATACCAGTAGACCAGGAAAGCTCGATTATTATTGTGCATAAACACACAAAGGATTATACAAGTTCCAAAGATTGCCCTTCGGGATTAAGGTTGTGCCAGCAATATTTCAACATATAATGGATACTATGCTAGGCGGACTTGATTTTACGATTGCATACCTGGATGATATACTGGTAAATAGCAAAAACATTGAGCAACACTGGGAACACGTTCAAGAGGTTTTTAGGAGAATACAAAACTATGGTTTCAAGGTAAAAGAAAACAATTGGGATTTCTTTATGAAGGAAATAAAATATCTGGGACATATCATCGATGAAGAAGGAAGACAACCAGACCCAGAAAGGGCTACGGCAATAAAAAAAAAATGCCAGCTCCAAAAAACGTAGCTGAATTACAAAGCTTCTTAGGCTTAGTGAATTATTACCAAGAATTCATTCCAAAGATACATAAATTACGCGCACCCCTAAACGAACTGTTGAAGAAGGAAAAAGTTTGGGAGTGGACAGATGAATGCCAGAAAATGTTTGACAAAATAAGACGCTAACCGTAGATCTATTTTTAGCGCACTATGACCCAAAATTAGAAATAATAGTCGCAAGTGACGCGAGTGCCTATGGAGTTGGGGCATGTATACTGCATAAAATGCCGGATGGGACAATAAAATCCATCGCGCATGCTTCAAGAACTTTACTACCAGCAGAGAAAAATGACTCACAAATCGAAAAAGAAGTGCTGGGAATTATTTTTGCAGTTACAAGATTTCATAAATATATTTATGGTAGATTTTTTATTTTACAGACGGACCACAAGTCCTTATTAACAATATTCGGATCGAAGAAAGGTCTACCTGTTTACACTGCAAATAGGTTGCTAAGATGGGGTACAAATTTACTGAACTACAATTTCAAATTGGAGTATCTTCCCACGAACAAATTTGGACATGCAGATGGTCTCTCAAGACTAATACCTAAGAAAACGGAGCCATTGGAAGATTCCGTAATTGCAGCCCTACCACATGAAGAAGATATCAGGACATCACTCTGTAGTACAGTTCAAAACCTTCCCGTCACACTACAAGAGATAAGAAATGAAGCAGAAAATAATGAATTCATAAAAGAAACAAAAACAAAAATTGCAGAAAAAAATAAAAATGTATCAGTTTTCCGTCATGTGACAATGTTCTACTATATAACAAAAGTGTAGTAATTCCAAAAACAATACAATGGCGAATTCTAAAGGACTTCCACATGGGCCATCCAGGAAAGAATAGAACGAAATCGTTAATGCAAAGTTACGTATATTGGCAAAACATTACGCAGATGGTTGAAAAATGCAAGGGTTGTCCCTTAGCAGCGAAAACACCGCCGATCATCCATAAGCCATGGCCAGAGACAGATCGACTGTGGTCAAGAATCCATATAGACTTTGCAGGTCCAATAGATGGTTTCTACTATTTGATCATAGTAGACAGTTATAGCAAATGGCCAGAAGTGTTTCGTTGCAGAAAACCTACTTCTGAAGCTACCATAAATTGCCTCCACGAGCTGTTTGCTCGCTTCAGAGTGGTTGATTGTCTAGTCACTGATAATGGAACACAATTCACATCTGCGGACTTTCAAGAATTTTGTGAAATTTTTCAAGTTAAACATATCAAATCACCAGAGAGCAGAGAGATTTGTAGACACACTCAAAAGAACATTAAGGATAGCATATAACGTGCCAACAGAAAAGTTGCAACAATTAACACACACTGGAGAGAAACCTTTCCAATGTGAAATCTGTAGATTTAAATGTTCCAAAAATCCTCACTCAAACGACACATGTTAAGACACACTGCAGAGAAATATTTACACTGTGAAATCTAAGTGTTCCCACAATTCAAAGCTCAAAACTTATCACACAGTGGAGAGAAAGTAATTCACTGCGTATTCAACTTTTCTCAAAATGAAGTTCTCAAACAAAACATATTAAAACACACGGGAGAAAAATGTTTTTCAGTGTGACATTTGTGGATATAAATCTTCCCAAAGTTCAAATCTCAAAAAACACTTGTTAACACACACTGGTGAAAAACCGTTCCACTGTGAAATTTGTGGATTTAAGTGTACCCAAAATTCAACTCTCAAAACACACACATTAACACATACTGGAGAGAAACCATTCCACTGTGAAATTTTGTACGTTTTGAAAAAAAATAATGTTGCCAGCTATACGTTTTTGAAAAAAATAATGTTGCCAGCTATATGTTTACTAGTACTATATATTTAATTATATATATATAAATTTGGCATTAATTGACCTACAGTAGTTGATATGCCATAAAACCCAACCAACCAACCATCCACCCCCAGTATTCAAAAAATGATTGCTGAAGACATTAGGTTTATAATACCCAGAAATTCATATACAGATGTTCTCAAGGACACATGGCACAGTGGATAAATGTGTTAGTTAAGTGCGTGTTCAATACCCGGTTAAGGCAGTGGAGAACTTGGAGAGGGGGATTAACAGGAGATAACTGATAACTGACATCTATTAAAAACGTGGCACGTGGAACTAGAACAGTTTTCCAACCACCTGCAAAAGGCCGGAGCGTACAACGGCCGAAACATTGTAATAAATATGGCGACAAAGATGAGGACAATATTCCGAATAATGTAAATAGTGAAGATAAAATTCGCCGATCAGATCAACCTTTAGCCAGTTCCTACTTAAACATTGAGAAAGTTCCTGGGATCCTCTGTTGACTTCCCGTCATCAAAGGCATACGTGAATAAGAGCATGAGCAGGAAGGTGCCTTTCAGTCGCCAGTCGATTTTACAAACAGGCTGGTAGGAAGGGGAATGCCAGAGCCCTAGTGAAAGACGGGAAACCCCTTGTCTTCAGTTCTTGCTGTTGAAGCAGGGGCAGACTTTGCTATTTTCTCTGCTTTACCCAGTCTTCTTTTTGATCCTATCCTCCCCGTTTTTCTTTCTCACTCTCTCCCTTTCTCTCTCTGTGTGGACGAAGCTCTAGATGGAGTCATGACCTCCACCTCCATTTGCTGTTCTTCAAGCAGCTGCTGCTGTTGCAGTTGTGCCTGCTGCTGCTACTTCTACTCTTCCTTGTATGGACATCCTGATGCGATGTTGGAAAAAGATGTCACAGCCTTTATCCTCATCCTCCCAAGTTACTGTGACACTGATTCGTCGGCCCTTGGTCAACTCCAAGTCGTGGCACGAAACTGTGATATTTCTCCTCCCTTGACTCTTAGTTGCTGCCACCAACCTGTGTCCTGGTCAATCAGTGGTCGTCGCTGCCCGGCGGGATCCTTTGGTCAGTGTACCAAGTGGGATAGTCAGTCGATTTCAAGCGGCTTCACACCAGCTGCAACAGGTTTGACACCAACTCCGTCGTTCTCACCTCACTTCCAATATCTGGTTACCGAAATAACTACTTCGATCTCGAGTCTAACCTACTCACATTATGATTTTGATCTTAGGTAGACGAGATCAATCGGGCATCGGACCGTAGTTTAAGATGAGTCTAAACTGGAGGTGATATCGCACAAGCATAAAGAAGCAAATAAAAGCCCAAGAGGTTCAAGTATGTTGAAAGTAACAAATTAACTTTTATTCATCTGTTATATACAGGAGTGTGTGTTTTCTTACAACCTATTTTTTTTTCTTTTTTTTCGGAGAGTAACACGTTTATTCTTCTTAGGCAAGTTCTGGTCTTCTACGTCAACTGGTTTAGTTTTTAAGTGCTGGTTTAGCTTCGTCAGTATAACTTGCTATTGGTAGGAAAAGCAAAGTCAGAGATCGCTCTGTTTCCTGCTACTTAAACTGCTGGACTGAAAATTCTCAACAACTGGTGAACTGCCCGAGGGCGCTCGCTGATATGGACACCGACCAAAAACTGGTGGCGGTTAGACGCAGCCTGGGGTTTTTGGTAAATCCCGATTTCTGACATGGGACCTTTTTGTTGTCTGGCTAGGAAAATTGATTACTTTCCATTGGGGGAGGGATCCCTTCGGTCGTGAGGAGAGTTTTGCAGAATAGCTATCTTCTCAAAGTTCATCCTACACACACTGGTACCTCATACCAATTCCTTTCAGTGAGCGTTAATAATTTCTGCGTCTTTGTCATTAAATTACCTCCGCCTATCACCATTGCTACCACTTGACCAATGGCGCCCCGGTCGTGTAGGTGTGGCTAAGTTGGCCTTATTAAAATTATAAACTAGAATTCTTGTTTACAAAATTCTCGTTCTCATTGGCCAAAATTGTTACGAATAACACATGGCTCTGAGTCTTAAAATCTCTGATATCTTCAACGCCCCTGGCCACTTTACGTCTTCTTAACACATGCTTTTACAAACAACATCCATCAATTATCAAGGTCTGCGGGAACCCTTGGCTTCTCGGAAAAGAAAAATAAATCTCTTTATCTTTAAATTGGCAATTCTTTCAAGATATTTGCTCATGCCAAAATTCTATAATCAAAACATGGCCGCTTAAAACCATATCGTCGATGCTTGGTTATTCTGTGTTTTTCTCAACCAGTACTTTTACAACGTCATCAATCAATTGTCAAAGCCCGCCATTTTGTCCCTTTCGTGGAGTTTAGTGTCAACGCGAACCCTTCGCTTCTTTGAGAAAAATAAATAATGGTAATTTTCTCTACCTCGTGTTGGCAAATATTTTGGAATATTTTCTCATGACAAAATTTCTATAATCGACATATGGCCTCATCGCCTGGTTGAATTATTTTTCTTTAACCAGCACTTTTACAAACATCATTAATCAATTGTCAAAAGTTCGCATATGGCCTTTTTGTGAGTCCACTGTTTACATCAATTCTAGGGTTTTTGAGAAAAGTAACTTTTTGTTTTTTAAGTAAAAATAAAATCTCGGAGTATCTTTTCCGTTCTCAGTATTTTCTTGTTTAATTTTTTATGGTTAATTAGTTAATCAATGACCATAGCTAAAAAGTGTCACATACTTCTATTCATGACTATCGGGTGAGTTACCGGTCTTAGCCGATCCACCCCACCCCGATAATTCTGGTGTAGTTTATTTGGACAGAGTTGCTGGATTCCTGCTGAGAAACGCCTTGGACAAGTGTTTCGTGGCGTCTCAAGTCCAGCAGTGTGCTCTACTCCTTTCAACAATGTCAAAGATCTGCCGCCCACAGAAGTGCAACGTGTTGGAACTGTCCAAAATTTCTTGCATGTCACTGTCACACGAAACTCAAAGTCCCCAATGGCAATGTCCACATTCCTTATGATGGATGAGACATCCCCGACGGCTTCATACTGGGAGGTAAAACCCCTAGATGGTCACAATAAATGTCCATGTGCGCCCCATTCAGTGCAATCTTGGGCTTTCAGGTGGCCATATACTCAGTTTGCTTTCTCACTGCTTTATTCATGAATTTAGACATGAGGATGTTCCCAACCAACCTATTGGCTGCCCCTTCAGTGTCCAGTCGGATGTCTTAGGTGGCATTACTCCTCTTACTTAGTACTCCGGTTGCAATTTTCATGTTTTTCAAAGGCTCCTCCGTGATTTCCTCTGAACAGCTTTCTGGTCTTGACGTCAACATGGAGACAGTCACTGTGACCACCACTTTTCATTGCTGACGACAATGTAAGAAGGAGTTCATTACTGGAAATAAAATTCTGGTAATGTTCCTTAATGCCAGTGAAGTGCTCGGCATCTTTCCTCTTGGGCGTTAATAAGGCCCAAGAAGTCTCTTTTAATGAAGCATGTTGCTCCTACCGATCTGATTGTTGGGGAACCATCGCTATTTTGGCTGAGCACACCACATAATATAAACAACAAGAAACAAAAGTTCAAGAACCAGCAAAACTGATTTGCCAAACTCAGGCACAAAGAAAGAAAGGACAAAAAAGATAACACTTACAAAAAGTGACGCAGATCCATTTGACAATCTTTTTCAGTCCTGTTAGGAATATACATGTATTTGTACAATAGTAAAAAATGTGTGACAAGGGTTAAAAGGGGGCGGGGAAGGCTGGTGTTCACTAGTTTTAAATTAAACCTAACTAGTCGCACTTGTTGACACATCTGTACATGTAATAAGCCATTCAGTAAAACATCACCTACTCTTTACTCAATGAAATTCCTTATCTAAAATTTGTATGTATCTAATTTTTTGTATGTATAATTTTTTGGTGGGGCGGGATAATAATTCTATAGAAAATGGGGAAAAAATTTGTAAGAAGCTAAACAAAACCATGTTTGACCCGTTCTCCTACAAAAACTACATGTCGCAGAAAATTGGGCCAAACAATCCAGAGAACTGATAAATCTTACACCAAAGAGAGTGGGATGGGTATGGAGTATAAAAACAAAAATGATGGGGACAAAAATAAACGGGCCTGTTCATTTTCATAACCTAGCTAAATTATACCGAAAAAAAGCCATTAAAATGACAAACTATCATAAACTAATCTAAAACAGACAGGGGTGACTAATGCCTTACCCAAGTGTCTCAGTATCCTCTTTTCTGAGTAGCAGCCAACAACCAATCTAGGTTTGCACCTTTCAGTCGCACTAAGCGCGAAACTCTCACCCACCTTTCGCTGAGTCGCACCCTTTCCATTCTGATCTTAACTTTAAGCTGATGCTTAAAAAGAGACCAGTGAATACGAGAACTTTTCACACCCATGAAAACCTTGTCCACACCATAACTGAGATAATGCTTAGCAGACACAAGAACACATAGTGCTGATCCATTTTCAGTGGGGGTACCACATTGACACAGATGGAATTGGCTTCTAGGGCAAAAAAAACAAACTCTCCATCCAAGACGTAGACGATGTAGCCTTAAATCATCTTTGACAATCGACGGGCGCACGCCACAGCAGTGAAAGAAGGCATGTCCAATGGACAACTCAAAATCACCAAATCACCGTCTCATAACCGCATATTTTTTGCTGACTTCATCTATTTTGGCGGCAAACACAGAAACATTGTCAGCTCAGGCGGAATACTTGGTCGAGATGTTACCACCAAGCAACGTGATTCCGCGAAGAATTGTATTAATTAATTATAATTAATTAATTATAATTAAGGGCACACTTCCATAAATCTCGCCCGCGATGATCAAGTCGGTATTTATCGTGGGGCAGGGATGGGGTATAAAAACAAAAATAATGGGGACAAAAAATAAACGGGCCTAAGTGCTTACATACCCTAGCTAAGTTAAACCAAAAAAGAGCAAACTAAAATGACAAACTGTCGTAAACTAATATAAACGAACTGGGA
Organism: Acanthosepion lycidas; assembly: GCA_963932145.1. Taxonomy (NCBI): domain Eukaryota; kingdom Metazoa; phylum Mollusca; class Cephalopoda; order Sepiida; family Sepiidae; genus Acanthosepion; species Acanthosepion lycidas. The sequence continues at coordinate 100,319,887 of OZ010575.1, read as the reverse complement.
TGATTTATGCCTTAGACTTGAGGCTCAATATCCTCTTTTCCGAGTAGCATCCAACAACCATTCGAGATCTGCACCTTTTAGTTGCACTAAGCGCGAAACTCTCACCCACCTTTCGCCGAATGTCAATGAAGAGAGTTGCACCCTTTCTGTTCTTATCTTAACTTTAAAATGATGCTTAAAGAAAGAGACCAGTTAAAAGAACATATCACCTCTACGAAGCAGCATCCATCTCGTCCACCACATCACGATGTGCATAATGTCGAGCAGACACAAGAGGACATCCCATTGGCACAGATAGAACTGGCTTCTGTGGAAAAAAACAACAAAAAAACTAACTTTCCATCCAAGATTATGACCATGTATCCTTAAATTATTTCACGTAACCAACCGGCGCATGACACTGCAGACTACAGACTACTCCAAATCATCACATCACACACACTCGGATGAACACGTCTGTCTTGTCGCGAAAAACTTCTTGCCGACACAGCCCCTCAAAACACGGGCGCCAACGGTCAAATGGGGCCAAACTTCTCATTCGTAAGGCCGAGCTCATCAATCAGACTCTCTTTAGCAGCTCCCTTACTAACACTTGATATATCCTTTTATAGCTATTAAATTCAAGTGGGGCGGATGTTGACGTGAGAAGTCTGTTGGCTAGCGTTTGGGCGAGTGGAAGGGAGGTTCTTTTCACGGCCCCTCCAGTTGGACAGACGGGCCAGTCAAGATACTTGGTGTCTCGTTCGGTCCCGGCCTACAGGTAGAGATAAATTGGTCGGAGGTCGATGAAGCAGCCCGCCTGTGAACTCAAAGCAATGTTTCCTGGAAGGGGAGGGCGGAAGCTTGTGCTTCGCACATCTACCCGACTCCCCATTCTTGATCAGCCGTCTGCCGAACTAATGGATTTAGTTCGAGACATTTTCGGCTTCCTTTGGAGAGTCAAGTTTCAGACAGTATGTCGAGAGGTCTGCTGCCTTCAGAAGAAGGTCTGGGGAATGCCGAGGGTTGACATTCGTCAACATGCGCCCTACTTGAACTTTATAGCTATAAGGGGTTATACCAAGTGTTTGTAAGGGCAAACCGTTCGCCTTATTTTGGTGGTTATTTTTTTAACTATTCAATTTTTTTAGAAAGTTTAAAGAAATGTTTCACATCAGATTTATTTGCTCATTTTTAACGCAATTATTTCATAATTTATACATTTTTATAAAATACAGAATTTTAAAAATTTATAAATAATTCTAATTAAAACTTTAAAAAAATTATAACAATTGTAAAAAGTCATTGTTCATCGAAAAAGTATGCCTTAGTTTATTGCGCTTTTTATTCTATCATTCAGAGCAGATTTTCTTGTAACTGAGGCTCCTGTTTTTTATTATTTAATTTTTCCAATGAATTGTTCTTATAACTAATATAAAATATTTTATGACATCATACAAATTGTAGTGGACCGTGGCTGTGATGTTGTTGAATAGACGTAGAAGAACACATGTGGGTTTAGATTTTTCCTGCTAGCCGACCCAACTACATGAAAAGGTTGGACTTTAATTAAGTCCAAAGAAGAAGGCAAAGGAAAACAAACACAAGACCGATAATACATATGTATACAAATATAAATATTAATAACAAGTTACATGGAAACAGTTACAAAGGACAAAGTGTGTGTGTGAATATTATATATGTGCGTGTGTGTGCGTGTATTGTGCTTAGCGTGTTCCCAGCATTTGGGAAACGTTATCCCTTTGAGCGCTTACATTTTCGAGGTGGAAAGGCTGAAAGCCTGAGGAAAAAGAGAGAGATTTGCCTCCAGGTGTCGGCCCAAAGGCCCGAGGGGAAAAAAAAGAGAAAGAGGCGAAGGGTCAGCGACTATTTATAGCAGCGAAGAGCGACCCCTGGTGAAAGGGTTAACGAACTAAAGGAGGATTTAACTCCGACAATGGTGGTAAGGCTGAAAGCCTGAGGAAAAAGAAAGATTTACCTCCAGGTGTCGGCCCAAAGGCCTGAGGGGAAAAAAAAGTGAAAGAGGCGAAGGGTCAGCGACTATTTATAGCAGCGAAGAGCGACCCCTGGTGAAATGGTTAACGAACTAAAGGAGGAGTTAACTCCGACAAAATATATTAAAAATTTTATGACATCAAACAGGTAAGAAAATAATATGAACATCAAAGAAAAGAATTGAAATTAAAAATATAATTTAACTATTTTTTATTAATATCCATTGTGAGAATTTCTTCTCATACAGTTTAACCCTTGGCAGAGACAAGAAAAGATATACAATTAACAAAGCCTACCTTAAAATTTAAAACAAATTTTATTGCATCTTTGCAAAAAAGATTATGCCCTTTTTTTGCCCCTGTGAACAGGGTGGGTAGTTTCTTCAAAGAAGAGGTAGTGATTTTTTTCTTCTGTAGGACTCAATTGGTCTCTCTCTACGCAGTTGGAGAAGCAGGAACTTGCTGGTCGTTGCAGGAGCATTACCATTTCGGTTGCTGAAGTTGAAACTCGGCTATTGTCGAGATCATGTAGAAAGTTCTTCATGTTGAAAGTACATATTCGACGACAGTCAATAAACTGACTGAATTATACAGCCTTGAAAGTATTGAATAAGCTGAAACATGACGTCGTCGCAGGAGCATTACCATTTTGGTTGCTGAAGAAGAATCATTGCCTAATTAATTAGGCTTGATTTAGGGCGCTAAAGGCCCTGCAAAGAAATTCAAAAATGAGTCCAGACTTTTCCACGAATTTGCTGCAACTAATAAAAAAAGGGCACGGGCCGTTAAAAATGCCCGCGAAAAGCAAAGTCAAATTCACCAATGAGATTGGTCGTTACAAAATACTGTGTGGCACACATTAGCCAATAGGAGCTTAAATTGCAGAATTTCTCACACCATTCTATACTTTTAATGCCGTATAAACATAAAATTAATTCTTTTAAGTTTCATAGAAGTTTATCCCATGAAAAATTATATTCTTTAACTTTTGGTTATGTCAAAACTCAAAATAATTTATTTTTAAGCATAAACAAAACAATTTCTGGATTATAGCCCATTTGATCCTTCGTATTTTCTTACAATTTTACGCGTGCTATGTAGGTGACTGTTGTAAAAGACTATTGTTAAATGATCTGTGACCTTGATGAAATCTCAAGGGTTTCCGTGCACAAATATATACGTTTCTCTCTAACAAGCAAAAATTAATCAATCATTGCAATCATTACATTTACTAAAAATTCTTTTAATTAATTCTTAAATTTACTAATTTTCATTGAAACAAATCTCTTCAAGAAATATTGGATGTTAAAAATGTTTTTAATTTTGTTCTTTTAACTTTTTGTCAATAAAAAAAAACTTTTAAAAACTCAGAAAATCAGATTGAGTTTGCGATACAATGTTCAGGCATTGTGCGCGCACACCCAGACTATATTTGAACAAGGAACAAATTCACCTTTTACACCGATTTCTTTAACTCCTTTGTTCTGTTATGAAAATGCAACTGCATGCAGTTTATTTTTAAATAATTTAATCTTTTTTAATTGCAATTTTTTTTTAAATATGAAATTTTATTGATTATAAAATATTGAGAAAGAAATATCACGCCCAACAACAACTTAAATCCTGTTTGTTCTTGTATGAAAATTTTTTTAGATTCACCCTAGAAAGGTAAGTGAGACGAACCGTTACGGACTTCTTAAATGCCACCCATTTTGCTTTCATTTGAAAGATATTAGTGAATAGTCTACTAATAATGTGAATTAAAAGAAAAATCAATTTCCGTATATAAAGATTTCAGATATTTTTAAAACATTGGCACTTTTTCTCTTTATCGACTCATCATTAAAGAAAGACGAAGAATAAAAACAACAAATTTAAAAATCTCTTTAAAATCCAATATTTATCGTAGAAGATATTTTTTTCGACATCATTTATTTTAGTAAATTTATGAATTAACTGGATTTTGTAAAAGTAATGTTTGACATTTTATTTATGCACAGTTTTTAAAACTGCATAAATAAAAAATAAATGTCATTTATTTTCATTAGGTTTTAAAAATAGTAAAAAGTAAAAACATTACTTTTTTATTAATCGATGATTTATTCTTCAAGACCTTGAAGAATAAATCATCGATTTTTTTTTTTTATATAAAGAATTGTATGAAAATCTAGGTACCTTCATGAGATTGCTAAAAAAAAAAAAGACTATATAGTCTGATGAAAAAGACGATAAACTTGACGAAAACAAAATTTTATCGTCTAAATTTTTATGTTATTATTAGGAAAGACCGAAGTATTTTTTATTTTTAATTATTTTAAAAAAAATTTCCTTCTTTTTAGAACAGTCTAAATTTCGAAAAAAAAAACAAACCTTGTTTCTCTTTGTCATCAGCGGAACTAGTAAAATAACATTAATTTTTAGCCCTTTTTTTTTTTTTGTATGACAGACATTAATTTGGAAAATCTTGCAAAAATAAAAAGAATTGTCTGATGTTAATGAAACTTTCAGAAACTATTCACAAATTATGGAAATTATTATAAATATTTTTTATTTTTTATTTTTATTACCTCGCTTTTTTTTTATTTTTTATTTATTACCCTGCTCCATAACTAATTTTATGAAAACTCTAGAAATTCAGTTTAGTTAAGAGCACAAGGTTTTGACTTTTGAAGAAAGCAAATCATATATTTTTTTTTTAATTGGACGCCCCATGAAAATCAGTTCTGAATTGTAACAACAATCAAACAAAGTTATTTAATTTCAAATACTTTTATTTGCTTTTATGAATGTGGACAATATTTTCTGAAATTTTTTTGCGCATCATAAACTGTATAATTTAGGGATGTCCCAGGTAACGCTAAAAAAGTGGTATACCCTGGAGAAAAAAGGTCCCCAAATTGATAAAAATAATTGTAAAGTGCAAATGTTTATGTTAAAATTAAAGAGGGAAGACCAAGGTAATTATTTTTAAAAAATTTTTTTTCATTTGCAGCATTTTTTAAATTTAGGTTGAAAATCTTGTTTTTTTTTTTTTTTTTAGGTCAAAAATTACGCAATATTAACATTACTTGTTTTTCACTGATTTGGAAAATCTTGAAAAAATCAAGTACTTGTTGGATTTTAATGAAACTTTCAGAACTTATTCACAAATGATTGAAATTATTTTAGAAATGTTTGTCATTTTGAAAGTCATGGTATAAATATTATTTTTTTATATCTGTTACACCCCTCGAACTTAATTTTATGAAAACTTCAAAAATTTATTTTTGAAGCCTGATAATTTTTTTCAATTAAATGCACAAGACTCTGAAGATTCTAAATCATCAATTTTTTTGGTAAAAATATGTGCAAAATTGTCCAAACTTTTACCTCAATTGTAAACATACAAAACCCAATAAAACTAAGACTAATATTTAATTCAAAAAACTTTTTATGACTTTTCTGAATAACATATACTACGGTAATTCTTATCTGAAAAAAAAAAAAAAAACTTGATGAAAAATGAATTTTTACAATAATTTTTTTCTTTTTTTCTATTTTAAATACACAATATGACAAAATGTTGTTATATATTTTAAAATTAAGTTTCTGAATGAAGCTTTATGGAAATAACATATTATGTTCCCTACTTTTTAAAGATCATAAATATAAAAGCTCATAAAAATTTGACAAGCGTTAACATTTTTAAAATAATTTTTTAATATTCCAAAATTGTACTTAAAATCGTCTCCAACGAAAGTATGGATGCACAGCTTTGAAATAATGTCACGAGGTCGACTTGTTTCTCTTGATAGAAGCAAGTTCTTTTTACTTCAGAAATTGCTTTGCATTCATTCAGTTAAGAAAGTTATTTTTTTTTTTAATTTACTAACCAGGTTCACTTAAAATTAGAACGAATTACATCACTTCTGCGCTACCGTACGATAAATTCGCTTGACGTAAGTTGTCAATATATTGACACCCGTCAATTAACACCCTTCAATCACGCACCCTCGCGAGTACTTTGGTTGGAAATATCTCTATTAAAAAAATTTCTGCTAAAAAAGTAAGTAATGTTTCTTTCAAATTACATTAAGTATACTTCAATCATTCTAAATTTGCTAAGATAACAAAGAAAAAAGGTGTAACTGAATTTTAATTGATTTTTGAACTAATTTTTTTTTTTTTTTACAAATTCGGGCAGAAATGTCGATAAATCAATTTTACTGATTTTTTTTTTATTCAAGAAAAACGTGATTTTTAAATAAAATTTTAAAAATTTATAGGAAGGATTAAAAAATCTGAAAAACTATTCAAAAAATACTTTGGTCTTCCCTCTTTAATTTTAACATAAACATTTACAAGTTAAAAATTTTTTTTATCAATTTGGGGACCTTTTTTCTCCAGGGTATACCACGTTTTTAGCGTTACCTGGGACATACCTAGTATAATTTGGACCAATTAGAAGACCCGCAGTAATTAAGAAATCTAATTTTCTAAAATCTAATTTTGTGTTTATAATATGGCTGTAATTAAAAAGTACGGAAGACCAGCAAGAACACAATTAAGTTGCGTTCTTGAGTTAAGCATTGTTCTCTGCTGTTGAGGCTTTTATTTTTGTAAAACACATGTGGAGAAGTTAATTTGATTTTTCAATTTCAACTTAGAAGGGTACCTATTAGTATAATCTTATGAAATTGATATGATCTTATTTTTATATTAATCTCAATTATGACATTTTTCCATAAATGATATATGAAAATTAATAATAAAATGAATGGAAATACAAATAACACAGTAAAATGTAATAAATGTACATAAAATTATAGTATTTTATGTACACTTCTGATAAAATTCCATGAGAAAAGTACCTATAAATTACTTAGATACCTTTCTTATGAAATTTAATCTCACTCTTAACAGTCTTATTTTAATTTTTTTATAATATATTTTCCATAAAGCATCATAAATGTAAAGGTGAAATTTAAGTACAAAAAACAAAATTAGAGCGCTGAAAGTTTTCCTTAAAAATAATGAGATAAATAATTTGTTCATTTAAATCTAAATAACTTCTAAATATCACTTCTGTCCTCCCGTATGATAAATTTTCCTCATGTAAGCGGTCAAAATGCAATGAAATCATCAATCATCACCTGTCAAGTGATGCAAAATCTTATGACCTGCTTTATTTTATTTTTAAACTACAACTTTTCTGTGCAGAAACTAAGTAATGCTTGTTTCAAAATATTTTAAGTAAAGATTATAATTTCTAATTTTGTTAAAATAAGTTTTGAAAAAATTATAATTGATTTTTAAAAGAATTTGAAACTGAGATTTTCATTTTTTTATAAAATGGTAAAAAATGGTTGACATGATTGATTATCTGTCAATTTTGCTGGCTCAAAAAAACAAGATTTTTATTAAAAATTTCGAACGGTTAAAAAATGTAAAAAAAAAAATACCCCCAAAATACTTTGATCTTAATAATAACATAAACATTTAGATGATAAAATTTTGTTTTCATCAAGTTCGGCATCTCTCTCGTCATGCTATCCTCTTTTTTAGCGATCTCATAGAGCTACCTAAATACCCAAACTTTAGCTCTGAATATACAACCGTTTCTTAATGATTGGTCCTGTTTATCTCAGCCGATGATTGATGTACAATTGAGTGACAGCTAAGATGGATGACTAGAATTGACATAAGTTTACGAAATCTAAGTGAACGCATCTCTTTTTTTTGGTTTTTAAATAACTCGTAATTTTTATAAATGAACATATTTTCCACAGTTATGTTTTTATTATTGACTTTTATTTACCTTTCAAAGATGCAAAAATAAAAAAGTTTAAAATACTATAAAATTTTCTTAAATTAATTATATAATTTAATAACAGATAAAATACCATGATAGAGGTAACTTAATAATTTATGAAATATTATGGTAATTATTATTAATTTATATTTTTCATTTCATTATTAATTATTGTTATTATTAAATTTTATTATTAATTACATAATTCTTAAAACTTTTATTAACCCAATGAACAATATTGAAAAGAAATTACTATTATATAACAGGGAAAAGACTTTCGGGAATATTTTGTGGCCCTGAAAATTACTGTTTTTTCTTCTGCTGCCTCTTCAATCATCATTGCTGGGTTGATTGAAATACAAGTCCTGCATGCAATAGTCAGCACCAATTTCACATTTGTTCAACTGACAACAGTCAGCTTCATCATTGAGATATGAAATCGTATAAAAAGAATTTGCATAACAAATGATCTAGCTGATATATTCACGGTTGACACCATCAACTGTCCAAATGTGTTTGATTGTATGTCCAACTATCTTCCCAGTGAGTATTTCATGCAGGACTTGTGCAAACTGTGGATGATACTTATTCAGTAAAGTCAAAATTAACACATCCTTTTGTTGGTTTAATTTCTTCTGGATCGAAGCTCTCTTTCTCCTTTATTCGTGGGCCTTCTTAACCTTCGTCCTTTTGACAATTGCTTCATCAAATATTTGTTTGCAGCATTTTCTTCAGCTTAGTATTCCATCTGCTGTAAGTCATCAACATCTGGAGGTATTTCTTGAAATGCTCAGCATCCAGATCATCAATGAATTTTGTTACTTGATTTTGCATCCTAAGTAAGATGATAAACTACATCCAACAGTGAGGCCTCTGATCAGGAGATTTTGAGGAGCGGGGAACCACCTCTTAATTGCTGGTGTTCCCAGGTCCACCCTGACTTGGGGTGGAGGCACCTGTTAGGGTTCCAACTATGAGTAAATAGTTAACCCCCAAACTGGGGTCAAAATGCTATGTAAGTGTAAAAATAGGTTTTAATACCAGAAATACTTTGAAAAAAACATTTATTACCAGCAATACATTTTTGAAAAAAAAAAAAATTTTACCAGCTATACAGTTTATTACTGTAAAAATTATTACCAGAAATAAAAATTTTGTTGGCATTAAATAACCCATTGAGGTTGATATGCTATAAAATAAACCAAAACAAACCAGCAATACATTTTTGAAGAAAATAAATATTACCAGCAGTACATTTTTGAGGAAAAAATATTATCAGCAATATATTTTTGAAGGAAAATATATTACCAGCAATACATTTCTTTAAGTAATTATTGCCAGCAAGACATTTTTGAAGAAAAAAAAATATTACCAGTAATACATTTTTGAAAATAAAGATATAAAAGTTACCAGCAATAAAAATCTTGTCGGCATTATTGAGGTTGATAAGTCGTAAAATGCCATTGAGGTTGATATGCCATAAAACAAACCAAACCAAATACTTGATTCCGCTTGGCCTTGATGAGATTGCTTATGCTGGAAACATAAACATTAGGCACAAGCTTATTTCTTTCACAAAACTCACTGATGATGCTTTCCGCTAGCATGGTGTGCTCCCTCACAGGCATCAACAGAGACTGAAAAGAAGCCTCTACCATGGTGAGTGATTTTTCATATTGCCTGTTTAACACATCCACAATCCCTTGTAAACAGGCAGTTGTCATTTGGTGAAAGATGAGTTCATTTGTAGGAGCAATCAAGGAGTCTATCACTGTCTTTGGCAATGGATTTCCAAATAAGTCCTTTGTACAGGTGAAAATAGACATTGGGTCCTCACTGAGTACCTTTATATTGTTAATGACCTCTTTGATGATGTTCATTGTGTCGATAGGTGATTTTGCATTTTGAGAGATATGTAGAAGGCACTTATCCAAGGCCCTGACTGTATCTTCCCTATGATTCCCAACACTTGCATCTTGACAATAGTGGCTTCTTCTGTGAACAGTAGCTGCAACCTGGAGATAGTTTTCATTCATTGAAGGAAGTCTGAAGACAAATTGCTTACACTGTCCAAAATCAGGAAAGTAAGTTGCACGCGGATGGAAAATTATATGCAAACGATTCCCTCGGAATCTAGTGATTAGAAGCCCTTATTGTTTAATAAAGGTCTTCATGTCTTTTATCATTCCTAATTGATCAGTGAATCTGAGAGAATTCAATTGCACAAGAATTTGCCATGCTAGACACTCACAATAAAAGATGTTACACAAGTCTCACAATCCCTCAGGGTCTTCACTGTCTTTCATGTAATTAATTCCAGTGGGTGCAAGTTACAATAGAACTTCAAAAGTTTAAGCTGCCACTCCTCCTCCAGTAGCAATATTGTGAAATGATTAACAGGAGCCCAGTCTATTAAGTAGCATTTTATTTTCAAAATTAATTTTTTCAAACAGGCGTCAACATTTTTGCCAGTAGATAGTGAGCCCACTTTGGCTAATTTGTTGATGCAGTCAGTAATATGCTGCTTGTAGTCCATGGTAGTACCTCTAGGAAGATGTTCCAACCACACAAGATGAGAAGATGTTGGTGTTTTCAATACCACACAGTTCCCATGGTTTGTATCTTGTGTTGTTGAATCAAAAACTAAAGTGCAATTTTCTGCACTTTCCACTGCATGGAGCATCTTCACATCTGAAATGAAACCAAGCTCCCCCACCATTCTGTAGACTGTTGTAGAATGTTTTTGTAAAACATCATCTTCTAGAGACAATGTTACCAAAATATTGTTACCAATTTCTGGAATGAAAGAAGAAGGAACTCCAGCTAATATGCAGCCATAGTAAAGTTTCCTGCTCACAAAATGACTGGAAGTTTTTTTTCTTTAAGTGACATTATTTTTTTATTTGCAATTGTTTTTTCTGGGTTTTTATACTGGAAGATGAACACTGGGAAGAAGTTTTAGGCAGATTTGGAGTTGCACCCAATTTGGAATTTGAAGAGAGTTCTTGAGTTGCAGCAGACAAGGGATGCATCAGAAAGGATTGCAGCTGCAGCAGAAAGGTTTGGACAGGAAGAGAGATTCTCACTTGCAACATAAAAAGTTGTGCCCACAGCAGACATTGTTGTATTTGTTGAAGCAGATGTAGTTGCAACTGGGGTGGTGGTTGAAGAGGCAGTAGAAGATGGGACAGAATGTGAAACCACTTTTCTACATTTTTTGGGTAATTTGGAAAAGTTTGTTTCTTTATTTCTGTCCTTATAGAAGCCCCAAAGTCTTTTGATTACACAAAATTAGTGGGAAATTATTTCTGGCATTCTCTAATGTGGCCCATTCTGCTACTTTCTCAGGTGTTCCATCTTTTTGGAAAAGTTTTTCAAAATTATGGCTACATTGGTTACAGCTATGTAGTTTCATAATGTTTTCTGTTCTCCGTATCTATAATTTAAAAAAAAATAAAATAAAGATAAGTAAGCAAGAAAATTAGCGCCTTGAACTGGAATTTTTTTTAATAATTAAAATATTATTTAATCATTAATAGTTAACAAACTTTAATTAACATTAGCTAAAATAAAAACATTTTTTCTATTTCAATCTAAAAATTGTGAACACTCTCTGTTGAAACGAAAACTATCCAAAATTAATAGAAAAAGGAAAAACTAATTTCAAATATGAATGAAATAAAGTTTTAAAATAATTTAAATTTATTAAACATTAGTTTTAAAATTAAATTTAATGTCTTTGTCAAAATACCTGTCATTAAAAAGAACAAACTGAAAAAGTAAAAAAAAAACATTACAAACAAAAAAAACTTTATTTCTTCTTAAAAAAGTTAATTGTTATCATTGTTTCAATGTTAAGTACAAACCTTTGGCTGATTTTTTTTCTCTTAATTACCATTTTCATAAAGATATTGGAGCTTCCATGTTTTTATGCAATTCCTAATGAGTGGTTGTATAGCTGACCACTTGTATTCAAGGATACATGTCTACTAGGGTGGCTATTTCAAATGCTTGCTCAGGCGCATTTGTATTTATTCAGCACCCACAGAGCCCACCTATATACTGTAACTATGCCGAGCCGAGCCAAACCAAACTTACTCAGAGTTTCTGGGAAAGACCGTGTTGTCTAGCATGAATAACAACTGAATAAGGCCAGCATGCTCAAGCCCTCAGCAACAATGACTTGTGACCTTGTGCTAGCACAGTTATTGACGGGCTGCATGCATTCCATTTAGCCAGTTTCACTCACAAGGCTTAGGTCAACCCATGGTATGATTTTCAGGCACATTCCAAAGGTGCCACATGCCGGGATCGACCGCTCAAATTCGATAACATCAGTAAGTCTCCTCCCTGACAAAGCAACCATGGTGAGATTTGAACCTGGGTCTCATGGTCAGAATACGAATGATCTAACCACTTGGCCATTATCCAAACTGCCTTGTGCATCATATATGATAGACATGACAGGCAAAGGTTAATTTACATTTTATTCCCAATAATATTTCATCACTTCTTAGCCACGCTGTGGTTTACGAACCTTGTCATCCCACTCCAAATCTGGTATGCAGACGTGACATTGTGTGTGTGTGTGAGACTACCCAATTCATTTCTTTGGCTGTTCCTTGTAAAATTCTCCAACAATCTTGTTCTCTTATCTGCTACACTATGTTGAGATAAGAGGACACATCTTTCTGCTTCATGTTCAGAGGTTGTAAGTAACCCTAAACCAATGCACATGGATTCAGTTAATGATTATGGGTGAATTTTGAATGTAGCAGGTATCTGGCATAATACCATGCACGATTTAGAATTCAAAGTTGTACTTTTCCTAGTCTAGCTTGCTGATTTTGTTTTTTCTGTTCCATTGCCTATTCTAACACCCACACATCCATGTCCACTGATACATGATTTAATAATAATAATCTGGTGGCAAATTTGCACTAGCCAAAATGAAATCTAATTTCTCTTAATTTCATTCAGGATGAACTGTATAATGTATCAGATTTAAAACACTAATTTATAAATGTTTCTGCCTTCATTTCTTTTTGTTCACAAGTTGATCACAGATTCATTTAAATTAACAAATGACATTTTTGTTTGACCAACATATATAGTATAATGGTGCATTTATGATAATTATGGCTGCAGCTTTCAGAAAATGATTGAAAATATATATTTTTCATAAACCAGTTTAGTAAAACTATAGACCGTATTCTTACTCCAGTCCTCAGTTAATATATTTTTTTCTTTTTCAGATTGCATCTTCAAGAATATCTGAAGCAGGATGAATATTTATGACAAGAAAAGCATTCTTACACTGTGGAATTTGTGGATTAGTAGATAATTTTAGGTCCATACAGGAAAGACATAACAAAACACAAACAGGGAAAACCATTTTCTATGAAATCAGTGGTGTTACACTTTTCATGAATTCAAATTTCAAAACAAACATGAAAACTCACACTGGAGAGAAGAGTTTCAATTGTGAAATCTGTGAACGTAAGTTTTCTCTAAATTCTTATCTCAAAAAGCACATGTTAACCCACACTGGAGAGAAACCATTCCACTGTGAAATTTGTGGATTTAAGTGTTCCCAAAAATCATCACTAAAACAACACATGTATACACACACTGGAGAGAAACCTTTCCATTGTAAAATTTGTGGATTTAATTGTTCCCACCTTACATCCCTTAAAAATCACATGTTGACACACACGGGAGAGAAACCATTCCATTGTCAAATATGTGAATTTAAGTGTTCCCAAAATTCATCTCTCAAGAAGCATATGTTAACACACACAGGTGAGAAACCTTTCCATTGTGAAGTCTGTGGAGCAAGATTTTCCTTGAAGGCATCACTCCAAAAACACATGCTTACACACACTGGAGAGAAAAGTTTCCGCTGTGAAATCTGTGGATTTAAGTGTTCTCTAAATTCACAACTCAAACGACACATGTATACACACACAGGAGAGAAACGTTTTCACTGTGAAATCTGTGGATTTAAATCTTCCCTAAATTCAGGTCTCAAACAACACATGCTAACACACTCTGGAGAGAAACGATTTCACTGTGAAATTTGTGAACGTAAGTTTACTCTAAGTTCTCATCTCAAACAGCACATGCTAACACACACTGGAGAGAAACGTTTCCACTGTGAAATTTGTGGATTCAGCTTTTCTCAAAATGCGCATCTCAAGCGGCACATGTTTAAACACACTGGAGAGAAACAGTTCCGCTGTGAAACCTGTGGACGCAATTTTTCCCTAAATTCAACTCTCAAAAGACACATGTTAACACACACTGGGGAGAAAAATTTCCCCTGTGAAGTGTGTGGATCTAAGTTTGCAACAAATTCTACTCTTAAAAAGCACATGTCTGTACACACCAGAGGAAAAGGTTTAAAATGTGAAATCTGTGGAATAGGTTTCCCCTTTAAATCATCACTCAAAAAACACATGTTAATAAACCATGTTGATAAATGTTTCCACTGCGAAATCTGTGGATTTACATTTTACTTAACTTGTGATCTGAAAAAACATATGCTAACACACACAGGAGAGAAACCATTCCACTGTGAAATCTGTGGAGCTGGTTTTTCCAGTCAAAACTCAGTCAAACGACACATGTTAATACACACAGGAGAGAAACCTTTCCACTGTGAAATCTGTGGATTTAAATGTTCCCGAAATTCAACTCTCAAAAAACACATGTTAACACACACTGGAGAGAAACCTTTCCAATGCAAAGTCTGTGTATTTAAGTGTTCCCAAAGTTCATCCCTCAAAAAACATATGTTAACTCACTCTGGAGAGAAACCATTCCACTGTGAAATTTGTGGAGTAAGAGTTTCCTTAAAAGCCTCACTCCAAAGTCATATGTTAATACACACTGGGGAGAAACGTTTCCACTGTGAAATTTGTGGCTTTAAGTTTTCCAAAAATTCGGCTCTCAAACAACACATGTTAAGACACACTGGAGAGAAACGGTTCCAATGTGAAATCTGTGGATTTAAGTGTTCCCAAAAATCATCACTTAAAAAACACATGTACACACACACTGGAGAGAAACCATTCCACTGTAAAATATGTGGATTTATTTGTTCCCAGCTTACATCTCTCAAAAATCACTTGTTAACGCACACTGGAGAGAAACCTTTCCGTTGTGAAATATGTGAATTCAAGTGTTCCCAAAATTCATCTCTCAAGAAGCACATGTTAATGCACACAGGAGAGAAACCATTCCACTGTGAAATCTGTGGGTTTAAATGTTCCCAAAAATCATCACTCAAACAGCACATGTATACACATACTGGAGAGAAACCCACATGAAAACTCACACAGGAGAAAAACATTTCCGCTGTGAAATGTGTTGAATAAATTTTTTCTTTTAACTCCTCACTACAAGAACATGTTAACACTCTAGAATGTGACCTGTTAATTTTCTCAAAATTTTCATCTCGAATAACATGATAGCTTTTGTTGGAAGGTAGCAGGACTGAACTATTAAAAATGGCAATGAATAATACACAGTTCACTTGGTTGGCAAAGCTCCTCACAAAAGCCTGGAAAAGACAATAATGAAACATTCCCCACCAACAGCAAAAATGTTGCCTATAAAAACTTAAATGCAATTAGCTACCCAACACAGTTTATCTGTTCACCAAATGAATGTAAGAATCACATACTTAAATTCCCTTTTGTGTATTTATGACAGCTAGAAGATAATCTTACTACAAGAAGATGAAAATCTTGTATGGTGATTATAAAAGTTACAAACTTAAAAGAGTTGATAAAATTGCAATATTGCACTACAGACATTTAACTGGCCAGGTTGTGTCCATCTTCTCCTGCATCTATATAAAAATATTTCAAATATAAGATTCATTATCATTGATAATATCCTGAGTGCCACAAATTGTCATTCTACATAAATCAATTGTAAAATGATTTTTAAATGAACAGTTCAAAATGGCTGATCTCAGATAGCTTTCTTTCTTTATAGGTAAACAATTCATATTTTTTAAAATCAATCTGAATATGGCAATTATTATATGAAAGAAAGCTTCTAACCACATTTGGATTAAAAGTTTGTAAATCACAATCAACTCCTTGTGAAATTTTTGTCAACATAATGAAGAAAATCACTTTGAACCAGCAGATGAAAAATATAACTGAGAAATAGTTGATAGACTGCAACTCATCAAAATATATGTTATAACAAGATTATTACAATATTCATCAAAAGTGACTATGGATCATGTGATGCAAGCCAAACAAGTACTCCATCATTTAAAAGACACAAGAAAACATTATCTTGTATTTAATGATTCTGAATTCTTTTTTTACAGTGAATTAAAATCAAATAATTTTTTAATACTCTAAATGGAGCACAATCCTGAACTATTTGCTTGCAACTTCACTTTCAGGATGCCATAAGCACTGTACTGTATCCCTTTGTGTATGGACATTATTCCTTCTTGTGAACCATTTTATTACTGTATTATAGTTGTTTTGTTTGTTTTTGACTTACATTAGATACATATACTGTTTTTCATATTATTTTTGGTCTCTTCTTTATTCTTCCTCTTTTTATTAATTTTCCCAAAATTCATCTCACAAAAAACATGTTTATTTCCACTTCAGAAAATGTTCTTTGTTGAGATTTCTAGTGTTATATTTGTTTGAAATTCTGCACTGTATCATATACACTTCTATAAACATAGTCATTTGTAATGTGTTGTGCAATATATTCTTAATAAAAAAGGTCCAAATTTTTATACGTTTGTAGTCTTTTCATCAGTTGAGTATATGAGAGAAAGAAAGAGTTTAAAGGTATCTGATGGCTTGACAAACTAAAAGTCATTTTCTGCTTTTCCCAATGGCATTAGTGTGATGGTTCAAGTGCAGTTTGAACTCTGATCTCTAGACATTATAACCATAGACCTCTCCAGACAATATATGCAAACATTCCAGTATTGAAGACACACATTTTATAAAGCTAATAATTTCTGTTATTGCTACTAATCAAAAAGCGAGATGTTTCAGAACTATTACCTATTTGATATTCCATACAAAAAAATAATCTAACAGTTGTGAAAATAATGAAATAAAATTCTTTTAATAATATTTCTAATGTGAAAATACCATGAATGTTTTTAATTCGGCAACTACATCTTAATTGGATAAAAAAAGATGTCTTTTGTTATCAACAAATGCAAGTAAATATTACATGTAACTTTTTTTCTATATATATGTCTATTTTTTATCATAATTGGTGTTAGATGGCCAAGTATTTAGAATGTTCTGACCATGAGAGCCAGGTTTGAATTTCACCATGGTTGATTTGTCAAGATGGTGACAAGTATATTTGAATATGAACGGCTAGATATTACATGCATATAAAAGTGCTTGTCATGTATACTTTGGAGTAATTACTGGATTTCCTTTAATTAGGCATCATTTTTTTTTATTTCTTAAAACTAAAAAAATTTATTGTGAAAATCCTTTTGTAATTTTTAAGAGAAAAAAATAATCATATCAATCTTCCTCAAATAAAGTATCAGAAAATTGTATTTTATTTGTAAAAGATTTTTAAGAAAGAGAATTATGTTGTGCTGACAGATCCATCAATATGGATGATTTTATTAACTAGAAAAATGATTGTAATCAATTTAAATGCGATTTGAAATACAAAAAGTATTTTGCTTATCAGAAATATTAAGTTGAATTTGTTAGCTTGGGATGAAAAGTTTCAAGAAATATTCTTCATTGTTTTAAATGAATTTTGAAACAATTTTTGTCTTTTTTTGCAGTACCTAAATGTGATATGGGGTGTGGCAAGACACACTTAACAGTCAGCATAGTATTATTTAATACTCCACTAAACAATTCACTGCAATACTATTATTTTTTCTTTGACAATTACCCAGGACTACTTATCATGAATGGACTGATCTATTCATGATAGGAGGTTAACTGGATCTTACCACAACACCTCCCCTTTTGAGACTCACTTCCTACAGAATTTATAAATTACATAAATGACTCCATAAAATGGCGTGTGTCCATGGAAACTGAAATAAACACCTCGGCAAATAAATGAAAAATGGCATATGTAAAATACTGTATACTGCGACTTATAAAGAACTAATTTTGAAGCTAATTTTAAGGGGGTTGCATCATACACAAGATATAAAATTAGCATATGTACTGCTGGCCCTGACTATGCTGCTGACCAAATGATATATACATTTGTTGTAGTCAAATCAGCTTCAAAATTAGGTCTTCAAATCTTACATGTTACACAAATATATAAGGTAATTTTAAAAATATTTCTCATGTGAAAATGCCATGAAAATTTTTTCATTTCTTCAAGCACATGTCTCTTTTGTCATCAACAAATGGAAGAATTTCAAAATTGCCCTGAAATATTACAAGTAATCTTTTTTAAATTAAGATTCTTTGTAGATTTTTCCCTGTCAAATCTGCAAGAAAATAATGTGTTTTATTAAATTATTCAAGCACCAAGTTTAGGTTAAAATTTTAAAGCTGATTACTTTGATATTGCAAAAGTTTTTACTGAAATAAAATCTTCCAGAATTTTTCTTTATAAAAATGTAAAAAAATGTTTAACTTCCAGAACTAAAATTAAAATTATTCAAAATGTATTGAAATGTGTGGGGTAACTGATCTTAAGGTTTTCTAATAAAATAAGCTATTCAGTATACAATTCTTTCATTAATGAATAACTGCCAAAAATTTTGATTAATTCTCATAATTCCCTGAATTTTGGGCATTTGAAAAAGTAATGTTTATTTCCTTTCTTAAAGGAAAGTAAACAAATCATTTGGTGGTACCTTGTATACTGTGATCGTAGTGTTAAGAGAAACTCATTTTGACACACTGGGTTTATGTGTGTACATTTGTTAAACTTTGCCAAATTATGTTTGTTATTTTATTTGCAATAAATCTTCATATATAAATTTAAAACTGCTTGTTCGAGCATATATGTATATTTTGGAGTAATTACTGGATTTTTTTTAATCAGGCATAATTTTTCTGGTGTCTCTTCAACGAAAAAGATATCATTCCAATTCCTTGAATCTTCATTGCTGAAAAATCCTTCAAACCTTAGCAAAAGGCACAAACATTGCCAGAAAAATTGCTAAATCTTATTTAAAAACATTTATAAATGCATTTTTGAAACATTTTTTTAAGCTGATAGACAGCAACACAAATTCGTGTTCACAACTGAACACTGAATTGATTCTGTAAGTATGGTGTCCCATAATTAAAAAAGCAACAACAATTTATTTTTTATAGCAATTATTTATAATTTAAAAAAAATAGAGCAATAGAATTCCTTTTGGAATTTTCAGGTTTTGAAAATGTGACTCATGGCTTCTAATGAAGAAATTTTGCTGAGATCACGATTATCTTTGCCTAACCCATCAAAATTTTCACCGATATACCTACCTGACTCATCCTGGTTTGCAGAAAATCTCCATTTGATATTAAAATTTGTATTTTCATTTTATGAGATGGGAATTTTGTTCCCTTTTGAGATAAAGCGAGGCTGGGATTTTGTCAGCTCGTTGCAAACCTTGCCCTGTTTCTTTTTGCTTCCTGTGACTTTTTACATGGATTCTTTTTGAAAGGGTATTTTTTTTTCTTTGTTATGAATATTTTTATTACTAGGTGTTTCTTTCAGGCCTTCCATATATCTGCAAGGAAGTGTAGTGTCACTGACCGTTTCAAGTGTTTCAGTTATAAACACTGGATGTACACTTTGCTGAAATCCGAGTCATTTCCTCGATATTTTTTTATTTTATTTTATTTTTTTTTGTTATAATAAAATCCGTAATATCGTCTTTGCTGCTGGAAGTATATCACCATAACCAGGGCTCTTATCTCAAGGGAAATGACGGAATAGTTATTTTCAAGACTGATAGGTAAGGATATATAGCCACAGCTTACAATATAGATAATTGACTTCTTGAAGAATTTAGTTTCATCTGGAGGTCAGTATTGTTAACCTTCAAAGAATGGCATTTTCCAGATGCACTACAATCAGTTTTCTACTGTGAACTTCTACTAATATTTCCTGATTTGTATAATTTGCCCTGTCATTACAACATTGAGATGTCTTCTTTCCTGTGTGTCTTCTTGATATGTCCCGGTAAGGGATATATTTAATCAAAGTAGCTAAGTGGCTTTGGCTATTATAACCAAGTAGAATAGGGTATCAGTAATCGACTGGTACGCGTCATAGTCGCAGGTAAGAAGTGTAGATCAATGGCGTAGTCCAATGGGCGTCATTACAGACTAAGGTTCTGATTCTGTCATACCTACACGTCCGTCTGTATTTATGACGGACACCAGCCAATCATATTCCAGTGAGGGGGGACAAATGTGTATGCATATTCCATTATATCACTTCTCAAGTTTTTTTTGTTTTTTTTCCTTTTGGAGCCACTCGTTTAATAATATCTGTTCAGGTACAGGGATTTGGAGCTGGCATTGTTGAGCACATTTGCTGTTTGCATTTTATGCTCTTCTGCTGGGATGCTATTTTAATTCTGCCACTGAGCATTTTTTGGCTCATGGCTAAATGGATTCTGGTATTTTTTTCATAAATTTCAGTGACTTTACGGCTATTCCATTCTCTCCCATTTAGGTATTCCCTCCTCGGTGGTTTTGTTTGGTGAGTATATTATATATGTATTCACCAACCTCCATTATTATGACATTTTGGGTTAGTCGAGGTAAGAATAAAATACCCAGTTCACAGAACTAATGCCAACCACCGGAAGAAGGTGTGATTGCCACACAAGAAACAGTCATAGTGAGACAGATCTATAAATTACGAATCTAACATTTAATCTACCACCAAGCCAGATAAAAAAAAATATAATTTACCATTTAAACATGAATTCATTAATATACTAATATAAATGCACATATGTGCATTTGTGTTTGTGTGTGTGTATATATATATATATATATATGTATATTAATAAAAAGAAAGAACAGTAAGATATATAATCCGGTGTTCTTATAGATATTTTTATTTTTACAAAATAGTGCTCAATGTAAATTTACAGAGCATTAATATTATAAGTTAACTTATAATATATATATATATATATATATATATATATATATATATATATATATATATATATAAAGTATAGGATTGGTGTATACGGAATAAATTCCAATAACCAACAAATACTATTCTTAAAAGTGTGCTCAATACAGAGTAGAGCAAATACAAATACAATTATTTATTTGAAAATTATAACACACACACATATATATAGGTGTAGGTATATAAATATATATGGATTGTACATGTGTGTGCATTTTTTAATGTATGAATGTAAGTATATTCGAAAGAGAATATAATTTCATTATAAACGTAACCTCCTATAATTAATAAGCTAATATACTTAAGATACCACCAGATTAAATAAGAAAATGTAATAATGGGCGTGTAAAGATATATAAATATTTACTTTACCATTTTTTAAGCATGAAAAAAATTAAAACTAAGCAAAAAATGGAATGCACGTACATTTTCCAAACTTCAGGAAACCCCGAACATTAAAGAAATCTTAAGAGTAGACTGTGACACCGGATGTAAGATTGGCACATTTATCTTTGTCTTTCTTTTGGTTCTGAGTGTCAAAGGTATAAAAGACACAAGAAAAACAATGAAAAAGACAGACTCGCATGCACACATACACACACACGTAAGTGATAAATTTCATATTTGTATTTTAATCCGATAGAGGAAAGACCAAATTATTTTTTAATTATTTTAAAAAATTTTCAGTCCTTTCTAATACGTTCGAAATTTTGTTTTAAAACTCTTTTTTTCATCCGTCATCGGGGTACCAAAGACTAGGAACTTTTGGTGTCTCTTTGTTGCGGTTTAAAACACATTGATTTGGAAATTCTTTCCATAATCAAACAATTTCGGATTTTTAATGAAACTTTCAAGACTTATTCTAAATAAGTCTTGAAAGTTTCACAAATGAATTATTCAGAATTTTTTTTTTTTTTAGAAAATCTCGGTTAATTTTTGTTTTTACGACTGTTACACCACACTTGCTTAATTTTACGAAATTTCTCGAAATTAAAATTTCAGCCTCTTAAAAGAACTGAGAATTTTAATTTTAATCATCAAATTGTTTTTGTCAAACAGAGACCCCACTTTTACCGAAAATCTACACTAAATCGTGAAATAAAAAATGCAATAAAACTAAGACTTTAGAAAAGCTTTTACTTGCTTTAAAGATAAAGTCACTATTGTACTGAGTTATTTTCGATGAATAATGAATTTTTACAAAAATAGTTTTCATTTTTTAAATTTTAATAAGAATAATTTATTAAGTTTTCTTTTTAAATTCTATATTAATTTCAGTCTTTTAAAACTAAAAGTAAATAAAACCTAGATTTGCTAATCATAAATGGAGAAGCTTATGTTTTTATCCCCATAGGAAAGACGAATGTAATTTTTGATCATTTTTTAATTTATTTTTTTATTCCTTTCTAGCACGTTCGAATTTTTGGTTAAAAATCTAGTTTAGTTTTTTGTTTTTGTTTTTTTACAGCAGCTGTTGGCGCTTTTTTCAGTTGAAAAATACATTTAATTTGGAAATTCTTACAAAAACCAAATTAATTAAATAATTGCCGGATTTAGTGAAACCTTCAACACTTATTTACAAATGAATTAAATTATTTTCGAAATGTTTGTTCTTAACTTAAGAAATTCATGGTAAAAATATCTTTTTTTTTTACATCCGTTACTACTCCCGTCTTTTACTTAATTTTATCATAAAATTTTTATGAAAACTCGAAAATTCGACTTCTGCATAAAAGCAGAAGATTTTGAAGAATATTTTTTTAAGTAAATTCCGACCCGTTGTTACCCAAAAATTCAGTTCTGAATTTTGAAACTGCGACGATGATGGTCAGTTAGAGAATTTGATACATGCTAGACAGAAGGAAAGCAAAACAATTTCTCCAGGCTTTTCTCTTAAACACATGACCTATTATTTCTGAACCGTGCATCCATAGTTTTTGAGTATAAAAATTTTAAAATAAATACATTTTATTTTTTGCATAATTTTTAATATGCATAAAAATACTATCGTTTCGCAGATTGTAATAAGCTTTCAAATTTATGATCTGTAAAATATGATCTTTTTAATAACAGCATTTTAAAAAATACACATATTCAAAGTTAATTTTAAAATAACAACTTTATCACATTATTTAAAATTGAAAAAAAGGAAACAATTCTTGTAAAATTCATTTTTCATTGAAAACATATTTTGCTTTCAGACAATAATGTCCTTAATTATTCATAAAAGCCATTAAAAGCTTCTTTTTTAATTAAATGTCTTAGTTTTATACATTATTTACCTTATTCGGACTATTGTCCTCATCTTTGTCGCCATATTTATTACAACGATTCAAGGACACATGGCACAGTGGATAAAGGCGTTAGTTAGATCCAGTGACAGGACCCAAAGAGTGTGAGTTCAATACCCGATTAAGGCAATGGAGAACTTTCAGAGGGAAAATTAACAGGAGATAACTGACATCCATTAAACATGGCAAGTGGAACTAGAACAGTCTATCCCAGTGAGCGAAATAAAGGGTTCAGTTCTACATTCCAACCACCTGAAGAAGGTCAGAGCGTACAGCGGCCGAAACGTTGTAATAAATATGGCGACAAAAATGAGGACAATAGTCCGAATAAGGTAAATAAAAATAATGTACATAGTATCTCATCTCAGAAATATAGACAGTCTTAGTTTTAGTGTTTTTTTTTTTTGTTTTTTTTTAATTATTATTTTACAATTCAGAGCTAAAGTTTGGGTAGAAACGCTTTTCGATTTAAAAAAAATAGTCGACGATTTATAATACAGTGTAAGCCGGATATAAGAGAGTTGTCGGGACCGGAGAAGAAGTCTCTTATATCCGGGATTCACTTATATCCGGGTTTGGTCTATTTTGTTTACATTAACACAGGCTCTAATTTGGGACCAGGTAAAATCTCTCTTATACCCGGGTTTCTCTTATATCCGGGTCTCTTATATCCGGGTTACACTGTATTCTCCAAAGTCTTCTGTATTTAATTTTTAAAAAGATTAAAAATACAAAAAGAGTTTTCGAGTTTTCATAAAATTAATTAACGGTGGGTTAACAGATGTAAAAAAAAATTACCATGACCTTCAAAACAACAAACATTTTTAAAATAATTCAATTCATTTTTTAATAAGTTCTGAAAGTCTCATTAAAATCCGACAATTATTTGATTTTTGCAAGAATTTCCAAGTTAGCGCTTTTTTTCAGTTGAAAAATACATTAACTAAACTAACACTAAATATTACGCGACCGCTGACGTAAAAAAATAAAAATAAAAACAATTCAACCAAAATTTCAAACGTGTTAGAAAGGAATAAAAATAAAAAATATTTAAAAAAAAAAACAATAAAATAATTACTTTCATCGTTCCTCTTATTAATAACAAACCTTTTCACGATAAAACTTTGGTTTTATTATGTTTTGGGCATTTTTTTCATCATGCTATGATCTTTTTTCGGCGAATTATTGAACATACCTCCACAGAAACGAGATAAGCTCAAGAACTAAAAATGGACGCCTTTTATTTTAGTTTTATTTTCAAGCTAATTAATATTTCCAATAAGCAAAATTCATTGCTGCATTTTAAACGGGAAGGGGTTTACTTTCTCAAATTGCAAAACATTGTTGATTTTAGCGCTGTTTTGGAAAATTTCTCCCGGCTTTTCCCCGTGAAAGGATTGCGGTTAACCGTTAAAAGGTGACAGAATCGATAAAAGCAATAATGGATTGAATGTTTAGAGCGGACAATTCTCTCTTTTAGGCGAAATAATAGACTCAAAGTCCTGCTCGGGGTGAAACAATAGAAGAAGAATATATTTATTTACATGCTTAAAAAAGATAAAGGGATATATACAAATATGAGAGAAAGAAAGGGAGAAGAAAATAAAGGAAGAAAAAGTGTTCATATAAAGGCTTGCTCAAAATATTTCTCAGAGCGCCTAAAAGTGCTTTAATCAAGTAAATTGTTCTTAAGGGGTTAATAATCACATGGATTTCTTCAGAGCTCTCGTTGAGGAGGAAACAGTCGGAAGATCCGAAGTTTGTAGTTCAGTGAGTTCGTAGGCTAACGACAGGAATTTTCTAGGTGCAAGGAAGCATTAGTTTTTAGTAGGGGGCGACGTTCTGCCTTAAAGTCCAGCATGTAGTTCCATTTCTTGAAACAGGTTTCGAAGATGACTGGTGTGCTATCGCCGACCTGATGTATATAGGATACAAATCCTATATCATTCCAACAAATGACTAAAAAACACAAAGTAGATTTGCACACCCGAAAAATCGGAACGACTAAAAACAGATTTCGCAATAAGGTGTGAAATTAATTTTCTGATCAATGAAAGGAGGCGATTTGCTAAACTAAAAAAAAGATAACGAGCCAGTGTGAAAAAAAAGTCAACAATAAATACAGAGTTTCAAGTCAGTCGCCAGTCAGAAGGGCGCAGAGATCATAGAAGACTGACAGTAAATTCCATCACTGACTCAACCCGACACTAAGAGCCGAAAGTGGATTAGGAAAGGAAAACAACAACAACAACAAAAAATTTACAACTGACTCCAAAACAATTCATAAGTACATTTTCCTTTTATCTTTTATTCCTCATCCACACTCTCTTTTTCAACTTAAATTGATCGTCCCTTTTTCCTTTACACTTATACAAAAACAAAAGAAACAGACATTACTCTGCTATTCTGTTGAAAGACAGCGAACACAGACATTTTTTATAAAAATCACACTTTGCTTAAACGAACTAAAACATTAATTTTTTTTACCCTATTCACAAGAAAATAAATATACAATGTTCCATTTTCTACAAACGTTCCTTATCGTGTTGTTTCTTCTTGGAATTTGCGTTGTATTTTGTGGGCAGGGTATCCCGTATTAATTCTCCTTTAATCCGGGTACGCTGAACCCCACATGTATTTAAATGGTACCCCGATTAAGTGATATTTTTTCATGTAAAAAATAGATTTATTAATCATAAATGAAAAAGCTACTACAATTCAGTTAGCACAAATTTTTTTCAAAATAATTTTTAATTTTTGTGTGTGTGTGTGTGTGTGTAGTGCAATGTTTTCTCGTCTGTATAACATGTAGCATTTCCTCCCCTTACTGAGTGATGATTAATTTAGTAGCCACTGGACTCTATGCAAAATAGGGCAAGTTCATTTTCCCGGAAACGAAGCAGTTTTTATGTCCTTCATTGATTTAGTACTTACTTCTCCAAACAAAAGTACCGGATCATATCTCTCTGTCTTGTGGTGTTTACCTGGTTCTTTTTATTGATCATCTAGAACTCATCTCCGTTCTGATCTTCCAACTCCATGTCAGATCCTTACGAAATATCCTCCATAGTTCCTTTCACTTTCTCCACTAGAAGCACTCATTTTTATAGTGTTATTGACGGCCTAAACCAACCCGTACATTTTTTTTTTACTTTACGAATGTGTAAGCAAACGCAAAAGCAAGAAGGAACACGAAACGGATTTATAACAACAAAATTAATATTTATATTTGTATAAATGATGTACAAGCATAGGGGTTACTATTTTTGCTGGTGTTATGTCCCTTTGACCGAATTAAAGTTTTTACTAATGAAATATTTTTATCTGAGCTCATAAAAGTTGAATGAACTTGCCGCTCAAAATGTTCACTGTGAGAGAGTTGAATTCTGTAAAGCTGAGAATATGTTGAGTGAAATAAATTTTAGCTTCAGAAGAGTTGAAGGAGTGAATATTCCTTAATGTTTGTAATTAAGTTTCCATTGCTTGTAGTTGAATATGCGTAAATGCAATGTTCGTAATGAAGTTTGAAAAGTTTCGTATGCTTGTCATGTAGATTGGAAAGTTTCGTACGTACGTGTATGTGTGCGTGTGTGAATATGTTTTCATAGCGTCCGCCAGCAAGGGGTCGAGATG
The DNA here is from genome assembly GCA_963932145.1 of Acanthosepion lycidas. Lineage (NCBI taxonomy): Eukaryota > Metazoa > Mollusca > Cephalopoda > Sepiida > Sepiidae > Acanthosepion > Acanthosepion lycidas. Next base: position 100,293,026 of record OZ010575.1, on the reverse strand, counting down.
TGATCTCTTTTTTTTTACAACTACATTTTTGTAGAGAGAGAAATCAAGGAAGTGAGAGTACGAATTCGCGTCTGATATTTATAATCAACTTAATCACGTGACAGACTCAAAAGGTATTGACAGATTTTGGGTGGAATTATTTTTTTTAGTCAGGTCAAGAACTAGGTCGATGTTATTCGGACGTAGTTGAGAATATTATTTAAATATTAAGTGACCAATCAGGAGTTGAGGTTTCCTGAAAATGTGTATGAAGCTGGATAAGCTCTGTGAACCGATTTTTGCACAGATCTGCACAAACATTGAGATTGAAAAAAAGGAAAAAAAAGTGGTAGCGGAATGATACATTTTCCTCTCTTTCAGGTTCCTCATCCTCTTCCATCTTGAATGAAACAATAATTGTTGAACATTTGTTGCTATTACGATCGTATTATGTTGTAGGTACCTCCACTTTTTCGCGGGAAAACAGCATAGCGTAATAAACAAATGCCACAAACTTACCGAAAATAAATTTTTATCGTCAAAACGCTTATGTTATTATTAAGATGAAAGACCAAAGTGTATTTTAATTATTTTTTGATATTTTTTAATATTTTTTAACACGTTCGAAATTTTGGTTAAAGTTTTCTTTTTTTTACGTCATCGCGGTGCTGTAAAAATAACATTGTTTTTTTTTTGCGCTTTTTTCCCGTTGAAAACCCATTGATTTGGAAATTCTTGTAAAATTAAAGTAATTGTTCGATTTTAATTAAATTTTCAGGACTTATTCACCAATGAATGAAATTATTTTTGAAATATTTCTTTTTAGTAAATTTTAGTAAAAAATATTTTTTTTTTTAATATGTTACACCCCACTTACTTATTTTCCCGAAATTTCGTTCAATTCTTTTTATTTCCTTACAATTTTTTTTTGTTTAAAGTAAGAGTCATTGGAGATGGTAAATCACCTACTTTTTTTTTTCTAATTTGTTCCAACTTTTTTAAAATGAGCTTTGAATAGAAAAATAATGAATCCAATAAAACTATGATATTACTTAATTAGAAAAGCTTTTAATTGCTTTTGTAAATAAGTAATATTAAGGTCATTATTGCCTGAAGAAATAAATTTTTTCTGATGAATAATTAAATTTTACAAGAATTTTTTATTTGTTTTACATTTTGATTATAATAATTTATAATAGTTTAAAAATCGTGCAAAACTCTGTATTAGCTTATTTCCTTTTGATAATTAGTAATTAAGTAGAAACAAAATTTACGAGTTCAAAATTGCCAAGTTTAATAAATTTAGTGATTCCACTTTTTTTTCAAATAATTTTTTATGTTGTATTTTTCTACTTAATACATTCCTTATTTCCATGTACAGTAGACTGAAATTGCCATTATTATAAAAAGAGTTTTGTCCCTTTATTCTAATAAATAGACATAACAGTAAAACTAAAAATAAAAGGGTTCACTCAGATTTCTAGTAATTTTCATTTATGGTCATCCGTAATAGCTGTCATCACTTGTCAATCAACACACGGATCAAGTATCGGGATCAAAATTACGGTACCAATCGTTAATAATTCGTTGTATATTTCTTTTTTATGCTATAATTAAGTAATATTTTTTTTAAATCAGATTAATTTAACATTAAATTTTCTAATTTTACTAAAATGACGTGTCAGAAATTTTTTTAAATATTTTTAAAATCGATAAATTTGTGTTTGTTTACAAATTTCTTAAAATTAAGAAAATGGCGGGTTTTTTGAAAATTTAAAAATTTAAAATTAAATTTGACATTCCAATGTATATAGTTTCTATCTGAAATATACCAGAATTGTTTACTTAATGGAAATAATAAATTTAATGATTCAACTTTCAAGTAAAACTAAAATGAAATATTCAAGCATATTTTTTCATTTTAAAAAATGCATTTTAAACTTAGGTATCGATAATTTATGCCGAAAAAGTGGAGGTTTTGTGTAATAAGATTATCTTTTTCAGGACTTGACTTTTTTGTGCCCACATTTTTTTTCATTTATTGAATAGGACATTTGATCTCTAATTTGTCTTCTCATCAATAGAGAGGTACTTTGTATTCTACCGGCATGAGGAATAGTTTTACTACAACCCGGTAAGAGTCTCGGTATATAACTATCTATGGGGTCTCTGGATGGGAAAAATCTCTTCAACGCCATCTTCATCGTCTGCACCATTGTTTTTGCAATTCCAATCGATTGCGGGTAGTATGGACGGGGGTTTTGAATTCAGTGTCGTCCTACTATTAGACCAGTTGCCATCCAATGCTATATAACCCAGTTTGTACTGCTTTACCCATAGCTGGAGAAAGAAGAGGATTAATACTTTTCCCAAGGCTAGCACGTAAGTGAATTCGACTGGAATCCGAACTTGGCTCTCCGATTCCTCAATTCAAGCTGCTATCCACTAAATGATGTTAAAAAAAGGCATTTCTAAAATATTAATTTGTGAATAAGTACTGAAAGTTTAATTAAAATCTGACGGTTATTTGATTTGTTTCAAGAATTTCCAAATCAATGTTTTTCACCGCAAAATGATCTTAACATTTTATGCTAATTTTTAGTCCAAGGAAAACAGAATTTTGGAGGTTCTAAAAAAGATAAAAAAAAATATAATTTTATAATCAGAAAACATTTTGTCTTAATAATAACAAAAAGTTTGATGATAAAACTGTTATTATTAAAATTGCAGTTTTTTTTTTTTTCATGCTATTTTTAAAAGAATTATTGGAGGTACCTTCATTACTTTACTTAAAATGTAGCTGTAAGGAATCGCATCTCGGCCCTTTGCACGCGGACGCTATGAAAACATTCACACACACACACACACGAAACTTAATTACAAACATTACGGAACATTCACTCTTTCATCTCTTCTGAAGCAAAAAATAAATCATATATACGAACAAATACTCTTTCACAGTGAGAATTTAATTTACGAACGACTGGCATTTGCTAAACAGAAACTAGTCCACAACGCTTGTTTTGTTATCATTACTGCAGTGAAGTACAAAGTTAGAATTTTAGGTTCTTGAACATGAAATAACTTCACTGTAGTTTAAGTTAAAACATTCAACTAAACCACTCACTCACCAACTTCTGGAACTTTCTAAAAACTATTCAATCACACTATTGAATCTCGCGGAAGCATAATTTACAAACATTACGAACATTAATTCAACTACAAGTAACGGAAACTAATAAAAAACATTATGGAAGATTGACTCTTTCAACTCTTCTGAAGTTAAAAGTTTATCAACATATTTTCAGCTTTGCAGAATTCTTTCAACTCTCTCACAGTGAACATTTTTTGTGGCAAGTTCATTCATCTTTTTATGAGCTCAGATAAAAAATCATGTTTCATTAGTGAAGACTATAATTCAAGTCAAAGGGAAGTAACTCCCATTAATTATTCATGTATATCATTTGACATCCATGAAATATAAATATTGTGGTTGTTAAAAACGTTTTGTGTCTCTTCTTATGTTCCATATTTTGTGTTATTTTGCGTTAACTAGAAAAATTCCAGAGGTCATTTTATGCCGAAATTAAATTTTATCGAGAGCAGCACCTCTACAAGGCATATCGATTTTGTTCATTAAAAAGAAAGAAAACTATTTAAAAACTTAATTTTTTTACTATCTTTTTTAAAATAATAATTTGAAAAGAATGTAGAGGTGCTGTAAGTATTGTTGGCTAGGGTCACCGTGAATATAATCAAGAAGGAAAGCTGTGTTCTTGTAAAACAATACCCCACATAAATCATGTACAACATACACGAGAGAAAAATAATCAAGCTCAGTGAACATTAATAAAATATTGTATTAATAATGATATACAAATATCAACAATAAGTATAAAGAAAGTTGCTTCCCTTTTTCCGTAATAAAAAGGGTAAGTTTTTTAATGTTGAGTACAATAATTGCAAAATTCTTTGTATGGATGTTAATTTAACTACAAGTTCAATTGAAGTCTTAGCTAAATAAAGAATAATTCCACAGTCTGTTTGTGAGTGTGGAAAGATGTAATGTACACGAGTGATATCAATAGAAATTAGTAAGATTACTCGAATGAGTAATAACTAAGAATTAAAATGTCATGAGAAATATAGCGCCGTGCCGTAATTTCCAAGAATTGAACTGCTACTGGCTGTTGGCTAACAGCGAGAGAGTTTATAACGATGCATAGGCTCCAGCGAGCTTGGCGCCAAAAATATAGAAAGATACTAAAATACGCGATTGGTCAGGAAATGGACGAATCCGTGATTTTAGAGAAAAATTGAAATGATGTGCGATGGCAAAATTGTCATATAATAAGCATCATATATTTATGAACCAACGACATTTAAAGAAAGCCGAGGTGTGGCACATGTAAGTGATCACTACAAGAAGATACAAGAATTAAACATTAACTTAGCTAAATCGATTTTATTTGCTTAGAGTATAGTAATGAAATTACTTATTCAAAAAAATATTCGAGGTGAAGGCTCAGCCCTCTACCCACTCCATTCAGATAGTACAGCCCTGGTATTGTTGCAGGAGATTTTTAGAACCCCATAGTTAATATTACATTAAAAAAAATATTGGTGAAGGAGGCCGAGTCCCCTAAGCCCCTTTTCTGGTATTGTGTATATTTTCATTTATTTACAAATACAACATAATTATTATTTTAATAAAAAAGTAGTAAATAAATTAAGTTTTAGCGAGTTATTTCTTTTCAAAGAAGCGAAAGCTATAAGTCTCATTTCAATTTTAAATTATAGGGGAGTTTTACGTATTTATTTCTGTTTAAAGAAACAAAAGCTATCGCCTCATTTCTATTTAAAAAATATAGGGGAGTTTTTCTTTCTTTTTGAAGACGCAACATCTAGAGCTTCATTTATATTTATAAAATATAGGGGAGTTTTAGCTCGTTATTTCTTTTTAAAGAAGCGAAAACTTATAGCCTCATTTCTATTTAAAAAATATAAGAGAGAGTTTTAGATATTTATTTCTTTTTAAAGAAGCAAAAACTATATAACCTCATTTCTATTTAAAAAATATAGGAGAGAGTTTTAGACATTTATTTCTTTTTAAAGAAGCAAAAACTATAGCCTCATTTGTATTTTAAAAACAAAGAGCAGGTGGCTTGGCCCCCAAATCTCCACTCCAGAAATCTCCACTCCTAAAATCAATTTTAAGTTGACTTTTCATTTCATAATTACCGAATTTTCCTAACTTGTCAAAATTACCAAATCTTCCGTTACCGAATTTTTCTAAAAATTAATCTTCGAGAAGTCCAGCAAAGTAACTAATAAGTTAAAGTATTTCTTTGAAATGTTCCAAAAGGACACCATTGTTGACTAAACTTCATCTTTTACCAGTTTTACTCCATCAATATGACTTTTTTCTTTCGATATGACGTCAATACAAGTCTCGATTCTTTGCAAGCATTCTTATTTCTAACCCACGTTTAATTTGCTTATTTAAATGAATTTTTATCCGCAAGAATTGTTTGTCACAAGTGAGCTAAAATCTAAAGCATAAATTATGTACGAAAACTGGATTTGTGCGAAGAACCTGTCCCCAAAGTTTGTAAAAGCATTTTTGATACAGACCTGCAGCATTGAGCACTTTTTTCTGATATAACATTTCGGTATACTCCTTCGGGTCTATTATTTTTAGTATGGATGTTCAAAAAGGAAATAATTCTGTATTACTGCCTTTGACTAGTTTTCACTATTGGAATAACTCTTAAATTCAGACTAGTTAAAAAAAACAAAAACATATTAGATGTAATTAAATTATGTGTATGTTATGAAACTGGGACAAAAATAAAAAAACAAATTGACATTGTTCCACGCCTCTTAATGATTTTTATTCGTGTGGATACTGTATGTAGTTATTAGCTACCCTTGTCGGAGTTAGCTCCTCCTTGGCTCCTTAAACCGGAAGAGAACAGGTCATTTCGACCTTGACCTTTCGTTTGTGCTCCCTACACGCTGTTAACCCGAGGTAGAGACTAGCAAGTTACCTTTTCAGTTTAGTTATATTACGAACCTAGTTGTAATATACTTCTAGGCATTTTTAGGCTATGGTTTTCTTTTAGCTAAGCTCTCCTCATTTTTTAGATAGACTTTACTGTGTTAGCTTACCAATTCTCTTGCTAGTCTCCCTTGCCACAAGACAGTGACTTCTAGCTAAATCTAGGGTCGGCGACTGAAACGGTCGGTACGCAGGCTCCTGGACTTCAGGGTCAGGACGTCGACCCGGGCTGTGTATTAAGTTACACTCCCATTTTTTTTTGTCTGCCAACTGGACGATAGTTGGAAACTTTGCTTCTCTCTCTACTTCGCTTCTTACTTCTGGCTCCTTGCCAATTCTCGGCATTCCGTCCCTACTGGCTGCCTGCACGTCTTCCATAACCTTTCCCGTACACTACGTTTGTAATTATTACGGGAGGTTAATATATCGGACTCGACCGGCAGACACGCAACGCCTGCACTGGACCTTTGATATGCCCGAACAACATCGCAACGCCAGCTCCTCTTTCCTTCCCAACACGTCAAGTTGGCATCCCGGCAACGACCAGCATCAGCCTCAAACTACAATGACTAGCAGCAATTATCTGCAACGACCAACATCAACTTCAACTGCAACGACCACCTGCAACGACCAACAGCGATCATCTGCATGACCAGCAGCGATCACCTGTAACAACCAACCTCGACCATCAATGCCTGCACCGGAACATCTGCATCTCTACCGTTCCGACCACCTTTATTTCTTTATTATTTTTCTAGAATAAATTAGCTTATATCTTATATCTCCTCGTTCTGTCGTCTATGTTGTTTCACCTTGTCAGATTTAACATCTTTGAAAATGTTAGCGGGCCTCTTCTGACCTCATCACCCTTTTGTGATACGGGGGCGCTCGAGGGGTCTGCTACACCCTCATTATAACATCCTGGGTTCGCCAAGCAGGTATAAATGCTTATATCACTTAACAGAGCAGTAGCCTGAAGACCGCGCAGAGAGCACAAGTAACTGTTAATCATGGTTGCTCATGTGTACACTCGATTATGATATATATATATATATATATATATATGATTATGATATATATATCGTAGACCTAAGAACCTAAAAGAAATCATAGGTAGTAACCACATTTCAGGGGACAAGGTAATCCGTAATAAACTAAGAACAAAACAACAGGATTTTCCCAACCATGCAACAACAAAAGAAGTTTATGTTGCAACCATATTGAAAACACGAATTCATTCACTAGCTCAGTCACTAAATCTACTTTCAAAATCTACCACGATTCTAACTGTAGAAGTCATAACATAATTTACCTCCTAGAATGCACACTATGCCAGAAACAATATGTAGGAAAATCTGAATGGCCCTTTCACTACAGAATTAACAATTATCGTAAATGAATTAAGTCGACTCCCCATGAAAAATTATTACCTGTAGAACAACATTTCCGCCTGGAAAAACACGATTTCAAAACCCATGCCAAATTCACTATAATTGAGAGAATAGAAAAGTTCAGAGCAGATAACATTAGAAAGATTTTAGAGTCGCATGAAAATAAGTGGATACAACGTCTAAAAACAAAATATCCAGCCGGGCTAAATCACAAATTTAACAATATATAGATATAACTCAACAAATAAAAAAACCTACCCACATTTCTCACCCACACAAGACAGACAGGTTTACGGAGGTGTGGAGGCCTCACACTTATACACTCACCCACACGAATATACACACTTACACACATCATATGCACTCACTCCCTAATGAGCCAAATGATAACACACACCCACAGCAATACACACGCTTACACACATCATACTCACTCACTCCCTAAGAACCAAATAACACACACACAAACACTAAACAGAGACACATCCCCTCACCAAGTCCAATAAAACTGTCAAACTGACCAGAGAATTCATTCTTATCTCAAATAACAACTTAAAAGAGACTGTTTGACCAACACAAGGAATGTTAAAAGATTCATGTTAAAAAGATAAAAAAATAAAAAAACAAATGAAAACTACAGACAAAAGTTCATTTTCTCCATCAAGACATTCATTTCTGTAGTTTAGTGCTAGCAGCAAGCAGAAATATTTCTCCTCCCGATGATGGCTACTTCGACCGAAACTAGTCGAGGAATCTAAATGGAATAATAATAAAAAAAACGAAAGAATATTAATCTACAACCCAGTGTGTCTGAAGATTTTAATTTTTTTATTGTTCAATATATATATATATATATATATATATATATATATATATATATATATATAATAAAAAGGCTTAAACACTAATATTCCATGGTCATAATTTATTCCATTGGAATCGTAAATACGATCCAATTCATCAGACCTACTTCTTTTTGAATTTGTAGGTCTGATGAATTGGATCGTATTTAGGATTCCAATGGAATAAATTATGACCATGGAATATTAGTGTTTAAGCCTTTTTATTATATCCTTACTCTGTCCTGGACATTGAGTTCTACCTGGATTCTATCCTCTTGGAATTTTTTATTCAAAAAATATACATGTATGTGTATGCACCTATGTATGTATATTTATATATTTTGTGTATGTATGTGTATATTTACCACTAATATTATCTATCTATCTATCTATATCTATATATATATATATATATATATATATATATATATATATATATCAGATCAACTTTTAAAAACATCATACAGTAAGTTCCTGGCTTATGACAGTTGCAATCTACTACAATTCGTGGTTATGATACAATCTCCATTAATCTTCATTTGAATTATGTGCTTTGCCTCGTGCATCTTACACATACGATGTAAGAGAATACATTGTCTGGCAGAAGAATACATTCTGTGGTGGAAGAATACACATTGTCATACAGTGTTAGAGTGAGAGATGCAGAGTGAGTCAGTTCTTGGTTGTAAGCTATTGTAGGGGGATTGTACCCCTATTATTTATTTTGTGAAGAATAAAAATTCCTGACGTCGGACAAGAGAGGAATTAAAAATAAGATGAACACGCATTCAATCTGTGACATGAATCAAAGTAAATTATATTCAGAAAAATTTACATATAGGTTTGTAAGAATGAGTGAGTTGGGCGAAGGTTTGTCTTAATGAAGATTCATGTTCTGTCTCTTGATGTGTGAGGCCGCAACTGACTGCTTTCTCGATGGAAAAGGTTTTTAATAGGGTTTTGAACAACCTCATGATTTGGCGGCAAAAAAGGTTACACTCACCCCTGCCCTGATTGGCCGAATCTATCCAATCAGCGGACATGTGATCATATGTGGGTATATGTGTGTGTGTGTGTGTGTGTGTGTGTGTGTGGACGTACAGTTCCACACTATATTGGATTGTTTTGAATTCTCTCTCTTTCATTTGAGGAAACTTATTCCTCTTAAATATGGTACCCAAGTGCAGTGTAGCCACTTTTAATGGTGGTGCTTCAAAGAAAAGTCATCACCATGGAAGTAAATTTAGACATTGTTAAAGTCTCCGAAAAAGGAGAAACAGTGACGAACATTGGCTTATTGTTTGCCTTAAGTCATTTGATTGGCTTTTAAAACATGTACATATGTGCATACACATTGATGAATACTTAGTTCATATCTGCAATCTACTCTCCTCAATCTAGCAGCCTGGGTTAGCCAAGAAGGTATAAATGCCAATATCACTGAACAGAACAATAACAAAAGCCTGCATTCAGAGTGTGCAAGTAACTATCAATCATATTCGGTCTTGTATAAACAGCATTATTATAATAAATATATAACAGATCATCTTTCAAAACACATGTTCATTTTGCTCTTAACTTTTATTTCTCTTTGACTATATTTTAAACGCTCTTTTCATCTATTTTAAGATTCCATTGACAAATGACAATTCCATGATGCATATATGACTATCTTTTTAGCTACAGGTAAATATATATTTACAACGATTTCTATATAGTTATGCCTATGTTACATGATCAATAAAAGTTTCATTACATGTAAATATTTGAAATATTAACAATTATTTCTGAAAGACTTTCTGCTGGAAGCTGAAGTAATTGGAGAATCTATAAAGTACTTGCAATTTTCTCGAAAAGTCAGTTACAAGAAAAACAAAATCTATGTAAATAAGGCATTCATCTTGTATTCATCAAGTAATTTCTTTCAGTTCAGTCCCCCTCATAAATTTCCTATACATCAGACTATCAATAAATTACATATAAATGAGTACATTGTTCATATTTGCCATTTACTCCCCTCAACCTAGCATCCTGGGTTAGGCAAGCAGGTATAAATGACAATATCACTGAACAGAACAGTACGAAAAACATGTGCGCAGAGTGTGCAAGTAACTATCAATCATGTTCTGTGTTGTATACATGGTATTATTATAATAAATATATAAGAGATCATCTTCCAAAACACGTGTACATTTTGCTCTTGACTTTTATTTCTCTTTGACTATATTCCAAACCCGCTTCTCATCTATTTTCAGATTACATTGACAAATCACCATTCCATGATATATATATCACCATCTTTATTTGATACAGGTAAATAGATGTTCACAATGATTTCTATATAGTTATGCTTATGCTATATGATCAATAAAATTTTAATTACAGGTAAATAATTGAAGTATGAATAACAATTATCTCTAAAAGACTTTCTCCTGGAAGCTGAAGTAATTGGAGAATCTATACAGTATTTACATTTCCTGGATTGGTCAGTTGCAAGACAAATAAAATCTATGTAAATAAGGCATTCATCAAGTAATTTCTTTCTGTTCAGTCCACCTCACATAAATTTCCTATACATCAGACCGTCAATAAATTACATATTAATGAGTACATTGTTCATATTTGCCACCTACTCCCTTCATCCTAAAATCCTTGGTTAGCCAAGTAGATATAAATGCCCATATCACCAAACAGAATAATGGCAAAAGCCTATGTGTAGAGAGTGCAAACAAATGTCAAACATGTTTAGTCTTGTGAACACCGCATTATTATAATAAATATATGACAGATCATCTTTCAAAACACTTATACATGTCCATTTTGCTCTTAACTTTTATTTCTCTTTCACTAAATTTCAAACCCCGTTCTAATCTATTTTAAGATTACATCGACAAACAACCATTCCAGGATGCATATATGATCATCATTATAAGCTACAGGTAAATATATATTTACAATTATTTCTATATCATTATGCCTACATTACATGATTTAATAAAATTTTCATTACAGGTAAATAATTGAAATATTAATAACAATTATTTCTGAAAGACTTTCTCCTGGAAGCTGAAGTAATTGGAGAATCTGTATAGTATTCTTGGCATTTCCTGGAATGGTCTGTTACAAGAAAAGCAAAAACTATGTAAATAAGCCATTCATGTTGTATTCATCGAGTAATTTCTTTCAGTTCAGCTCCCTTCACTTAAATTTCCTAAACATCAGGCTGTCAATAAGTTATTCAACACATCAGAAAAAAAAAACTCTTGATGTTCAAAATTATACATTTCTGCTATATTTTAAAGTGTGCATTCACTCTTTCATTTGTGAATACTTATTGTACATAAAAATGGCTCACAAGCATAGTGCAGCCACCTCTGATGGTGGTATTTCAAAGAAAAGGAAAGCTGTCGTCATGTAAATGAAATTAGACATTGTTGAAGGCTATGAAAAGGGAGAAACACTGATGAATATTGGCTGGTCACTTGGCTTAAGTTGTTCTACTGTCACTTAAAACATGTACATATGTGCATATATATTGATAAGGACATAGTTTGTATTTGCCAGCTACTCCCCTCACCCTAAAATCCTGGGTTAGCCAAGAAGGTATAAATGCCATATCACCAAACGGAATAATGGCAAAAGCCTGCGTGTAGAGTGCGCAAACATCTGTCAAACATGTTTAGTCTTGTGAACACTGCATTATTATAATAAATATATAACAGATCATCTTTCAAAACACTTATACATGTTCATTTTGCTCTTGATTTTTATTTCTCTTGCACTCAATTTCAAACCTCCTTCTAATCTATTTTAATATTACATTAACAAACAACCATTCCAGGATGTATATATGATCGCCATTATAAGCTACAGGTAAACATGTATTTACAATGATTTCTATATACTTATACCTATGTTATATGATCAATAAAATTGAAATATTAACAACAGTTATTTCTGAAAGACTTTCTCCTGGAAGCTGAAGTAATTGGAGAATCTGTAGAGTATTTGCATTTCCTGTACTGCTCAGTTACAAGAAAAACAAAAACTATGTAAATAAGGCATTCATGTTGTATTCCTCAAGTCATTGTTTTCATTTCAGTTCCCTCATCACTTAAATTTCCTAAACATCAGGCTGTCGACAAGTTATTCAACACATCAGAAAAAACAAGCTCCCCATATTCAAAAATATACATTTCTGCTATATTTTAAACTAAAATATTTTTCTCAGTGTTTCAGAAAAGTATATTTTATTTTTTGAAACTTCAATAAAGCAAATTATGTTGTCTTAACAGTTTCGTCAATATTGACAAATTCACAGATTTTACTGATAATTAGAAAAAAATGGTGCAAATTCGAAATTCCTTTTAAAATAATAATGTGTTTTCATTTACAATTAATACAGTGTAACCCGGATATAAGAGACCCGCATCTAAGACAAACCCGGGTATAAGAGAGATTTTCTCTGGTCCCAAATTAGAGCCATACTCACCTAAACAAAATAGACCAAACCCTGATATAAGAGAAACCCGGATATAAGAGACTTCTTCTCCGGTTCCGCCAACTCTCTTATATCCGGGTTACACTGTAGTTGTAATTTAACTTTGCCACTACAAATTAATACGGAATTTTACAAGTTTATATATTATTCTAAATAAACTTTACAAAAATAACAATTCTTGTAAAAATTCTTTTTTTTTTTTTTTAAATCAGGCCAAAATATATTTTATGATAATAAAAAAAACAAAGAGTGTTTTTTCATGGAGAAATTCAGACTAACAATCATCAAAATGGATGTTGCATTTCTGAAACACAACCAAAAATCAGTGAATTATTTGATTCAAACAGAATTTTCAGTACTTGTTCAGTAATTAATGAATTGTATACAGAATAGGTTATTTTATTAGAAAACTTTGTGAAAATATTTTCTATAGGATTCGTTTTCCTACTGCACCTTTCTGAGATATCATGTGTACTTTTTTTATTTGGCGGGGGGTTCAAACCTTTTGAATATTATTTCAGTAAAAAAAATTGTGCAATATAAAATGTGATCATACAGAAAATTTCTCCCAATCTCACAAAAAATAATTGAATAAAATGCAAAAAAATAAAGTTTTTTAGCAGTTGGTACTTGCATAATTTAACAAAACACATAATTTTCTTTCAGACTGGTAAAAAAAATATCTACAAAACATTAAATTTAATGCCATTTTGAGTGTGAAACTTTTTAGAAAAAAAAATACATTCTTTTAACATTTTAGTAAGTATTAGATTATTTTCGGTTTGGATGTTTGTAAGCGATCTGGGATTGCAAAGGAAATGTTTGTCGGAGATTATTTCCACGTCACAGAGAATAAATCACTAAGTTCAGACTCGAACATCGGGGACAGGAAGAAAATGCTGAAAACTCGATTTGCAAGTACTATTTCACAAATCACAATGCACACAACCAATCAGAAAGAAAACTCACTCTCCAACAAACATGGCAGCCAAAATAGTCGACTTTTTCTTCCCTCAATTCGAGAACACCAACTGCTTTTATCGGCCGAGCATTTTTTCCATTCGTCGACAGCTGGGAGAGGATGTTCAGTATTTTGCATATCAAAATACTTTTATAGCGACTCCTGCAACGAACTTGTTTTTTAATTCAAATATTCCATCTTCAGCATGTCATGCGGAATACGTGCCCCTTTTGTTTGGTAAGTAATTTTCTTTTTCGCCACATTTTCCATCGTAGAATACACTCGACGCGCTATCACTTGGCTTGACGAGGTAAGTCGCTGTTTTCTTCGCTATAATGTTCAAAAAGAAAATAATTTTGAATCATCTTTTCCCTGCTGACAATTCAATAATTCTTAAACATATTGGGTGCAATTAGATATTTTTTATTAAAATAAGAAATAAAAGCAATTCATTTAACTAAAAAAATACAAGAAAAACCTCTTACGTTAAAAATAAAATTATTCCTTCTACTAAGTTTCATAAAATCATATATAATAAAAAAAATATTCTTATACAGTATTTGCATTTCCTGTACTGCTCAGTTACAAGAAAAACAAAAACTATGTAAATAAGCCATTCATGTTGTAATTTTTTCAGTTCAGTTCCCTCCTCACTTAAATTTCCTAAACATCAGGCTGTCAATAACTTACTCAACGCATCAGAAAAAACAAGCTCTTCAAAATTATAATAATTATATTATTATAATAATAAATTTCATAAATATAATGTAGTTTTAAACAAATTATGTTTAAACATTAAATACGAATATCTTGATTATTGCACTGCTGATGTTGAATATTTCTGTAATAATTTTCTTTTTTTTTTGCATGTTTAGTAAAATGATTGGTGTGTTTATAGTATACATTTTTTTTTATTTTTAACATTTAGGAAGTTTATGACAGTAAATTTAAATAGTATACATTTTTTTTTATTTTTAACATTTAGGAAGTTTATGACAGTAAATTTAACTTCCCTTTACACCTTTCAGGGTTAATCAATTACCTTTTCATATAAAAAAAAAAAAAAACAGGATAAAGTTGCTGGTCTTGATATTTTTTTCTCAATCCTGAGAATATTTTGTTATCAATAAAACTTCCTATTTCTAATGAAATTGCAATTAAAAAAGACTATTTGAATAAAGTAGTTTCTGAATACAAACAGTGAACAAAAGAAAAGAATTACAGTAACGGTGTAAAACAACAACTTGTTCCTCGCTCAAAAATAGTCTCAGTGCATACAATATGGTGGAACATTATATTGCAAACTCAATGTGATTTTCTGATTTATTATAAAATTTTGTTATTGATGAAAAGTGAAAACAACAAAATTAAAATCCTCTTAAAAATCCAACATTTATCAAAGAGATTTCTTTGCAACAATATTACTGTCTGAATGTTGTTAAAATAGTGTGAAAATAATATATTTACACACAGTAACACGTGAGGTTTCATCAAAGTCATTAACAATCTTTTACTGTCACAAAGCAAGCCTAGTTTTTTTTTTTTACTGTCATCACAAAGCATGCATAAAAATGTAAAAGAATATGAAGGATCAAATAAGCTACAATCTAGAAATTGTTTTTTATGCTTAAAAATAAATTATCTTTGATATAAGTAAATACTTTAAGAATATAATTTTTAATACGGTTGTAACCTAGAAAAGGTTACTGAATAAGAATAACCAAAACGAAGGTTGGAAATGGAACGGTAATCTTTATAACATTAACAACATACAAAACTCACCAGCAGTGTGTAGTAAGTAATTGATTGTTAGTAGTGGACTAGTGGTAAGACAGTATATTCCATTGTATGAGGGTCATTCAATAAATAAGGTGAATTTTTCTGTATAAGGACTTCTAATACAGATAGAAGCTTACTTTTTTAAAAGTTTTTTTGTTTTACTTCTTTTTCACATGGATTTAATTTCTTTTGCAGGTTAAAAAAAAACTTTGAAAGTTTTGGCAATTAACAAAGATGGCCGACCAAGAAGCATGCTTCAGGATTGAACAGCGGTCAGTTATCAAGTTTTTGGTTGCTGAAGGGTGCAAACCAGTTGAAATTCATAGGAGAATGTCTACTGTGTATGGTGCCGCATGTTTCAACCAAAAAAATGTCTACAAGTGGGCTAAATTGTTTAAAGAATGACAGAGCAGTGTTGAGGATGAAGACAGGCCTGGGAGGCCTACAGAAGTGAGGTCTCCTGAGGTTATCGAATCAGTCAATGACCTCATTCAGTCTGACAGAAGAACTACTGTGAACTGCTGAGGCAGGTCAAGAAAGACATAAAGAACAAACGCAGGGGTCATCAGACAGAAGGAGTCATCTTGCATCATGACAACGCAA